>OZ035997.1:41597435-41789935 GCA_964035015.1 Corallium rubrum
GCAATTATCGCAGTTAGCTTGACCAGCAACGGAATATGTACCCTTAGTACACACCACAGGTGAAATAGATTTATCCTGGCAGCTGTTAAATGAAGTACATTTTATTATTAATAGTATTTTAATTATATTTTATATCACTATAGATGGCTTGCACGTGACGTCGCCAGAATACTAAAGTGTAAACCATAACATTCTGTAAGCTCTTTTTTATACAGTATGTCCTACACATTGTTGTCAGAAAACTTCATGGAATATTTCAAGTCCACACAATAATTCCTTCTTAAGTTACTGAGGTTCGAAATCCACGATATCCAAGACGCTAGAATCGTTTTAGCCGAACTGGAGCGCCTTAAAAGTAATAAAATAGCTTGAAACGTCAAACACGTGCGGTACTCGTATGCCGTGGCCTTTTTTAAAATGCTTCAATTCACATTGCGTTCTGACGTTTTGAAGTTCGCGTCATAGATCTTAAGGTCCCTAACCAGATACAGTGCTAAAAAGCGGTGCCCTGTGGCGTTCAAAACATCGCGTCAAAAATGTCGCTTACTATTGATTCCGAACGAACGAACGAACGAACGAACGAACGAACGAACGAACGAACGAACGAACGAACGAACGAACGAACGAACGAACGAACGAACGAACGAACGAACGAACGAACGAACGAACGAACGAACGAACGAACGAACGAACGAACGAACGAACGAACGAACGAACGAACGAACGAACGAACGAACGAACGAACGAACGAACGAACGAACGAACGAACGAACGAACGAACGAACGAACGAACGAACGAACGAACGAACGAACGAACGAACGAACGTACGTATATGCATATAAAAGAATATTAATTCGGCTGTCATTTTCAATAAGGTCTATTGTGAGTATTGTCAATACTTATTCTTGCCGGCTTTATCATCTTCTACGCATATACAACATATACTATATATAAACTATTTAAAAATACAGTCAAGAAAATATTGTGACGCCAGTGCAAGCCATCAATTCCTGCCGGAAGGCCTGTATAGTTGAATTTTTCGCAACTGGTCCCGGTTTGGTCTTAAAATGTATATATTCTACACTCGAATTTTCCTTCACCTAAAATCCCTAGAACATGCTATGCAATCGAGTGAAATGCCCAATATTACTTCTAATAAGTTCAATACATTGTTTGATAAAAATATGATAGCCCAGCAAATAGCTTTGAGTAAAGGCATATTAGACACATAATATTTTTAAAGAAAATCATCGGAGTGATAATATTTACAAAGTAAGATCGGTTTAAGTAGCAAAACTGTTACATAAATAGAAGATGATGAGGTGTGAGAAAGGAATGTGTTAATGAGAATTGTTAATGAGGAAAACCTAGGTGTGAGTCGAGGTGAGATGTCGAGAAAGTGGAAGAAGTAAGATAAAGAAAAAAATAATAAAAAAAAAATTAAAGAAAAAATTAAATAAAAACCCCAGAACTAAAAAAGTGTCAAAGGGAAAGAACGAATGTTAACATTAAGAGATGGATTCATTTTAGCAATGAGAAGGCTCTCGAAGAAGAAGAACTTCGAGTGGTGAAGAAGCAGAGGTTAAAATTGAGAAATACTCAAAATAAACTTCTCAAATCATGAATAATTCATGAGCTAATTAGCCAATCAAAAACACGTATTTTGTCACGTGCGTGAGTTGGGAAACCCCGGTAATAAACGAAAAATTGAATTAATAATTAGGAAATTAGATAATAAACGCTTTAAACAATAAAAAGCGTACATTACAACATTTCTAAATTATAAAAACAGTCAAAACAAAGAAAACTGTATTATCACCACAATTATAAATTATAAATGCAAAACTCAACACAGAAACCAATTAAATTGTCAACTGAGAAGTTATTTCATAAACTCGTGGCTCGCGTTTTACCAGGGTTTCCAAACACTTGAGAACAATTGAATTCACTCGACTGTTCACCGCGCGATTTTCATAATTGTTCTCTCGAGTTTGTAAAACACTCAAGACAACAAAAACCACTCGGCGGTGCCGGCCTCGTGTTTTCATTGCCTTTCGTGTTTTACAAACTCTCGAGAACAATTATAAAAATCGCTTGGTGAACAGCCTCGTGAATTCAATTGTTCTCGCGTGTTTGGAAACCCTGGTAAAACACTCGCACTCGTTTATGAAATATTACTTCATGACCAGTTGACTTAGTGTGTGCGAGAACGCTAGATAATTGTGTGTGTGAGAGAGGCTTTCCTGTGTAGGCCGAAATACCCATATGATCCGAGATTCTCGTGTGTAAAAGAGAGCAAGTTTCGCCTCTATACGACGCCTGGCAGCTTCGGCACGTAAATTTATAAACTGCATGAGATCTCAGTTTAAAGGGTAAACGATCCTTAAAACGAAAAAAGTTGGATAGGCGGCAAATGGGCCGAAAGACAACGCGAAGCTGAATATGCGGAAAAGCTGACGAAATTAGTTTAGAAACCTGTTGACGAATTTGAAGGCTATGATTTCTAGTGTAAGGTAAAACGAACGTGAGTAAGAATTTTGGAGTTGTACTAACAATTAGAGGTGATGGCGCGGAAATTTTATTGAGAAAAGTGCGAAAACAACAGTCTAAGAAACGATCTGGATATCCGTTTTGTTTCAAAAAATGTCGACGTTTTTCCAGTTCTTGGTGAAAAATACAATAGGAAGAGCTTAGTTTAAAGTACCGAAAGAGCAGAGTGTAAATAAGACCTTTCTTAAAAACAACAGGAAGAAAGCTATCAAAATTGGTAAATAATCCAGTGAAAGTAGGTTTACGATAAACCGAAGTAACGAAAGATCCAGCGGAACGATGAATGTTAATGTCGAGGAAAGGTAGTTAACAATCATTAACAATTCTCATTAACACATTCCTTTCTCACACCTCATCATCTTCTATTTATGTAACAGCTTTGCTACTTAAACCGATCTTACGTTGTAAATATTATCACTCTGATGATGTTACGTATCGTAACGAAACGTTAGTATTAAAATTTTCTTTAAAAATATTATGTGTCTAATATGCCTTTACTCAAAGCTATTTGCTGGGCTATCATATTTTTAACAAGACTTCGCTTCCCGCCTGGTACTTCAATCGCAACGACATTGTTTGATATACGTTATAGTATTGAGCCATATGCCGCAAAAATTTAATAGCGGCCATGAAAATTTTATACCAAGTGAGGAAGCTTGTTCAGTTAGGTCCTCTAGGCTCTACTTTAATTGGGGGGGGGGGGGGTACTTTTTCTAGCAAAGTTTCACGCTTTTATCATCAATTTTAGTGGATAAGAACTGCCCTACACGACGACTGAACTCTGGAAAACGCCAAACGATTTTATTCGACATGCAAGAAGTTAACGCAGTATTGAACAAAGCTTTCTCTAAAAAATACAGCCAACTTAACAAAGTTTGATATCTACTCTGTAATTTAGTTTTTAAATAAATAGAATTTTAAGATTTTTTTTCAGAATGGCATAGAAACGTCGTATTTAAATGTCGCTCGATTAAACCGTTACATAAGTTTCTAATTTAAATTTAAATTCTAATTTTAAGTATTTATATTTTACCTGTATCCCGAAGGACATATTAAACATTGCGAAGCTCCTCCAAGACTATAAAATCCATTTTTACACTCCATTGGGGTATCATAAGTATTTAGACACGCAAAACCTGCTGGACACGTTTTACATTCAACGGACTTTGTTTGATTAGAATAAGTTCCATTTAAACATTTTAGTTGTGACTGCATTTTATCATATGGACACATAAAACCTTTGGAGCAATTATCGCAGTTAGCTTGACCAGCAACGGAATATGTACCCTGAGTACACATCACAGGTGAAATAGATTTATTATGGCAGCTGTTAAATAAAGTATATTTTATTAGTATTTCATATTTAAAGCCATCTGTTCAACTAACTGGTTGATATGTTTTACAGTATACCGAGCACAAGCGAGCAAGGTTCACATACGTACAAGCTAATGTCGCGAAAATTTACAGCCATTTGCAACTCACTTTCCACCTAAATCTTCGGAAGTTCGTTGGGAAGTTCAAGGTTCGTTTTAAACTACGCATTTGATTGGCTGTTAGTAACCAAGAAATCAATCAAATGCACTGTAATGGCGGCCAGCATCAAATCGTTGTTTCATACAAGGATATACTTATTTAGTCCTCTACCGTATTTTTCTCCTTTTTATTAAAAAAAAACTGGAAGTAGTTTTTCATCACAGTAGCACCGTACCACTTATGCTATATATAGCTGAAAGCAATCTATTAATGTTTTAAAGGCCTTATATGGGATAGAATAATTTGTTATTTACTCAATACGGTCCGTGGCAGTTCGACAAACACTAAAAATATTTGTTTTTCCAATGAAAGATCAAAATTTGCAGTCTTGAATATATTAGTTTGTCGTTATATCAATTAAGTATACTACTTATCTTCGGCTTTACTGTTATTGTTTTGAGTTTTTTGTTTGTTTGGGGAAAAGCAATCAAAAAGTTAAAGCCAATTTCTCATCAAATATACCATTTTAAAAAACGTTTGCAAGACAGCTTACAAACGCCTATGGTTCCTCTCTCCCTAACATGATAGTTATTCCTAAAATAGGACAATTTGATCCACAACGCTATGAAAGCTCGGCGTTCTATCTTCTTCTTTTTTTCACGCTTATGCAAAATTGTAAATTCTTTTATATTTCCCTTTTGGATTCTTTTCAATTTCTCACACAAGAACGAGTTTATAAAGACTTAAAAGAATATTATAAAATGAAGAATATTTTAAATTTTTATTTTTAATATCTATTTTATCAAAAATTTAATTTTTAGTAAAACAAGATTCTAAGATTTTTTTTCAGGTGACATCCAAACGTGGTTGTTTACCATTCAATTTTACCGTTAAAAAAATCTAATTTTAATTTAAGATTTTAATTGTAATTTTAATTTTAAGTATATGTTTGTTTACCTGTATCCCAAAGGACATATCAAACATTGCGAAGCTCCTCCAAGACTATAATATCCATTTTTACACTCCATTGGGGTATCATAAGTACTTAGACACGCAAAACCAGCTGGACAAGTTTTACATTGAACGGACTTTGTTTGATTAGAATAAGTTCCATTTAAGCATTTTAGTTGTGACGGCATTTTATCATATGGACACATAAAACCTTTGGAGCAATTATCGCAGTTAACTTGACCAGCAACGGAATATGTACCCTGAGTACACATCACAGGTGAAATAGATTTATTATGGCAGCTGTTAAATAAAGTAAATTTTATTAGTATATTATGTTAAAGGCCAATACTCACATTAGAGTTTAATATGTTACAGAACTTAGCCATAAGCAAGCAAAGTAGTCTTTTTTCAGATGCATAAACAATCAAACCCAAAATTTCAAGGTAGACATTCCCTTTTTAGAAAAAAAGCTCAAAATGTGTAACCTTATTTAATTTTTTATTCTATTGTTTAGGTGAGCATATACTTATTTGGTGCTCCACTGGAATTACTTTCTTGAAACAAATCAAAATTCACTTTTTCACCATGTTAAAAGAGATTTATACCAGTGGTGGCTTACCAAGCTTATCGTTTCCCTTGCAAAAATACAGTCATGCAGTTATTCATAAATGACAAAGCCTGTATTACTAATCCTTGAAGATCCTAGAATTGAACAATTTGACTCCCGATACTGTCCGTACCACAGTAATTCGACAAAAACAAGGAAAACACTTCAGAGGAGAATTTTTTCTATGTCGCGTAACATGCGCTCAAAACTGATTTCTGATCATATCTACATTAATAACTACAGGCTTTTTATCTTTTAATATGTTTCTCAATTCCAATATGTACTTAAAAGTTCGTAGACTGTATAAGCTACACAATAATGCTAAAATAAAGAGATCTATTTAAGGTGGCTTCACACAGTTTCTTGAAAAATGGAAAATACAAGTTTGAGAGTCCAAAATACGTGAATAAACAATTCCAAAAAAGAATAAAACTAAATGTTATGCATAATTAAACAGTCTGACAATCAAAAACTGTTACCAAATAAATAGCAACAGTTGTTGCTATGGCAACAATGACGTTTCAAAATGGCTGCCAATTACCCTTCAAACTAATTTAATTCGAAAAAAACTTTGGTGACCCCCAATTTTGTTTTCATTAAAACTTTTCTTGACGTATGAGTAATCATTAAGCCGATTTTAAAAAAATTCTGTAGAAGGAATAATTTTTTTTCTCGGAAAAATCATGTTTGTTAATTTTTTAAAAATTTTGTTGTACAGAATTTTTTGTAAATAGGCCTATTGATTACTCATACTTCCAGGAAAGTTTTAATGAAAGAAAAATTGGGGGCCACCAAAGTTTTTCTAGAATTAAATTAGTTTGAAGGGTAATTGGCAGCCATTTTGAAATGTCATTGTTTCCATAGCAACAACTGTTGCTATTTATTTGGTAACAGTTTTGATTGTCAGACTGTTCATCTATGCATAACATTTAGTTTTATTCTTTTTCCGAATTGTTTAATCCCGTGTTTTAGACTCTCAAACTTGTATTTTCCATTTTTCAAGAAACTGCGTGGAGCCACCTTAATTTGAGTGGTACGCAGAGTTAATTACGTCACATATTAATATAAGATGGCGGATTACAAAATATTTTTATGTCAGAATTAGGGATGTCGTTTGGCACAAGAGTCGTTTGGTTTACTTGTAATAGCGTCTAAGATAGTTTGTTAATCAGAAAAACAAAACTTCGTAATTGTGATTTTTGTTGCCATTTCCCTTTGAATAAAATTTTAAACTTAATTTTAACTTAATTTATTTTTAATTGAATTTAATTTTAAACATTTATATTTTACCTGTATCCCGAAGGACATATTAAACATTGCGAAGCTCCTCCAAGACTATAATATCCATTTTTACACTCCATTGGGGTATCATAAGTATTTAGACACTCAAAACCAGCTGGACAAGTTTTACATTCAATGGACTTTGTTTCATTAGAATAAGTTCCATTTAAGCATTTTAGTTGTGACTGCATTTTATCATATGGACACATAAAACCTTTGGAGCAATTATCGCAGTTAGCTTGACCAGCAACGGAATATGTACCCGGAGTACACACCACAGGTGAAATAGATTTATCCTGGCAGCTATTAACAAAGTAAAATGCATTATTTTTTATATTAGAATTCAATACTCATTTCACAGTTTAATATGTTAAGAACTAAGCCACAGACAGAAACGTTTTATCAGATAGATAATCAAGTCCAAAATTGTAAAAAGGGCATTAATTTTTTGGAAGAGAAGATTAAAATGTATAATCTTATTTAATTTATTATTTTGCTGTTTAATTATTTGATGCTCTACTCGAATGACTTCATAAAAACAAACTCAAAGTGAAATTTTTCCATCAATAACCACTTTAAAAGAGCTTTACCCTAACTGCAACTATCTCCAGAGCAAACGCCAAAGTCAATTGACGCAGTTTGAAAGTCTTTCCGCATTTCCAGTCATATTCGTTACTGCCTCGTTTTAAAACAGTAATTCATAAAATTATTTAACAAAATATGATATGAAGCGTAAAATTTAATTTTTAATTGAATAAGATTTTAATTTGATAACTTTAATTAAATAAAATTTTAAAAAATGTTTTCTACATCAAAACGTCGTATTTTTATATCGCTCAATTTTATTGTTAAACCTATTCTAATTTAATCTAAATTTTCATTTAAGTACATTTTACCTGTACCCGGAAGGACATATTAAACATTGCGAAGCTCCTCCAAGACTATAATATCCATTTTTACACTCCATTGGGGTATCATAAGTATTTAGACACTCAAAACCAGCTGGACACGTTTTACATTCAACGGACTTTGTTTGATTAGAATAAGTTCCATTTAAGCATTTTAGTTGTGACTGCATTTTAACATATGGACACATAAAACCTTTGGAGCAATTATGGCAGTTAACATGGCCAGCAACGGAATATGTACCCGGAGTACACATCACAGGTGAAATAGATTTATCCTGGCAGCTATTAACAAAATAAAATGCATTATTTTTTATATTAGAATTCAATACTCATTTCACAGTTTAATGTGTTAAGAACTAAGCCACAGACAAGAAATGTTTTTTCCAGATAGTTAGTCAAGTCCGAGATTTTAAAAAAGGCATTACTTTTTTGGAAAAAAAGAGATTAAAATGCGCAACCTTATTTAATTTATTATTTTGCTCTTTAATTATTTGATGCTCTACTCGAATGACTTCTTAAAAACAAACTCGAAGTAAAATTTTTAATAGAGCTTTACCAGTTTACCCTAACTGCAACCATCCCCAGAGCAAACTCCATGAGTCAATTGAGGCGGTTTGAAAGTCTTTCCGCATTTCCACTCATATTCGTTACTGCCTCGTTTTAAAACAGTAATTCATAAAATTATTTATCGCAATAAGATATGAAGCGTAAGATTTAATTTTTAATTGAATAAGATTTTAATTTTATAACATTAATTAAATAAAATTTTAATTTTTTTTCTAGGTGGCATCAAAACTTCGTATTTTTATATCGCTCAATTTTATTGTTAAAACTATTCTAATTAATCTAAATTTTCATTTAGGTACATTTTACCTGTATCCGGAAGGACATATTAAACATTGCGAAGCTCCTCCAAGACTATAATATCCATTTTTACACTCCATCGGGGTATCATAAGTATTTGGACACGCAAAACCAGCTGGACAAGTTTTACATTCAACGGACTTTGTTTGATTAGAATAAGTTCCATTTAAGCATTTTAGTTGTGACTGCATTTTAACATATGGACACATAAAACCTTTGGAGCAATTATCGCAGTTAGCTTGACCAGCAACGGAATATGTACCCGGCGTACACACCACAGGTGAAATAGATTTATCCTGGCAGCTATTAACAAAGTAAAATGTATTATTTTTTATATTAGAATTCAATACTCATTTCACAGTTTAATATGTTAAGAACTAAGCCAAAGACAGAAACGTTTTTTCAGATAGATAATCAAGTCCAAAATTGTAAAAAGGGCATTACTTTTTTGGAAGAGAAGATTAAAATGTATAATCTTATTTAATTTATTATTTTGCTGTTTAATTATTTGGTGCTCTACTGGAATGACTCCTTAAAAACAATCTCAAAGTGAAATTTTTCATCAAGAACCACTTTAAAAGAGCTTTACCCTAACTGCAACCTTCCCCAGAGCAAACTCCAAAGTCAATTGACGCCGGTTTGAAAGTCTTTCCGCATTTCCAGTCATATTCGTTACTGCCTCGTTTTAAAACAGTAATTCATAAAATTATTTATCAAAATATGATATGAAGCGTAAAATTTAATTTTTAATTGAATAAGATTTTAATTCTATAATTTTAATTAAATAAAATTTTTAATTTTTCCAGGTGGCATCAAAACGTCGTATTTTCATATCGCTCAATTTTATTGTTAAAACTATTCCAATTTAACCTAAATTTTCATTTAAGTACATTTTACCTGTGTCCTGCAGGACATATTAAACATTGCGAAGCTCCTCCAAGACTATAATATCCATTTTTACACTCCATTGGGGTATCATAAGTATTTAGACACGCAAAACCAGCTGGACAAGTTTTACATTGAACGGACTTTGTTTGATTAGAATAAGTTCCATTTAAGCATTTCAGTTGTGACTGCATTTTAACATACGGACACATAAAACCTTTGGAGCAATTATCGCAGTTAGCTTGACCAGCAACGGAATATGTACCCTGAGTACAAATCACAGGTGAAATAGATTTATCCTGGCAGCTATTAACAAAGTAAAATGCATTATTTTTTTATATTAGAATTCAATACTCATTTCACAGTTTAATATGTTAAGGGCCACAGACAAGAAAAGTTTTTTCAAGATAGATAAGTCAAGTCCGAAATTTTAAAAAGGGCATTACTTTTTTGGAAAAAAAGATTAAAATGCGCAACCTAATTTAATTTATTATTTTGCTGTTTAATTATTTGGTGCTCTACTGGAATGACTCCTTAAAAACAATCTCAAAGTGAAATTTTTCATCAAGAACTACTTTAAAAGAGCTTTACCCTAACTGCAACCATCCCCAGAGTAAACTCCAAAGTCAATTGACGCGGTTTGAAAGTCTTTCCGCATTTCCACTCATATTCGTTACTGCCTCGTTTTAAAACAGTAATTCATAAAATTATTTATCGCAATAAGATATGAAGCGTAAGATTTAATTTTTAATTGAATAAGATTTTAATTTTATAACATTAATTAAATAAAATTTTAATTTTTTTTCTAGGTGGCATCAAAACTTCGTATTTTTATATCGCTCAATTTTATTGTTAAAACTATTCTAATTAATCTAAATTTTCATTTAGGTACATTTTACCTGTATCCGGAAGGACATATTAAACATTGCGAAGCTCCTCCAAGACTATAATATCCATTTTTACACTCCATCGGGGTATCATAAGTATTTGGACACGCAAAACCAGCTGGACAAGTTTTACATTCAACGGACTTTGTTTGATTAGAATAAGTTCCATTTAAGCATTTTAGTTGTGACTGCATTTTAACATATGGACACATAAAACCTTTGGAGCAATTATCGCAGTTAGCTTGACCAGCAACGGAATATGTACCCGGCGTACACACCACAGGTGAAATAGATTTATCCTGGCAGCTATTAACAAAGTAAAATGTATTATTTTTTATATTAGAATTCAATACTCATTTCACAGTTTAATATGTTAAGAACTAAGCCAAAGACAGAAACGTTTTTTCAGATAGATAATCAAGTCCAAAATTGTAAAAAGGGCATTACTTTTTTGGAAGAGAAGATTAAAATGTATAATCTTATTTAATTTATTATTTTGCTGTTTAATTATTTGGTGCTCTACTGGAATGACTCCTTAAAAACAAACTCAAAGTGAAATTTTTCATCAAGAACCACTTTAAAAGAGCTTTACCCTAACTGCAACCTTCCCCAGAGCAAACTCCAAAGTCAATTGACGCCGGTTTGAAAGTCTTTCCGCATTTCCAGTCATATTCGTTACTGCCTCGTTTTAAAACAGTAATTCATAAAATTATTTATCAAAATATGATATGAAGCGTAAAATTTAATTTTTAATTGAATAAGATTTTAATTCTATAATTTTAATTAAATAAAATTTTTAATTTTTCCAGGTGGCATCAAAACGTCGTATTTTCATATCGCTCAATTTTATTGTTAAAACTATTCCAATTTAACCTAAATTTTCATTTAAGTACATTTTACCTGTGTCCTGCAGGACATATTAAACATTGCGAAGCTCCTCCAAGACTATAATATCCATTTTTACACTCCATTGGGGTGTCATAAGTATTTAGACACGCAAAACCAGCTGGACAAGTTTTACATTGAACGGACTTTGTTTGATTAGAATAAGTTCCATTTAAGCATTTCAGTTGTGACTGCATTTTAACATACGGACACATAAAACCTTTGGAGCAATTATCGCAGTTAGCTTGACCAGCAACGGAATATGTACCCTGAGTACAAATCACAGGTGAAATAGATTTATCCTGGCAGCTATTAACAAAGTAAAATGCATTATTTTTTTATATTAGAATTCAATACTCATTTCACAGTTTAATATGTTAAGGGCCACAGACAAGAAAAGTTTTTTCAAGATAGATAAGTCAAGTCCGAAATTTTAAAAAGGGCATTACTTTTTTGGAAAAAAAAGATTAAAATGCGCAACCTAATTTAATTTATTATTTTGCTGTTTAATTATTTGGTGCTCTACTGGAATGACTCCTTAAAAACAATCTCAAAGTGAAATTTTTCATCAAGAACTACTTTAAAAGAGCTTTACCCTAACTGCAACCATCCCCAGAGTAAACTCCAAAGTCAATTGACGCGGTTTGAAAGTCTTTCCGCATTTCCACTCATATTCGTTACTGCCTCGTTTTAAAACAGTAATTCATAAAATTATTTATCGCAATAAGATATGAAGCGTAAGATTTAATTTTTAATTGAATAAGATTTTAATTTTATAACATTAATTAAATAAAATTTTAATTTTTTTTCTAGGTGGCATCAAAACTTCGTATTTTTATATCGCTCAATTTTATTGTTAAAACTATTCTAATTAATCTAAATTTTCATTTAGGTACATTTTACCTGTATCCGGAAGGACATATTAAACATTGCGAAGCTCCTCCAAGACTATAATATCCATTTTTACACTCCATCGGGGTATCATAAGTATTTGGACACGCAAAACCAGCTGGACAAGTTTTACATTCAACGGACTTTGTTTGATTAGAATAAGTTCCATTTAAGCATTTTAGTTGTGACTGCATTTTAACATATGGACACATAAAACCTTTGGAGCAATTATCGCAGTTAGCTTGACCAGCAACGGAATATGTACCCGGCGTACACACCACAGGTGAAATAGATTTATCCTGGCAGCTATTAACAAAGTAAAATGTATTATTTTTTATATTAGAATTCAATACTCATTTCACAGTTTAATATGTTAAGAACTAAGCCAAAGACAGAAACGTTTTTTCAGATAGATAATCAAGTCCAAAGTTGTAAAAAGGGCATTACTTTTTTGGAAGAGAAGATTAAAATGTATAATCTTATTTAATTTATTATTTTGCTGTTTAATTATTTGGTGCTCTACTGGAATGACTCCTTAAAAACAAACTCAAAGTAAAATTTTTCATCAAGAACCACTTTAAAAGAGCTTTACCCTAACTGCAACCTTCCCCAGAGCAAACTCCAAAGTCAATTGACGCCGGTTTGAAAGTCTTTCCGCATTTCCAGTCATATTCGTTACTGCCTCGTTTTAAAACAGTAATTCATAAAATTATTTATCAAAATATGATATGAAGCGTAAAATTTAATTTTTAATTGAATAAGATTTTAATTCTATAATTTTAATTAAATAAAATTTTTAATTTTTCCAGGTGGCATCAAAACGTCGTATTTTCATATCGCTCAATTTTATTGTTAAAACTATTCCAATTTAACCTAAATTTTCATTTAAGTACATTTTACCTGTGTCCTGCAGGACATATTAAACATTGCGAAGCTCCTCCAAGACTATAATATCCATTTTTACACTCCATTGGGGTATCATAAGTATTTAGACACGCAAAACCAGCTGGACACGTTTTACATTGAACGGACTTTGTTTGATTAGAATAAGTTCCATTTAAGCACTTCAGTTGTGACTGCATTTTAACATATGGACACATAAAACCTTTGGAGCAATTATCGCAGTTAGCTTGACCAGCAACGGAATATGTACCCTGAGTACAAATCACAGGTGAAATAGATTTATCCTGGCAGCTATTAACAAAGTAAAATGCATTATTTTTTTATATTAGAATTCAATACTCATTTCACAGTTTAATATGTTAAGGGCCACAGACAAGAAAAGTTTTTTCAAGATAGATAAGTCAAGTCCGAAATTTTAAAAAGGGCATTACTTTTTTGGAAAAAAAAGATTAAAATGCGCAACCTAATTTAATTTAATATTTTGCTGTTTAATTATTTGGTGCTCTACTGGAATGACTCCTTAAAAACAAACTCAAAGTGAAATTTTTCATCAAGAACTACTTTAAAAGAGCTTTACCCTAACTGCAACCATCCCCAGAGTAAACTCCAAAGTCAATTGACGCGGTTTGAAAGTCTTTCCGCATTTCCACTCATATTCGTTACTGCCTCGTTTTAAAACAGTAATTCATAAAACTATTTATCAAAATATGATATGAAGCGTAAAATTTCATTTTTAATTGAATAAGATTTTAATTTGATAATTTTAATTAAATAAAATTTAAAAAAATGTTTTCTAGATGGCATCAAAACGTCGTATTTTTATATCACTCAATTTTATTGTTAAAACTATTCTAATTTAATCTAAATTTTCATTTAAGTATATGTTTACCTGTATCCGGAAGGACATATTAAACATTGCGAAGCTCCTCCAAGGCTATAATATCCATTTTTACACTCCATTGGGGTATCGTAAGTATTTAGACACGCAAAACCAGCTGGACAAGTTTTACATTGAACGGACTTTGTTTGATTAGAATAAGTTCCATTTAAACATTTTAGTTGTGACTGCATTTTATCATATGGACACATAAAACCCTTGGAGCAATTATGGCAGTTAGCTTGACCAGCAACGGAATATGTACCCTGAGTACACATCACAGGTGAAATAGATTTATCCTGGCAGCTGTTAAACAAAGTAAAGTTATATATATTATTTGACTTTATTGTTAAATAAAGTAAAGTGTATATTATTGCGTGCCTTATAATAAAGAAAAACACTTTATTTTAAAATATAGAAGTACTCTAGATACTGTCGCGTGCAGCAAAAATTGGCAGTTCAGGTGCATTATCACAAAACAGATACTGTATAGACACAAACATGCACGAACAATGTTAAATATAAATTTTTAAAGTTTTATGTACTGTATAATAAACGAGCAGGAGTGTTTTATCAGATATAAAGACACGAGGCGAAGCCGAGTGTTTTTATATCTGATAAAACACGGACTGCGAGTTTATTGTACGGCTTCAAAAACGAACCACTTGGTAAGTTGATTGGCGGAGGTAGTTTGAAAAATAACCTTGTCTAAGCCGAGAAAATCAAAGCTAAAGTTTATGAAATCAGGAGAAATCTTTATCACATATAAAGATACGATACGGTCATGATTTTCTTTTGTGTTTTCCTCATGAATTATTAATGAGTTTTTGAAGTGTCTATTCAAAGTGTGTTTATTCGAAGTTTAAACTAAACGAACTCGTTTTAAACATAACTGCATGGTTACATTTTTTTAACAAATTTATACATCTTTTAAAGATTTAAAATATTTAAAATTTAGTATAGTTGTGTATAACAACCTCACGTTTTTATAACACCGTAACAGATTTTAGGTTTTAGTTTACTACAATCGCTCCCGTATATTCGCCAACAAAAACGCATATTATATCATTTTCTACATGCAGACATATACTTAGACTTGGATCAAGTCTGTCTGTATAATTATTGTTTACTGTTTACTCTATTGTATCTTTTTGTTTGTATATGCATGCTATATGTGCCTGTTCTATTATTGTCTATTTCATCTAAAATTTCACCTACTAAGGACCTAACTAGTTTAGCTTTATAGTTATTTCAGGTTTCCTGTCACTGTCACTGTCACTGTCACTGTCACTGTCACTGTCACTGTCACTGTCACTGTCACTGTCACTGTCACTGTCACTGTCACTGTCACTCGTAGTATTTTCTATTTTTCGTAAGTCTATTATTTATCTAATTAGTGTAAATAATGAGGACACATATTTGCCATAAGTAACAATCAGAATAAATTCAAATTAGTACTGCATGTATATATTCAAGTTTATAACATTTTACCTGTATCCAGCTGGGCATATTAAACATTGTGATGTTCCTCCAATGCTATAATATCCGTTACTACACTCCACTGGAGATTGGTCAGAATGAAGACAAGCAAATCCTGCTGGACAAACCTTGCATTGTACAGATCTTGTTTCATTAGAATAAGTTCCATTTAAGCATAGCAGTGGCGAATGCATTTCTTCGTAGGGACACGCAAAGCCTTTCTGGCAATACTTGCAAGACTTCTGTCCAAATGTAGAAAATGTCCCTGACTGACATTTAGAAGGTAAACTAGATTTATTCTGACAGCTGAAACGAGACAAGTACGCAAGATTAGTCCTCATTTTTTCTTTATTATAATATAACCAATTTCAGCTCTGCTAAACTTTGATCTATTAAAATCCTAAAATTATGAAAAACCTACTACAAACATCCACATCCACAACCATAAAATAAATTACCTTAAATAAAATGCATGCATGCGCAACATCCCAACAGGTAAAGTTCGCCGTTAAATTGATAAACAGATAAAATCCGTCAACTGATAGCCAAAATTACCTGATGGTTTAATTATATGCGTGTAAATATAGTCCACTTATACCTCACTGTATAAGTAACCTTTTTTTATTTCACCACACGTTTCTCTCCGACTAAGAGCCTTCGCTCAAAACGTAAAGACCTTTTTTGTGAGTATTTTCGCAGTAAACCAAACTTTTTCGATTTGCATAGACTCGTGCTTATGCTTGGGTGCATACGTGTGTGTTCATGTGTGTATTCGCGCGCGTGCATATACGGTATGCGCGGGCTTCTGCGTATATATGTGTGTGTTTTTGTACTTGCGCAGTTGTGTGCGCAAGTAACGATGCGTGTGCATGTTTATGTGGGCTTGCGTTACATGTACATATAACAAGAAAACACGCAGGCCAGTTCCAATATTTAGATATTGTGTTGCAAAACAAAATAAAAATGCTAAAGTGCATGTAATAAGCTATTTACTGAACAAATCATGCTTTAAATTTAAAGAACACTAGTACAGTACAGTATAGTACAGCACAGCACAGCACAGCACAGTACAGTGCAGTGCAGTGCAGTGCAGTGCAGTGCAGTTCAGTACACTTACAGTACAGTACAGTACAGTACTGTACTGTACTGTACTGTACTGTACTGTACTGTACTGTACAGTACAGTGCGGTGCGGTGCGGTGCGGTGCGGTGCGGTGCGGTGCGGTGCGGTGCGGTGCGGTGCGGTGCGGTGCGGTGCGGTGCGGTGCGGTGCGGTACGGTGCGGTACGGTGCGGTACGGTACGGTACAGTACACTACAGTACAGTACAGTACCGCATGACTATCATGATATAGAAATTGATTTTACGGAGGGAGGAAAACAGGAGAACCCGGAAAAAAAAAGTCGAAGCACAGGAGAGATCAACTACAACTCTACTCACATGAGTTCCAAGCTCGACAACGAAGTCATTCCCAAGCGGTCACCCATCCAAGTACTAACTCCGTCTAACCGGGCTTACGTTTTGGTGACAGGCAGCGCACTAACAACAAACGCCACTCGTGCTCCCCGAATAATCTTACAAAAAACTGTACAACAGTTTATTATCTTCAAACAAATATCTTCAAATATATATATATATATATATATATATATATATATATATATATATATATATATATATATATATATATAAAATTAATATAGTTATATTCTATTTTTTACCTATGCCCAGCAGGACACGTTAAACACTGTGAGGTTCCTCCAAGACTATAATACCCATCAGTACATTCTATCGGGGATTGTTGCGGATCACGGCAGGCAAATCCAGCAGGGCATTCCTCGCACTTAATTGATTTTGTTTTATTTGCGTACGTCCCATTCAAGCACGGTAACGGAGAGTGGAGTTTTTCCTTTGGACACATAAAGCCTTCGGAGCAATCCTCACAATTCTCTTGGCCAGAAATTGAAAATGTACCAGGATTACATTTTACAGGTGAAAGATCGTTATCATGACAACTGTTAGAGATGAAAAATTAGAAGGAAACTTTAGAAAACACAAGTGACTCAAGTTAGTCATTCAAGTTAGTCTGTGAGATATTAATTCACTCTCACTGGTAATATACATAGTATTATACGTGAAGTGAAGAGAAGCAAAATGAAGTGACGTGACGTGAAGTGAAGTGAAGTGAAGTGAAGTGAAGTGAAGTGAAGTGAAGTGAAGTGAAGTGAAGTGAAGTGAAGTGAAGTGAAGTGAAGTGAAGTGAAGTGAAGTGGCGTGGCGTGGCGTGGCGTGGCGTGGCGTGGCGTGGCGTGGCGTGGCGTGGCGTGGCGTGGCGTGGCGTGGCGTGGCGTGGCGTGAAGTGAAGTGAAGTGAAGTGAAGTGAAGTGAAGTGAAGTGAAGTGAAGTGAAGTGAAGTGAAGTGAAGTGAAGTGAAGTGAAGTGAAGTGAAGTGAAGTGAAGTGAAGTGAAGTGAAGTGAAGTGAAATGAAGTGAAGTGAAGTGAAGTGAAGTAAAGTAAAGCGAACTCTGAAGTAAAATAAACTTAGCCTCGAAAAACCCCGAGAATTTTGAGAAAACAAAACTATAACTACTTAGGTGACTGTATAATATAAATATACAAGTCTATAAACCGCTCTAAAAACAAAAGTAAATAAGAGTTAATTACCGAGGAGGTAACTAAACTAGTTAGTTACCGAGGCCCGAAAACTGATCTAGCAATCATTTAATATGCAAGATAACTAACCTATATATTAACCGCGGCACATGACCCCACATCAAAGATAATTTATGCATGAATAAACTAAACCGTGTTAGTGCTAGGTATTTGGCACATTTATTTGCCCTTCATCTTTGAATCAGAAAGTCTTAAATGCAGGCTCCAGTATTCACAAGTTAAATGTAAGATAATCTATCAAGGTTACTCGAGTACTAGTACACTTGCATGCATGGAATGAACTTCCCTTTTAGGATTTTCATTCGTGGATTTTGAAAATACACTGCTAAAGAGGCAATTGTGGACACACAAAAAACAGGTGCAAAATTTGAAAATCTCTTTGTTGCGGGTAGTTAACGTGGTTTTAATGGCATGCATAATACGAATGTTTTGTGTAATTTAGAATTCATTTGTATTTTATGACACTTTTATTTGATTTTTACTTTTTTCTTATGACAAATAAAACAAAATCTGAAAACTAGAAAAACTTGTTCGAAGGCATATTTAACAATTAGTTATGGTAAACTGTGACAATTGCCGAAATGTTGAAAAGTCAACAGAATTTCATTTTTTGTTACACTTGTAGTAGTAGTTCAGATCACAAAATTGTTTTTTCTAAATCGAAAAAAATATTGCAGAATTGCACGAGCCTGCTGCTATAATTTCCAGGGGGAGGAGTGCTAAACTGAGTTACCATTAAAGTTTTACCATGTACTGTGTCCATATACGTGCTGTATGTTTAACAAAATATTTTTTCGGTTCGTGTTTTACCATTTATTTTCTGAAAATAATGGAGTCTTTTTTTTACAAATTTCTCTGATTTAACAAGTTACCTGTGTCCTCCAGGGCAAATTAAACATTGTGATATTCCCAACGTACTATAAAATCCATTAGCACACATAACAGGTGTTTGGCGAGGATCAAGACACGAATGTCCACCAGGACAGTAAGAGCACTTGATAGATCCAGTATTGTTTGAATATGTTCCATTAGTACAAGAAATAGGGCTGCTCGTCCTTCTTTCAGGACACATGTTACCTAATGGACACTCTTGACACATTATTTCCCCAGCAGACGAAAAAAATCCAGATTCACATGGAACTGGAAGTACTGATTTATTCAAACAACTGCAAAACACAAGATTAAATACATTTTAAATTTAAATTTAAAGTTAAAGTTAAATTAAACAACAGTTAGAATCGTGAGTTGTTAATTAGAGTGCAGCAGTGCAGTGCCGCAAGACACCAGAGCGATTACACAATATTTTAGTTGTTTATCTCAAGACACACCCATACTTCAGTCTTTTAACAAAAGCGTTACGCCTCTTTTCCCGTCATCACGCAGAAACGAGCTCGCTGCAGCTACGAGAACTTGCATCTACTTAAAAAATACTCTTAAAGTCTTATTTGAAAGAACACTTAAAATGATAGAGTAACATTTTTTGAAGTTTTCGTTTCCTTGCTTTGTTCTTGAGATATTTCAGTTTGTTTGATATGCAAATTAAACCTTTTGACGTCACATGTGCATAATGAGTTATCGAAAAAGTTATATATCTTTGCTATTATGAAACCAAAATAATTCGAAGGAAGCAAGTGCGTATGTTTCGCCCAGAACACTAAACATGTAGATTTTCAAGTGATTGTATTTGACAATAGCAAAAATAAATAACTTTTTTGATAACTCAATATGCACGTGTGACGTCAAAATATTTAATTTGCATATCAAACATACTTAAATATCTCAAGAACGAAGCAAGGAAACGAAAAACTGAAAAATATGTTATTCTATCATTTTAAGTGTTCCTTCAAATAAGAACTGTGATTTCTTTTTAATTAGATGCAAGTACTCGGCGCATGAACTGCAAGCCATTATCTGCCATTACTGGAAAAAAGCTTTCAAACCTTTATTCGACTGATGAGTATCCATAGTATGATAAACAATGTGATAAGTGATCGTCACACCCGTTTTAATGAAAAAGTTGTCCATACCCTCTTATCACACTGTTTACCACTTATCACTACTGTATAATTATAGTATTTTGATTTCTAACTCTTGAGATTTCTCTCCCGGCTTTCTTACAGACTTAGTTATGAGATACAGTAAGATGGTTAATCAATGTTGTCACTTGCGATGATAAATTTGCTATCGCACTCGTGACTATTGATTAACCCCTTATACAGCGGATATACAGTACTATGTAGAATTTTCACCAACATTCTGACCAATCACAAGTGTTCGTGGAAAATGTATAATAAAAGTTATTATATACAATTATTAAATTCATTCATAATCCATACGGAAAATTCAAAATAAATGAATGTTTAATCAATACTTGTAAGTAGTAGTTAAAATATGAGCAGTCGATCTTTATGGACATTTACAGTGGCGAGCCGAAGGCGAGACACTAGTGGCTCAAATTCAGCTTTTTCTGAATTGAATTGAATTGAATTGAATTGAATTGAATTGAATTGAATTGAATTGAATTGAATTGAATTGAATTGAATTGAATTGAATTGAATTGAATTGAAATGATTTTATCTAACCTTTCCTACAACTGCATTGTAAATGCCTATAAAGATCGGCCGCTCATATTTTAACTACAGTATTACATAAAAATGTCGTCCTGTGTTTATTTTTTATTTTTATTTTATTTTAATAACTTTGCCAATAATAACAATAACAATATACAAAGTAAATAATTTGGCAGGGTTACCGCAACAGCTAGTTGCCAATTACTGCGGGCCCAAAATATAAATAACAACAACGACAATAACCACATAGTCAACACCTGAATAACGGTTAAAATAGATATAACGGTTTAACTGACATGCGTCATTTTCCAGTTCCAAACCAATTAGTGATTCTTTGCTGACTCAGCACTTTATAGAACTCTTTATAACTTTGGAACTTGCAGTCCGAACCGAATGGAACTGCGTTTATATGTTTGACCTGACACCCTTTCCACTTTCGTTTGTAAAAGTCGCTGGTTGTCGAATAAGTGGGCGGTGTATACATAGATTGTTTGCAATCACGTGACATTGGACGCCATCTTGGTTGATTTCAAGTTAATTTCCATATAAGCCGTGCCAAAATAGGTTTTTCAACAGTGTTTGCCAACCAAAAATCAACCAAGATGGCGGACATGACGTCACATGCAAACTATCTATACGATCAAAATATACAAGAGCGTTCAATTACGTTATTGCAATTATCGCGATTTAGTCCGCAGTGATCTTTACTTGGTTATTCAGCGGGAAAAAAGGAACTCGAAAACAGCAAACACGGACATCGCCAAACTGCATTTTCTACAATATGAAATACCCCATTTTCTCTGCCAAAACATGTGAAAGCGCCAAAGTTTTCAAGTGCAAAATAATGTGCGTCTCAAAACCTACGCCCCATAGCTTAAAGTTGCTTTCTCTATTAATTATCGCACTAGTGCTGTAGTTGTTTGCCATCATTTCTTATTAACAATTTTTCTACTCTGTCATTTCCTGGCCGCAAAAAATGGTTCCACAAAACATTGAGTTTAGCTACAGCAAAAAAAAAAACATTTCACATTTTCACTGGCGACGTTTTGCAAGGAGGGAAAATTAAACAATTGGAAAGTTTTAAAAATGTGACTTTTACCCCCGTCAGGAATAAATAAAAAATAATTTAAATTCACTTCTATATTTTATAAATATTGTACCTGTATCCAGATGGACAAACTGTACACTGGGAAGAACCTGCCAAACTGTAAGTTCCATTATCGCAATCTTGAGGAGACTGAGAAGAGTAGAGACACTTTTTACCAGCAGGACATTCTTGACATTGCTCGGCTTTAAGATTGAAACTATATGTTCCGTTAGGACAAGCATTTGGTGCAGAGAGTTCCTCTCTTGGACAGTAAAAGCCTTTAGGGCAATCACTACACAGCATTTTACCTTCGGAGGAGTATTCACCAACTGTACAAGGAACTGGGTTGGTTGAAGAATTTTGGCAGCTAAACGAATAAATAGTAAAATATAACACTGTAATTTTCACACAATTACGCAAGTCTGCTGAAAGAGAAAGAAAACAACAATAGGAGTAAGAGGAAGGGTAAGTTATAACTTTCGCTACAAAATCTTAGAAAATCGAATTCTATATTATAGGCACCCAGCTTCTATACAGGTACCACATGTGATCTTGTAATGAATATAAGAGCCCAGCATAAAACTCAAAGAAGCATTCTTTTAAGTAACATTTATTAAGATCTAAAAAAAGCCTCTCCTTCGAGTTTTATGCTGGGCTTTTATATGCATTACAAGATTACGCTTTCCACCTGGTGAATCTATTGTTCATACAGGTACTGTGATTCTATCACAAAACAGACACACAACACACATTAGCAATTTTCTTTTTGTTAAATGTAGGCCATATATTTATGCCTACATAGGCCCACCGTACCATTACCTAAATACTTAGCTTAACCTTACTTAGACCGACAGTACTATATGTGCTTTTATTATATAGATGCGAGTGTTTTATTAGAAAATATGCAGTGTCGTATTTTCCATATCCTCACTAGTGAAGATATAGATGACGTCATTAAGAATTTTACCTCTTTTTGCATTGAATCTATATAATAAAAAGAAAATTACACGCTGGCTCGAAGATATGAATTTTATCTTCTCGTGGTAAAAACGATATTTTACTCATTCGCTACTCTCATTCGTAAAATATTGTTTTCACCACTCGAAGATAAAATCCATATCTTCCCTCCACCGTGTAATATCCTCTATTTATGGTGTTCCTTGTTTGATACGAATAGCCGAATTTTTTTTAATGACGTGGCTTTTTTCGTCTCTTTGTGCTACGAAAACATACAGTTTCCGTGTCGGCCATCTTGGTACTCCAAATCCGAATTATTAGTTATTACTATTCGAATTAAGTACTTCAAATTACCAAATTTTACAACTTTCTAATAATATGATTAGCCTAATAAAATCAATTTTATGTGACTATTTAATTGTTCAACACACCTGAACCCCTTTGGGCAAATAGAGCAAACAGTTGATGCCTTCGCACTATATGTACCATTTGCACAATTCTGGCACACTGCACTACCATTGTAAGCATATTGTCCTGCAGGGCATGGAACACACTGAGAGCTATCAGAACCTGGCTCAAATCCACCAGGGCAAACCTGTAAGTTATGAACAAACGATTAAATACATTATGTTTGAGATATTGTACTCTGATTGCTTAACATATAACAGCAAAACGTTTTACACTTCCTGCACTAATAAACATACAAACATACAAACATACAAACATACAAACGAACATACGAACATACGAACATACGAACATACGAACATACGAACATACGAACATACGAACATACGAACATACGAACATACGAACATACGAACATACGAACATACGAACATACGAACATACGAACATACGAACATACGAACATACGAACATACGAACATACGAACATACGAACATACGAACATACGAACATACGAACATACGAACATACGAACATACGAACATACGAACATACGAACATACGAACATACGAACATACGAACATACGAACATACGAACATACGAACATACGAACATACGAACATACGAACATACGAACATACGAACATACGAACATACGAGCAAGCAAGCAAGCAAGCAAGCGAGCGAGCGAGCGAGCGAGCGAGCGAGCGAGCGAGCGAGCAAGCAAGCAAGCAAGCAAGCAAGCAAGCAAACAAACAAACAAACAAACAAACAAACAAACAAACAAACAAACAAACAAACAAACAAACAAACAAACAAACAAACAAACAAACAAACAAACAAACAAACAAACAAATAATAAATAATAATTAAATAATGCTAAAAGACGCGTGTCTTGTCTAATAATTAATAGTAAAGAAGTGCACAAAAGAATTTTAATTATAACTCTAATTTTATACACGTCATCTAAAGTTATGGTCCAATGATGTATACACTAAATAATGTATAATGCAAAAAATTACTGGGTTTCATGCAGGCTTTTTAAACTAGATGTAGAATAGAAAACGTACGAAAGTCGGTACATCAATTAAAAACTGATTGGTTGAAACAACCAAAACATTTGGTTGAACTAACCATATTTTGGTCGCTTCAACCAATAATTTAAGTTGTTTTAACCTTTAAAAATTGGTCAAAACGTGAGCCTGAGACAACCAATTCAAATTGGTTGTTTCGGCCAATCAGTTTTTTCAGTGAAGTAATAAGTTCATCAAATAAACAGTCAATGCCACAGTAAAGTACGCTGAAAATGTAGTAAAGTCGAGCCAATAAGCCGTGCCTAAATAAGCGATAATTGACTGTATATAATTTATTATAACGCCAAATTACTATGTTAATAATTACTATCATAATGTTGTTGTTTTTTGTTCAAATTTACTTATGAGTACAAATCGGACAGCGTTCTATAAGCGCAAATTGTATTTTGTTCTATTATGTTGAATTTTCCATTTTCAAACAATCCTATAGACAAAAGTCCTTGGGACATCGAGTGAAAATCATCCCAAACAATTTTAGCAGGATTGTACTGTAGGTAATAAATCAGACATATAGCTAAAAAAGTTGCTGTTCATGTAACTTGATATGCTACGTTTAAAAACGTTTAAGCCAGAATAGCGTTAACCTATGTCTGAAGCAGTTTTACCTTAGGAAGTTCAGAAGGAGTAGTACAAACATGTCCAACGGGGCAATTTTGACATGAACCATTTCCTGCAACTGAATACTTTCCTTTGGAACATAATGTAGGAGGTCCAACTTCGGAACAGTTAAATCCAGCAGGGCAAGGAGCACAAATAGAAGGCCAGGCAGATACAGTAGTATTGAGGTTACAGACCTGTATAATCATTAAACGTAATTAATATAATTGTCACTCTTCTAAATAAATTTAACTTTTTCGCGTAAGAATAATGATACACGTTATGTGTGCCGTAATTTTGCGCGGGCGGGTCGCACGGGTGGTTATAAACTTATCCATTAAGGCAATGTTACGCAAGACAATTTTTAGCTATGATTTTTAACGCAGCATGTTGCCGCAACCAAATTGACGCATGTAACATGCGATTTGTGGACAATTTTTAACGAAATTTTGTTGTAGCAACATGTTGCGTTAAGGCTGATTAGGTTACATTGTAAGACCATACTTTTCGTAGTGAAACCATTTTGTACCTTACGTCATGAGAACTTATGTAGTGAAACCTTTCGTCACATGAAACCTTACGTTACATTGTGAAGCCTTACGTTACATTGTGAGACCTTACGTTACAATGTGAGACCTTACGTTACATTGTGAGACCATACGTTACATTGTGAGACCTTACGTTACACTGTGAGACCTTACGTTACATTGTGAGACCTTACGTTACATTGTGAAACCTTACGCTACAGTGTGAGACCTTACGTTACATTGTGAAACCTTACGCTAAATTGTGAGACCTTACAGTACGTTACATTGTGAGACCTTACGTTACATTGTGAGACCATACGTTACATTGTGAGACCTTACGTTACACTGTGAGACCTTACGTTACATTGTGAGACCATACGTTACATTGTGAGACCTTACGTTACATTGTGAAACCTTACGTTACATTGTGAAACCTTACGTTACATTGTGAGACCTTACGTTACGATGTGAGACCTTACGTCACGTTGTGAGACGTTACGTTACATTGTGAAACCTTACGTTACATTGTGAGACCTTACGTTACATTGTGAAACCTTACGTTACATTGTGAGACCTTACGTTACAATGTGAGACCTTACGTTACGTTGTGAGACGTTACGTTACGTTACGTTACGTTACGTTACGTTACGTTACGTTACGTTACGTTACGTTACGAAACCATACTTTTCGTTGTGAGTACTATACGTTACGTCATGAGAACTTACGTTCTGTTGTGAGGCTTTACATTGTGAGACCTTCGTTACATTTAGTACGTTGTAAGACTTTACGTTACGTTGTAAGACCTTACAGTACGTTACATTGTGAGACATCACGTTACGTTGTGAGACATTATGTTATATATTGTCAGACATTACGTTATATTATGGAACATTACGTTACATTGTAAGACTTGTAAGACCTTACGTTACATGTACTGTACATGTACGTTACACTGTACGTTGCGAGACCTTAAACGTTACATTGTGAGACCTTTCGTTACATATACGTTGTGAGATCTTAGATTACATTGTGAGATCTTACGTTGCAATGGGTACCTTATGTTACATTGTGAGATCTTACGTTAGATCGACGTTACGTTGTAAAACATTACCATACATAATTGTAGGCCTTAATAATGGCATTATACATTTGTTGTGACACCTTAAACGTTACGTTGTGAGACCTTAATGTACGTCACATGTACGTTTTAAGACCTAGCTTACGTTACGTTGTGAGACATTACGTGATATTGTGAAACATTTCGTTATATTGTGAGACCTTGCGTTACGTTGTGAGACGTCATTACGTTACATTGAGAGACATTTCGTTACATGTACGTTGAAAGACATTACGTTACACCATGACACCTTACGTTACATTGCATTGTGAGACCTTTCGTTACATGTACTTTTTAAGACCTTACGTTACGTTGTGAGACATTACGTGACACTGTGAAACATTACGTACTATTGTGAGACATTAGGCTACATTGAGACACCTTTCGTTACATGTACGTTGAAAGATCATGAGAGATTACGTTACATTGCATTTTGCAGATTTCGTTTTCAGTTTATAATAATCTCTTAACATATATACTGGACTCATCCCAGTTTGGTTTTAAATGTGTAACTAACTGTCCTCAAAATCTTTTGCCAAACATGCAGTTTTTCCCTACAACATGCATGCAGTTTAATTTTACTTACTAAAATTATCTAAACTGTCACGCATATGATCAATAAAAGATTTAACATTATTCACAACTTAATATCCACTTAGGAGCTGTAGACTCCCATATTGCCATCAAGTATCACATGTAATGTTTGAACTCTTTATGTGCTGTGCATATTGTACACCACACTAATTGAGACCATTAAAACCATTACCAGTAATAATTAATTAGCAATACAGACAATTAATTATACCTTGCAGAAGCTAGAATTCTTTGCTCCAGTTAAGTCATAGTAAGTTCCTTCTGGACACAATGCTGGAGCATTTTCAGCACCTTGGCAACTATAATATCAAGTTAATAATAATATTATATAATTTTTTATTCACATGTATCATTAACTACTTTATGTATGTCTGTCTGTCTGTCTGTCTGTCTGTCTGTCTGTCTGTCTGTCTGTCTGTCTGTCTGTCTGTCTGTCTGTCTGTCTGTCTGTCTGTCTGTCTGTCTGTCTGTCTGTCTGTCCGTCCGTCTGTCTGTCTGTCTGTCTGGCCGGCTGTCTGTCTGTCTGTCTGTCTGTCTGTCTGTCTGTCTGTCTGTCTGTCTGTCTGCCTGCCTGCCTGCCTGCCGGTCCGTCCATCCGTCTGTCCGTCCATCCGTCTGTCCGTCCGTCCGTCCATCCGTCCGTCCGTCTGTCTGTCTGTCTGTCTGTCTGTCTGTCTGTCTGTCTGTCTGTCTGTCTGTCTGTCTGTCTGTCTGTCTGTCTGTCTGTCTGTCTGTCTGTCTGCCTGCCGGTCCATCCATCCATCCGTCTGTCTGTCTGTCTGTCTGTCTGTCTGTCTGTCTGTCTGTCTGTCTGTCTGTCTGTCTGTCTGTCTGTCTGTCTGTCTGTCTGTCTGTCTGTCTGTCTGTCTGTCTGTCTGTCTGTCTGTCTGTCTGTCTGTCTGTCTGTCTGTCTCTAGGGCATCATCCCACAAAGTGCTGCACACTCAGGTTTTCATGAAAGTTTGTGGAAAGATTGATCATAGACCAAGGTCCAAACAATTGCATTTTGGTTTAATTTGGATGACATTGGATCAAAAATAAACCAATATGCAAGCAATCTGGTATATACAGGAGTGTAATTACTTTTAACTTTTTGAGAGCTTTCAGTATGTTAACTGATCAAGTCATTATTAAGGTATATATACATTTATTTAATTAAGATATTTAAGGTAGCTCAATAAAAATAGAAATTTTTACAAATTTCCATGCATGTGTGAGTCTGAGGAAGCTACAGTAGACCTTGCACTAACATCAACAAATTTGACGTGTGACCATTCTTTATTCTTGCAAAAATATTCACAAATGGAAATTATGGAAATGGCATGACATACCGTAGAATCCCGAAAGTAGCGGCCCCCCCAAAAGTAGCAGCCCCTCGAAAGTAGCGACAAATTTGAGATGTCTACAAAATTTCCGAAAGTAGCGGCCCCCCCAAAAGTAGCAGCCCCCCGAAAGTAGTGACAAATTTGAGATATCTACAAAATTTCCGAAAGTAGTGGCCCCCCCAAAAGTAGCAGCCCCCCGAAAGTAGTGACAAATTTGAGATGTCTACAAAATTTCCGAAAGTAGCGGCCCCCCGAAAGTAGCGACAAATTTGAGATGTCTACAAAATTTCTGAAAGTAGCGGCCCCCCCGAAAGTAGCGGCCCCCAAGTCATCGCTTGATTAACTATAGACTCTAATCTCATTTGCACTGAAATATTTATTTTAAAAAAATGATCAAGATCTGATACATCTGTTAAAAATGTAATTTAAGAAAAATGAGTCAAGTTTAAGATTTTAAGACCCTTATATATCAAAAGTGCCCTCGAAATGCAGAAAATGCTACCAGACACCACCCCCCAACAGATGAATGAATGAATGATTTATTAAAAACTAACACTTTGTAAATTCATGAGAATTTAAAAAACGTGATATTACAATGAGTGGGAAGTTAAGCAGGGTAAGGATAAATTAAATCAAATCACTATTATGTACAAGTTATAAAATATAATACAAAATAAAAGCTAAGGTAAATCCCAATTGCTAACGCATTTAGGGATAAAACTGTTTTTGTAACGTTCAGTTCTACATTTATATAGTGGGTAAGTGCGTGGGTTTCTCAGACGGTACTTGTGGGATGAAGTATTAGGAAGGAGTTTTCTCAACTTGTTATTTGGGTGTTGATGAATGTTCGTATAAAGTGACAAATGTGCTATCACAGAAGCGAATGAACATGTCCCAAGGGGTGCTTGGATGGAAAAAGGTTGGGAACCACTGACAAAAACCTTAATGCTAATCCTAAATTCAGGAATTTACACTTATACATGATATGCAAGTTTTTCCATCTGGGACAATAATGGTTTTGCCATCGCCGCAGCATTAATAACACACCCCTACCCACCCCTGAAAGTCATCCCCCTCTAACTTTTAATACAGGTTTGAATCCAGGCTATCCAGCTTGCACTTGGGCAGTGACACAGATTCAAATAAATTAATCTACTGTAATCCAATACAGTGTAATCCAATTTATCCAAAGCGTTACTAGCTATATAGATCTTCAACCCTGAATATATAATATAATAATATACAATCATGTAGTATATATATATACAATATGTCATGTAACTATGAAATGAATATGACCTGACCCACTACAAGCAGTCTTAAACTATATACATGTATGTTTATAAAATATTCAAACGTTATAAAATCAATTATATTATAAAATACCGGTGTCACCTAGCTAGGCTAGCTTCATCATGCCGACTAGTGACATGTTTGCAAACACAGGGAGTCAGGGACAAATGCCCTGACTAAAAGATAATATACACTAAAAACCGCAATATATTTTCCTATAACGTCTCCTTTTAATAGTGTTACACGGAGACTTCACATATCTCCTTGGCTACGTGTAATAAAATTATACTTACTAGTAACCCGAAGGACATTGCAAACATCCAGCGCCATTCGACCAGTACGTCCCTGCTGAACAATTACTACAGCGAGAACACTCGGTAGAACAATCACAAATGGCAACTAAAATGAGTAAATAATACCCAATCGTTTCGAGATTGATCAGTTTAGTTCACAAAAACGATAAAACAGCAAAACATTTCATAAACATACCTGCGTCGTGAACGAACAGTTCCGTAAATATACACAAACACAGTAGCGCAAAGCTGAACTTCATCTCAATTACTTCTGATGGACTACTATTCTTGTTGTAAGCTTTCCAGAAATCTCATAACGTTAACGTTTTCTTTACAAATGACCCGTGTTCCTCATGGACAACTCACATCATAGGTCCTTGCATTGACTTTTTCACGCTGATATCTTAAATATGTAATAAAATTTAAAATATAACTGTAACTCACTGAAATCTCGTCGCAGAAAAAATGAAACGTGCAGGTGCAAATGGGTCGTGCTTAAGTGATTTCTCGCTTCCTTACACTTACATTCACTAGAAAAAATATTAAAACGAGCTCGAACGACTCGAACGTCCAATTCCAAAACGGGACGGTACTCACAGTCTTCGCAGCAATATCTTTTATTAATACAAAATTTCCAAAATCCGCCAATATACAGCGGAAGTATAAAGCCATGACCCGTATGCAAATTTACTAGACAAATCAGCGACTGTCGCTAGGATACTGTAAATATACAACAGCTGGGTTAGATTTCCAAATGAGAAATACCTGTAATAGAAAATAAAATCAAAATAGAAAATATAAGACTATATAAAGATGTTGCCCGTCTTAGTGTAAATGTGTAAATTTATAAATGTGAAAACATTTGTTTGACCATATATAGCTAGTAGATAGATGGAGATGGTTAGGAAACCCGGCAAACTTCAAATATATTGAACAAAGAATCCACTTGGAGGTTGAATGGGGTTTGACCGTGCACTAAGTTTTTTAAAGCTCATTTGACCGTGCACAAACGACTGAACACAAACGTTTTCTATTGGAAGCAACTGGAATACCTCGAACCAGAAGCCAAAACAAACACGTTAGTGCCCAATCTCTTTTACACTGCTATCTTAGTTCGCAAAGGTAAAACAATAGTAAAATAATAGAATTTTCAACCGTGACTGTGCACAAGGTACACAAAAACCTAGAATTCGAACAATGGATTTCATGACGTTTCCCAACCATTTCTGTTGAGGAAATTAGAGCTCTATGGAGTAAAAGGACAAGCTCTAACTTTGCTCAAATCATATCTTACAAACCGAAATCAAAAATGCCAAGTAAAAAACTGTTTTTCATCAGAACAACTGATTAAATGTGGTGTACCACAAGGTTCCATTTTAGGGCCACTATTCTTTTTGTTATATATTAATGATTTGCCTGAATGTCTAAATAAAACAAAACCTCGGTTGTTTGCCGACGACACAAATCTGACAGCTTCGGGAGATTCTATAACTGGCCTTGAAGCTGCGGCAAATTCTGATTTAGAAAACCTTAGAAAATGGCTAATCGCCAATAAACTTAGCCTTAACGTAGCTAAGACTGAGTTTATGTTAATTGGTTCAAAACCGATGGTAAAAAGTATTTCTGATTCACCACTGAATGTTTTCATTGAACATAAACAAATTAAGCAGGTTTATGAATGCAAAACTCTTGGAGTAACAGTTGACCAGCATTTGTCTTGGAAAAGTAATACTGAGAATATTTGCAAAAAAATAACAGCAGGAATATCTGCTATTCGTCGAGTCAAACCCTTTGTTGACAAAGATACACTGATTTCGATATATAACGCTATTGTTCGACCATACTTTGATTACTGTTGTGAAGTATGGGATGTGTTTGGTGAATCACAATCAAAACGACTCCAAAGACTCCAAAATAGAGCGGCTAGAATTATTTTGAACATGAGCAATGACGTAAATCACTCTTAACAGAAAGGAAGAAAGCTAAGGCAAAAATGATGTATAAAGTATTAAATAAAATAGGTCCCAAATCACTCACTAGTATGTTTTCATACAAGAGTGAGAAAACAAACTACAATCTTCGAGACATTTCAACTGGTCTTAGTTTACCTAAACCGCATACTAATAGCTAAATAGCATGAAAAATAGTTTCATGTACGACGGCGCATACTTTGGAATTCTATTCCAAAGGAAGTTCGGGAAAGTAAAACTCTTTCTTCCTTTCAAAATAAAATCGCTGCTCACATCATTGACATAGAGTAACTAGTAAGTAAATTGATGTGCCTGTAAATATTCTAATAATCTTCTTATCATGTAAATAGTTTAATATTCTACCTTTCTAAATAGTTATTTTATTTTTGTAAGTAGCTCCTAGTATCTATCATTCTTCTTCAATCTTGTAATTTTTATATTTTTGCACACGCCCCCCGTGGAAATCAGCTTCGGTTGACGGGGTCAGCGTGTATAAATAAAGTTTCTATCTATCTCCCTCTATCAACTATGGTTTGGCTAATCAAAAGTAGCTCTCAAGACGAAGCAAATCCTAAATTTCAATTTCCTTTAAAATCCTAAAATTCAAAGATTTTATATGCATGCGTCTGAACCCCCTTAGATGGTACGATTCCAGCTTCATTTCAATATGGTGTAGCTTATATATACAGTCTGTTAAGTCTGTTTACTTTTTACTGTAAGTACATTTGGAAGCTAAATAAAATTTTAAAATCTTCCATACTATGTATACAAGGTACGATCAATAGCTGTCACAGTTTTTAACGCATGTTATACGCAATTAACATAGAAAAATCATTTTCTATCAATCTTGAATTCTCTACTTTTAAGGGGTAGAGAGTCCCCTTAATTTGTCATCTATTGGGCACTCGGACAGATGAATCAAATAAGTAATAATAACGTAACGTACGCTAATGATTTTATGATTATTTGTGAGGCCAGAGTACACACGTAAAAACGCACAAGCTGTTACATACTGCATGCAAGTTGTTACAAGGCTGTTCAACTGACTGTCCCAGTTTGTTAACATGTCTGTAACAGGTTGTTGACAACTTGTACTAGACTGATGACTCCAACAGACTGATGACAAGTTGTTCCAACAACCTGTTACCGCTCTGCACTCAACAAGTTGTTAACAGATTGAGCCGTAACAAGGTTGTAACAACCTCTTGAATGAACAGTATTGTTACAACTTGTTCCCAGCCTTGCTGCAAGCCTGTTGCGAACACATCCTGTTGACAAGCTGTGAGATATTTACGTGTGTAGTATAGGGAAATTAAAGGAGGTAGTGCAAAGAGCACCACCCATTACGTCACAGGTTTTAGTCTTATATTAATTTATACTGTCAACCATTATCCAATTAAGACTTTATTTATTTAGCTTATAAAGTCTAAATTATCGAAACAGCCGGTGCATTTCTGTCAAACTAGGTTATCTAAACACCGTTCAAGTCTTTCTTTGAAAAAGTTCACTCGGCTTTTCTTTCACGTTATCGCGTGTTCATATCTTACGTTAATTTATTCATAGTGCTGCTTTGCCGAAATTATTTTTATTGTGTTCACTTTGTATCCTATCGACTGAGGTAAGAATTTGTTGCGGGCAGGATTGAGCATGCATGCCCACTTATTATTTATGCATACGTCGTCCTTCTCAGGCCCCTTACGCTACGTCATAACCGATAATTTACGACGAACTATAAGGCAAAATAACGTTAACGTTGATATCAACTCTACCGTTTCACCTAGAGGAACAATCGAAACTTGTTCAACAGCCTAATGGCCGAATAGATAGACTAGCTCTTCAACACATTTATGATGAATATGAGTTCTAGCAATTTTGGTCGAATTATTATCTGACCTTAGTGTATATTCTAAGCGATTGCTTGGACGAACAGTTCGAACCACGAGAGAACTCGCGTCGCGTCGTCACATTCGAATTCTGTTCTCTTACGAGTAACAACGAAAGTCTTCTTCGAAAAGTGTTTGGAAGGAGGAAATGGAGAAAGAGGAAGAGAAAAAATTAATTAGAGAGGAGGAGGAGAAAGAGGAGGCCAGGAGGAGGAGAAAGAGGAGGAAGAGGGGAAAAAATAAATATTTCAAATCGAACGCAACGAAAGTATTTATTTTTCTCCTCTTCCCCTTCCTCCTCCTCTTTATCCTTTTTTTTCTCTTCCTCTTTCTCCTCCTCCTTCTCCTCCGCCTCCTCCTCCTCCTCTTCTTTCTCCTCCTTGTCATCTTTGTAATGTAATGAGTAATGATTTATTTAACGTCGTAAACACAGGATGTGGTAGCCCAATCATCCGAGCCAGAGGCTCATGTTAAAAGTTCACGACATAAACTAAGACCAAAGTGTTGATTTTACGGAGGGAGGAAAACCGCAGAACCCTGCGAGAAACCCTCGAAGCACAGGAGAGACCAACTAAACTCTACTCACATGAAATTCAAGTTCGAGAACGGAGCTATTCCCAGACGGTCACCCATCCAAGTACTAACCCCGTCCAACTGGGCTTAACTACAGCGGTGAGAGGCAGCGCCCTAACACCACCCGTGCTTCCCTGAAAACACGCCACCCGTGCTTTCTCGTCTTTCTCCTCCTCCTCCTCCTCTTCTTTCTCCTCCTCCTCTTTCTCCTCCTCCTTCTCCTCCTCTTCTTTCCCCTCCTCCTCTTTCTCTTCCTCCTCTTCCTCCTCCTCCTCCTTCTCCTCTTCCTTCTCCTCCTCTTTCTCCATTTCATTTTTTCCAAACACTTTTCGAAGAAGTCTTTCGACGTTACTCGTAAGAGAACAGAATTTGAGTGAGACGACGCGACGCGGGTTCTCTACGGTAACTGCGAATTACCTTTGGCCTAAACATACCCACTCGTATCATCAAAACCTCTTCACATCCCTTATTAACCTTTCACAACCCCACAATGAATTACAAATTCTACGGTATATGCAAATACATGTGAGTTAATTGTACCACTAATGACCCATAATGACCCGCGCGCTATTGTCTGGGTGTGCACTCAACCTTCGCTTAGCTAGTAATTTTCGTTTGACAAGTCAATACGATTCAAAATTGTTCTTCGACGGCTTTTCGAACTGTTTCTTTGTCCAAGCAACCGCTTAGAATATACAGGCAATAATTATAATTAGATAGGCAATAATTCGACGAAAGTTGATAGAACTCATTTATTCTACTCGATGTTTCACCCGACATAGAACCCCCACCCCCCACCCCCCCTTCTTTCCCTATACTACTGGCCAGGGCTGGAAAAGACAGCAAAACATTATCTTGTTATGTAACACAGGAAATCAAGAATATTTTAATATTGTTCAACAACTACTTATGAACTTAACAGAAAGTGCGTGACAAAAATTGCAATGTTAAATAATTATACTAAGGAATCACCTTTATAAGTACGTCCATCATGGACTCATATCGCACCCATATAACTAAAAACTAAAAAATAGGTACGCACTTGCGTCCATGCGTTTTCTGACACTTACATCCGTATACTGTATTATATACCTTTTTTTTTTGTCCCTAGTAGTAATGTGCGGGGCTTAATGGACCCGGTTTTATGCGAAAGTAAGCCCTTAATAATTCATGAGTTATGAATATTTAATGAGGTCGGAGTTCCGAAGAGTGAACGAAGCATTTCCGAGTCCGATAAAACGCCGAAGCATTTCCGAGTCCGATAAAACGCCGAAGCATTTCCGAGTCCGATAAAACGCCGAAGCATTTCCGAGTCCGATAAAACGCCGAGTGATTGCTGAGATTACATCATTTTTAACACGATGGCCGAACAAACAATTTGGGCTGAATTGCAGGAAAATAATATCGAGATAGAGAAAGATACGTTATGTTTTTACATGAATAGATGCTTTGGAGAGCATGATGAATTGTATGAGAGGGTTATCGACCAAATCAACGGTGATAACTTGCCGAGTAGCTTGTATAATATTTATGAAGAGATGGATCTTGTGAATTTCGGTAGAATTATTGCTTATTTGACTCTAGTGTTGAACGTGAGTGATTATTGCGATACCGAAACACTTTGCCAAGCTGTTAGAAGAACTGCCAAAGATTTTAGGCGAATTGACTTGAGGCAATACGAAACTGTAAAACACTCGTGGATAAAAAGACTGATTAGATTTCTAACGTAACTGTTGTGAGGGATGTTAGAGCGTTGCTAAGGCGAATTTGAATATTACAAGTTCGGGCGAAAAAAGTCATTAAAAATCGATTAAACAAAGTCATTAAATTAGAAAAAATGGTAAATACAGGTTGTCATTTCAATGGATTCTGACCTGATTGAGATTTTAAATTTGCGCGAGAGAAAGATGGAGTGTACACTTTTAACACGCTATGTTGAGGAAATATCGTTGAACATTGATAGACTGGTGCTAGAGAATTGCTATGGGAGTGTTGCCCTAGATAGCGCTGGTGTAAAGCGACATTGTTGTTCCAGGATGCCGGATGAAGATAAAATATGGTTTTACTTCGAACGTGCCTTAGAGAGATCATCTGTAGAGAACATTGTTAAAGCGTTTGTGCGTAAATTAGAAGACATGAAATTGTGTGTAAATGGTCTTGAACTATTGAGACATACATATCAAGATCACAAGAAAGCGTTTCGAAGATTTTTCCCATGTGATTTTATCGGACTGAAGAAGAACCTCGAGAACAATTACAAATTAATTATGAACAAACATAAAGAAGATTGCGCATGTGTGTTACAAAGTATTACGTTAGTTGAACATGATTCTTCCTGCCCCAACGCGAGTGTGTCCGGGTAACAGATCGGTGTCGTGTTCCACCTCTCACCTTATGATATGGACGACGTCTTTGTGACTGAAATAAAATTTGCCCACGAAAAACCTGTGTTCCTAAAGCAGAATGGTCAAAACCAAGTTTACGTATATTCCGACCAGTTTTTTCAGCAGATGTATGTATGTTTCAGAGAGTTTCGGAATAGGAACGGGGTTAAACTTTTGGTGCAAGGGAGCGAAATCACATTAAATGAGTCAGTGTTTCAGAAAATGATAAATATTTTACCAATTCTTGTTGAAATTGTTCATGGAGAGGACTCTTTAAGTGAAGAAATAAAGTTTTCGTTGTTGGAGGAGGAAGGATCTTTGGTTAGACCGTATCTTTCTGCAAGTAAAGTTAATGATGTGACTCACTACAATATCGGCGTTGACAATTACGAATGGGATCGGACGTTTGGTGGTTTAAAGAGGATTCTAACTGCTAAATGCATTTCATTTACTGAAGAAGAGTTTGTGCTTGTCAAGCGAGTATTGGGAGGTATTCAGCAGAACATAAACGAAAGAAACATTCATAACCCACCAGACATTAAAACAGCGCGTGTTGTAATAAGTGAATTTGATCTAAAAGAATCTGAGCTATATAGCTTTGTTTCTGACTCTGATGAATCTGACGTGTCTGATATATTTGAACCGAAGAAGAGAAAGACTGAACTTATTAGGGAACCTTGTTTTTGTTATCGCGTATAATAATAAAAAGCTGAAATAAAATGTTATTAAAACTGTGAAAGTGTTAATTTAATTGCCCGGGGCCGCCCAGACCCGAACTTGCTGACCAGGCGAGATTATCCTAGACATATGGGCCCGGAAGTGACGTCATAGGGCACATGCGCACAGGCTGACGTCATCATTTTTGCGTACGTACGCGTACGTTCGCGTACGTACGCGATATCATCAAATTCCCCATAAATTCTTTTTTTTTTTTTTTTTCGGAATAAAGAACACAATGCTTATAGTTTTCATAGAGATACCATTACTACTGCATAAATATGGATACGAAGATTACGGAATGCCGAACTATAGCCGAACTAACGAGTTTGGAAAACATGTATGTCTTGAGCGAGTACGAACAGGGTTTAGTATTTGAGAGGAAAGTGGAATTAATTACTCGTTCGCTCGAGTGGGGAGTCGAAAATGAACAACTTGGGTTAACAGCGAACCTTACGGATTCCTGGACACCAGAAGAAAGACAACAGTTTTTGATGGACTGGCAAGATGATGAGGCATTGCTACAGAACGAACGATTAGGGCTCGCTTCAAACCATATGGATTCTTGGACCCCTGAACAACGAGAAAATTTCATGATGGATTGGCAAGACGACGAACCTTTACTACAGACTGGCCGTGGGGAGAAGAGATCAATCGACGACGTAGACGATGGTGCAAGTACATCTGAACAGGTTAGCGGAGCCGTTCATTTTTGTGAGATGAGAAGATGAGCACATGCTCATAACTGCTCTGAGCACTTGCTCATTTGCTCATAACTGCTCATGAGCACTTGCTCATTTGCTCATAACTGCTCATGAGCACTTGCTCATTTGCTCATATGGCCCGATCAGGCCCGATGGCCCGATTGCTGACTAGACGTCTAAATGTCATTTTATGAGTTATATTACACGCACTTGCGAATCAGAGAACTTCATTTCGAAACATGCCACGAAGACGTAAAGATTGTCCCTTATGTGGGAAACAAAGTTTGGTAAAGCTATCCAACCATTTGGCTGATGTTCATCAACTTTCTCGCGAGAAAAGGCAGCCATATCTTACTCAAGCAAGATTAAATGCGTTAGAGAATGATCGACAAAAACCGGTTGCTAAAGTTGAAATAACTATAGAAAGCATGGACGAAAGAAATTCCTAGTCCAAAAATCAAGTGGTGTTTATTAACAAGGACTTTCCGTCCCTACTCGTCATTTACAGGTTGTCTGAGCTGAAAGAATGAGCTGCCAATATTGTGGGAAAATGTTTAGTAAAGGCTATAATCTAAGACGGCACGAAAACGATTATTGTCCGTCAAGGGAATACACTGACACTGAGGAGCCTGATATGGAATCTGATGAAGAAATGTCAAGCTCGTCGTATGATGAAAACAGCCAGAGGTCCGAAGATGATGGTGAAGTAAAGGAAGAGATTGATCCTTGGGCAACCATGATTGACGATGCAAAAGTGACGGTTCGGCCAGAATATGATGAACTGTTAAAAACGTTGCAAATGGAAGGGCAAGAAGAAAGTGTAGCTAAGCAGAAAGCCTTTGAAAAAATTCTCCCTGAACTTCAGAAAGAATTCGCTGACGTTTACGTGGATAATTTACGTTGGATGAAAGCACTTAAAAAGGATCCTGTGCATGGAAAGATCATGGAAACGAAGCAGACACTTGTGAACGAAGACTCGTTTGATCCTGATGAAGCTTTATCTGCAGCGGTTGACAAAAGAAAGTTTCTTTTGAAACAGCTTTTAGAAGATCAAGGACGTTTTTCAGATAGTGATGATGATCAGTGAATCGATGTAATGCTTATGTGAAATAAAAATTTATCAAAATTGTATTGTGTCTTGTTTCATTTTTTAAGCAATAATAAGTCCTTGAAGAAAAAAAAATGTACACCAGAATTAAGCCGTACCTTCTATCGGGCCTGATCGGGCCATCGGGCCTGATCGGGCCATCGGGCCTGATCTGGGCCATATGAGCAAATGAGCAAGTGCTCATGAGCAGTTATGAGCAAATGAGCAAGTGCTCATGAGCAGTTATGAGCAAATGGGCAAGTGCTCATGAGCAGTTATGAGCAACTGCTCAAAGCAGTTATGAGCCCATTTGCTCATAACTGCTCATGAGCACTTGCTCATTTGCTCATAACTGCTCATGAGCACTTGCTCATTTGCTCATATGGCCCGATCAGGCCCGATGGCCCGATCAGGCCCGATGGCCCGATCAGGCCCGATAGAAGGTACGGCTTAATTCTGGTGTACATTTTTTTTTCTTCAAGGACTTATTATTGCTTAAAAAATAAAACAAGACACAATACAATTTTGATAAATTTTTATTTCACATAAGCATTACATCGATTCACTGATCATCATCACTATCTGAAAAACGTCCTTGATCTTCTAAAAGCTGTTTCAAAAGAAACTTTCTTTTGTCAACCGCTGCAGATAAAGCTTCATCAGGATCAAACGAGTCTTCGTTCACAAGTGTTTGCTTCGTTTCCATGATCTTTCCATACACAGGATCCTTTTTAAGTGCTTTCATCCAACGTAAGTTATCCACGTAAACGTCAGCGAATTCTTTCTGAAGTTCAGGGAGAATTTTTTCAAAGGCTTTCTGCTTAGCTACACTTTCTTCTTGCCCTTCCATTTGCAACGTTTTTAACAGTTCATCATATTCTGGCCGAACCGTCACTTTTGCATCGTCAATCATGGTTGCCCAAGGATCAATCTCTTCCTTTACTTCACCATCATCTTCGGACCTCTGGCTGTTTTCATCATACGACGAGCTTGACATTTCTTCATCAGATTCCATATCAGGCTCCTCAGTGTCAGTGTATTCCCTTGACGGACAATAATCGTTTTCGTGCCGTCTTAGATTATAGCCTTTACTAAACATTTTCCCACAATATTGGCAGCTCATTCTTTCAGCTCAGACAACCTGTAAATGACGAGTAGGGACGGAAAGTCCTTGTTAATAAACACCACTTGATTTTTGGACTAGGAATTTCTTTCGTCCATGCTTTCTATAGTTATTTCAACTTTAGCAACCGGTTTTTGTCGATCATTCTCTAACGCATTTAATCTTGCTTGAGTAAGATATGGCTGCCTTTTCTCGCGAGAAAGTTGATGAACATCAGCCAAATGGTTGGATAGCTTTACCAAACTTTGTTTCCCACATAAGGGACAATCTTTACGTCTTCGTGGCATGTTTCGAAATGAAGTTCTCTGATTCGCAAGTGCGTGTAATATAACTCATAAAATGACATTTAGACGTCTAGTCAGCAATCGGGCCATCGGGCCTGATCGGGCCATATGAGCAAATGAGCAAGTGCTCATGAGCAGTTATGAGCAAATGAGCAAGTGCTCATGAGCAGTTATGAGCAAATGAGCAAGTGCTCAGAGCAGTTATGAGCATGTGCTCATCTTCTCATCTCACAAAAATGAACGGCTCCGCTAACCTGTTCAGATGTACTTGCACCATCGTCTACGTCGTCGATTGATCTCTTCTCCCCACGGCCAGTCTGTAGTAAAGGTTCGTCGTCTTGCCAATCCATCATGAAATTTTCTCGTTGTTCAGGGGTCCAAGAATCCATATGGTTTGAAGCGAGCCCTAATCGTTCGTTCTGTAGCAATGCCTCATCATCTTGCCAGTCCATCAAAAACTGTTGTCTTTCTTCTGGTGTCCAGGAATCCGTAAGGTTCGCTGTTAACCCAAGTTGTTCATTTTCGACTCCCCACTCGAGCGAACGAGTAATTATTAATTCCACTTTCCTCTCAAATACTAAACCCTGTTCGTACTCGCTCAAGACATACATGTTTTCCAAACTCGTTAGTTCGGCTATAGTTCGGCATTCCGTAATCTTCGTATCCATATTTATGCAGTAGTAATGGTATCTCTATGAAAACTATAAGCATTGTGTTCTTTATTCCGAAAAAAAAAAAAAAAAAGAATTTATGGGGAATTTGATGATATCGCGTACGTACGCGAACGTACGCGTACGTACGCAAAAATGATGACGTCAGCCTGTGCGCATGTGCCCTATGACGTCACTTCCGGGCCCATATGTCTAGGATAATCTCGCCTGGTCAGCAAGTTCGGGTCTGGGCGGCCCCGGGCAATTAAATTAACACTTTCACAGTTTTAATAACATTTTATTTCAGCTTTTTATTATTATACGCGATAACAAAAACAAGGTTCCCTAATAAGTTCAGTCTTTCTCTTCTTCGGTTCAAATATATCAGACACGTCAGATTCATCAGAGTCAGAAACAAAGCTATATAGCTCAGATTCTTTTAGATCAAATTCACTTATTACAACACGCGCTGTTTTAATGTCTGGTGGGTTATGAATGTTTCTTTCGTTTATGTTCTGCTGAATACCTCCCAATACTCGCTTGACAAGCACAAACTCTTCTTCAGTAAATGAAATGCATTTAGCAGTTAGAATCCTCTTTAAACCACCAAACGTCCGATCCCATTCGTAATTGTCAACGCCGATATTGTAGTGAGTCACATCATTAACTTTACTTGCAGAAAGATACGGTCTAACCAAAGATCCTTCCTCCTCCAACAACGAAAACTTTATTTCTTCACTTAAAGAGTCCTCTCCATGAACAATTTCAACAAGAATTGGTAAAATATTTATCATTTTCTGAAACACTGACTCATTTAATGTGATTTCGCTCCCTTGCACCAAAAGTTTAACCCCGTTCCTATTCCGAAACTCTCTGAAACATACATACATCTGCTGAAAAAACTGGTCGGAATATACGTAAACTTGGTTTTGACCATTCTGCTTTAGGAACACAGGTTTTTCGTGGGCAAATTTTATTTCAGTCACAAAGACGTCGTCCATATCATAAGGTGAGAGGTGGAACACGACACCGATCTGTTACCCGGACACACTCGCGTTGGGGCAGGAAGAATCATGTTCAACTAACGTAATACTTTGTAACACACATGCGCAATCTTCTTTATGTTTGTTCATAATTAATTTGTAATTGTTCTCGAGGTTCTTCTTCAGTCCGATAAAATCACATGGGAAAAATCTTCGAAACGCTTTCTTGTGATCTTGATATGTATGTCTCAATAGTTCAAGACCATTTACACACAATTTCATGTCTTCTAATTTACGCACAAACGCTTTAACAATGTTCTCTACAGATGATCTCTCTAAGGCACGTTCGAAGTAAAACCATATTTTATCTTCATCCGGCATCCTGGAACAACAATGTCGCTTTACACCAGCGCTATCTAGGGCAACACTCCCATAGCAATTCTCTAGCACCAGTCTATCAATGTTCAACGATATTTCCTCAACATAGCGTGTTAAAAGTGTACACTCCATCTTTCTCTCGCGCAAATTTAAAATCTCAATCAGGTCAGAATCCATTGAAATGACAACCTGTATTTACCATTTTTTCTAATTTAATGACTTTGTTTAATCGATTTTTAATGACTTTTTTCGCCCGAACTTGTAATATTCAAATTCGCCTTAGCAACGCTCTAACATCCCTCACAACAGTTACGTTAGAAATCTAATCAGTCTTTTTATCCACGAGTGTTTTACAGTTTCGTATTGCCTCAAGTCAATTCGCCTAAAATCTTTGGCAGTTCTTCTAACAGCTTGGCAAAGTGTTTTGGTATCGCAATAATCACTCACGTTCAACACTAGAGTCAAATAAGCAATAATTCTACCGAAATTCACAAGATCCATCTCTTCATAAATATTATACAAGCTACTCGGCAAGTTATCACCGTTGATTTGGTCGATAACCCTCTCATACAATTCATCATGCTCTCCAAAGCATCTATTCATGTAAAAACATAACGTATCTTTCTCTATCTCGATATTATTTTCCTGCAATTCAGCCCAAATTGTTTGTTCGGCCATCGTGTTAAAAATGATGTAATCTCAGCAATCACTCGGCGTTTTATCGGACTCGGAAATGCTTCGGCGTTTTATCGGACTCGGAAATGCTTCGGCGTTTTATCGGACTCGGAAATGCTTCGGCGTTTTATCGGACTCGGAAATGCTTCGTTCACTCTTCGGAACTCCGACCTCATTGAATATTCATAACTCATGAATTATTAAGGGTTACTTTCGCATAAAACCGGGTCCATTAAGCCCCGCACACTACTACTGTCCCTTTTTTTAAATTGTATTTTGTGTGTTTCGTTTTGTTGTTTTTTGGTTCTTTTTACTTTCGATCTTCTGATTCCCATTCTATTATATATTTATTTGTCTACTTTCTTTATTTCTCCGAGATTAGATGGTGAGCACCTTGCATGGGACATGTCGCGTTTGTGCATCACCAAGTTTCGGCATATTATATCTTATTTGCACTTCCTTTTTATGTCACTTCCCTTTAGTTATCTTTCAATGTTATTTTTAACATGTATAATTAGCCTGTCTACTTCTTGTCTGCACAAACGTATGATTGTAAATATAAATTTATTTACTGCCAATATAAAGCTGTTAAAAGAAATTATAAAGTTGATACCATAGCGAGTTCGTAATCTCGACTGCGCATGAAAATGACACGTTTTGCGTTGAGGTAAAACTTATTTAGTTTATTTCAACCCATAACATCAGCCTAAGGCCGCAGGATTCATTTTCATTTGCATTTAAACTTGCAAACTTATTACACTGAATTCCTCAGCCTGCATGATGTTATAAATTGAAATACGTTTTATCCCGGCGTAGAACGCGTCATTTTGATGCACAGTATAGAGATTGCGAACTCGCTTATTACAACTTTGCAACCACATTCTTTCTTTACAACCAACTATAAAAGAAACTCTGGAGAAACCAATTATAACTCTAATATGTGAAATCAGTGAAACTGCCGTTATCTGTACGTTGATGATCGACCAGAGTCGTGGCTTTGTCACGTGATTTCTACAAACCCACAAGACATGACAGCATAGAGCTTGCTGACATATGAACGTCGCAAAAAGCGATATTAATATACATATTATTGTTAAGACGTTTTATTATTATATTTAAAATCAACTACATGCATGAATGAACATTATTGATAATAAACGTTACAGGGTGACATTCACTGCATGCATGCATCATAGTCAATCGAGATATGGTCTGGAAACTCAGCTAAAGTCTTTGGTCTATCTTTTTGTTCGCCTGCATGCATTTTTGTGCACGGTGCACGGTCACTGAACACATTGTATTTTAGTATAATGACGAATTATCCAATAGCAACGTTTCAGTTCAATCACTCAACCGTGCTATTTAAATATTAATAAACCTAAAACAAAGTATGTGCACGGTGTAAGGTACGGTTCAACATAAAATCACAGCTCATTATAGGCGCTTTGAAGTTTGCCGAGTTTCCAGACCATATCTCGATTGACTATGCACGCATGTATGCATTAAGTCAGTTCTGCATAATTAGTGCCTTGAACTAATTGGTTCAGGATTACTGAACAATAACCATCTGAGATAGATGCTTAGAAGACCTGTTGCTACACCTGTCTCATGAGATGAACAACCATTTGCAAGAGCTCTGTCGAACAATAATTTTCTCATGGTAATTCTTGAAACAAATCGTTTTGCATCGTAGTGTGTATTAACTGAATTCAACTTCTGCTCTTTGTTGTTCCATTTCTAAAAAGAATAAAAATTTAAACTGACAGATATCAGATTCTCCAAAGGCACGTACATAAAAATTTCCTTGAATCTCATCACCGCCCGATCGCATTTTCAATTCAGTCCAAGGTGGACATTTTATTTTTCATTTTGTTATAAAATACAACGTGCTACCAGATCAAAAACCTAAAAAGAAATAATTTTCTTAAGTTATATTTTAGATTAGATTTTTGATTTCCTAATTACTCGGGAATTTCTGCCAAAATTCGTAGTTCGTATTTCAATATTGTAATAAACTAGCATTCACTCATGATTATGAAAAATAGGGAATTACGTACATTTCAGTTTGTAACAGCTATGCAAATTTTTGGACAAACAAAGAAATATAAAAACAACCCCCTCTTCAATTTCAAAATGTTTAAAGAATATTTTCAAATGTCGTGATGAGAATCAAAGAATCATTTTTGTGGCCTGACACGTAATAAGTGAGCACGTCAGTATAAAAGTGATGCGTATGCAGTGTTTTGCATATAGCAAATCATAACTGTGGTTAACTGCCGAGATTTTTCACACATTCGAGGGGGGAAAAACTTGTCACAAAAAAATTAGATGCCCTGACAATTAGCTGCAGGGGGCACAGCTTACCTCAGGCAGCTTTATATTCTGCATGCATCGTTCGTTCGTTCGTTCGTTCGTTCGTTCGTTCGTTCGTTCGTTCGTTCGTTCGTTCGTTCGTTCGTTCGTTCGTTCGTTCGTTCGTTCGTTCGTTCGTTCGTTCGTTCGTTCGTTCGTTCGTTCGTTCGTTCGTTCGTTCGTTCGTTCGTTCGTTCGTTCGTTCGTTCGTTCGTTCGTTCGTTCGTTCGTTCGTTCGTTCGTTCGTTCGTTCGTTCGTTCGTTCGTTCGTTCGTTCGTTCGTTCGTTCGTTCGTGAAAAGGCGACTTTTTTGACACAACGTTTCTGACGTCTCGATCTTTAGTAATATGTCTGGTTTGCTCTTGTAGACGGTTTTTGTCCAACCACCAAACACGGTTTTAAATCTGCCTCCTCCGCAGGCCCTCATTGCATCATGGACAGGTCACATGCAATGAGGGCCTGCGGAGGAGGCAGGTTTTAAATATTCTTTAGGGCCTGTTCACGTGAGACCGAGTTGTCTCGGGGGGTAAGTCAGGAGTAGGGTCAAAGTTGGCCTAGTTCCACATAATAAAACGCAACTATACTGAGACTACTGAGTTATCTCTGCCCCCGAGATAACCCTAGCTTCATGTGAAAGCTTCACAAGTTATCTCCGGTGACAAAAAAGCTACGTACGTTAATGTACGCATGCGTAATTAAAGAAAAGTTGACCCTACCTCTCAAGATAACTCGGCTGAAAGCGTTTACAATACATGGAGGCGGCATAACTCTGGCCCCAGAGTATAGACCGAATTATTCCTATCCCCGAGTTATCTTGGTCTCATGTGAACGGTTTGCTCTTTAAACACTGAGGAAAATGAACTAACACCGAGATTTCTCGGATAGAAAGAACCACACCTACAACCCCTCCGCCCCACCCCCTACCCGAGATAACGCGCCTCATGTTTACTGGCCCTTATTTTAATTTTAATAGTTAAGTAGTAGTTTAATAGTTAAAATTAGTTTAATAATAACTAGGAGTTATATCTTTACGTAGTATTTGAAGGCCGAAAATGAAGACCTGCTCGAGGTTTCAAGAATGAGGAATTTGTTCCATCACCTCGGGCACTTCGGAGAAATCTTGTCACCTCAGCAAACATTAAAAAAGACGTACGGCTAGTTTTCCGGATTTCTCAGCAACCAACCAACGTACGCCGCGGCCATGTGGCGTAATGACCCGAAAACATGCAAGCTCAGCCGTATAATAACAGCACGTATAATTCGGTATAAAATTATAATTTTACCGAAAGTATAACCTGTGATATAATAATTAGTTAAAATTTCTACCTGATTTATCAATTATAACTGATAAGAATAAGCCAAATCAGGTATATATGAAGTCAATTTAAACTGTATTGCCCTATGACTTTATCAAGTAAAACTCCCTGTAAAAGACGTTGCTAAAAGTCCGTTTCCACGATGACGTTTGATGGCATTGGGTCACTACAACTACCAGAATGCTTTGCCAGTAACCTCTGATTATTAGCACTAGGATACTGGCTAAGCTTAAGCAATCTTGGTAGTTGTATATAGTCACCCAACGCCATCGAACATCAACATACAAACTATTGTCGCGACAAAAAACACAGCTTAAATTGTGCAACTGTGATCCTACACTATACAAAGTATGCGACCAGTATAAAAAAAAAAAGGATCAAACTAAGGCCAGAGTTAAACGTCGAACTTTTCATGAATCGAACTCAACGGAAATATTTTCGCTTACGATGAGTTTCGTCCCACCCAAGAAAATCTCGACGTTTGACCGTGGCCTACATTTTATTTTACAAATTATATACCTGATGCGAGATTTCTGTTCCAAAACATCCATGCTCTCTATCTTGCCAACTTAAAATTTCTTTGAGAATATCATGACTAAGAAAATCTTTCAATCCAAAAATACCACAGACTAAACCTTGTTCCAAAAACAGATCTGTTTCGCACTTGGTTATCACGTTTGCTTCGAGTTCTCTCATCTCGTTAAAGATTTGTCCACATTTCTTTTCCAAGAAGTCGTCGACGTTGCTGGACTGATCAACGTCCCCTTTAACCAAACGAGGCGATTTTGACAATTCTCTCTCCAACATATCACGACATTTAGTTTGGAGTCCAAGCAGAAAATAAATCACTTGATGGGTATTACCATAGCGTTTTAACGTGTTGCTTGTCATTAGATTCAAACAATCCACAGAGACATAACAAGGATTTTTCTGTCCAACAGCAGTTCCCATGATCTCAGTCATGCATTTATCTGATACCTTCTCGTTGAAATTCTCTCCGTTAGGAAACGCCTTACCATTACTGACAAAGAATTTCTCTTTACGATAAACTGATTTCATGTTTCTAAAATCTTTAAACAAAGACCATGGTTTTTCTACGACAGGAGTAAATTCTTGGTAATACTCGGGCTGGTATTCCTTAAGATACGGCAGGGCTTGCTTAGCTGTTCGCTTCACTGTTTTGAGTAAAGAATTTATTCTAGTAAAGTGTTGACTTTTTAGGCCATTAGATTGATGAAACCTTTCCACTATCCTTGTAATACTACCTTCAGCTACCCGTAGTCCAAAGATGGAGTCCAAATTTACCTTGTCGATGCTTCTCACGTAAAAATCGACAACCTTTTCCAGTGAACTTAAAGTTCTTGAAATGTTGAGATCGCTATTTCTCGAAAAACATGATAATTTTGAAAATATCAACACCAGGAACGTAAGAACGATCTCTCTAGATATGATAGCCATGTTGTTCGGACTGACCGTTTATTTACATCATTTTTGTTGTATATTATACATATTAATTTCTGAATAATTTTTAGTTGATTTTTCATTTACAAAATGCGTATATAATTTTTGGTTGATTGTAATCAATTCTACGGCACGAAATAGCAATATCAAAAACAAACACTGCTGCGTAAAATATTTAGTAAGCTTTGTTTGAACATACGCGTAGGATATATATGAAAAGCTACCTTTTCTTTATTTCAACTTTCAATCACAAAAGCTGTTTGCAAAATCTGTTGATGTATTTAAATATTCCCATTGCAATAGCAAACAAAGGCAGCACATCTCTTAACATCTCCATGACATCCAACACAGCCTCGAAAGAATTTAGGCTCAGTTTAGACGTCGCTTCTGTGTCGAGTCAAATAAAACTAAACCGGGACGTAGCCAGGGGGGAGCCGCGGCTCCCCCCCTTTTTTGACATAAAACGACAGACCTGTAACTACAAAACTGATGCAATATCAATTGTTTCAGGAAATAAACTGTAAACAATCTACTGAGTGTATGCATTTTGAGTATCTATGTGACATTTGCGTGTTTTGAGTATTTTATGACGTTTTTTAACCTTTAGAGTCTGTAAAATCTTCCTCCAAAAGTCAGGAAATGGCATTTCAGCAACTCTCGATTTCACAATTTTCCGGGGGAGCATGCCCCCGGACCCCCTAAAAATTTATTTTGATTTCGGCTCCCCCCCTTTCAAAATCCTGGCTACGTCCCTGAAACTAAATAGCTTAAACGCATCATAAATCCACCACATGAAGTCTAACGTATGAAGACAATGTCAAATCTGAGTCAAACGCGCTTTAAATCTATGAGATCACCACAATACTTAGTTATATTTTTAGTTCCGCAATTATTTCAGCATGCACAATCACTGTTATTAAAAGAAAAGTCTCCAAGGCTTTATTAAACGACTTCATATTCTTGTGCTTCAACATGACATCGTTTATCCAAAAAAAACCGGAACGCGTTATCTATAGCTCCACGTGAAATAGATTTATCGTTATAGTTACTGTAATTGAAATCAATTGTTTTACGCCATGTAGATCACCATAGGAGAATAAATTGTGCAAATAACCAAATAGGAGCTTCGGCACCTTAAAGACCTATACACAATAGCCCGCCATGTTTTTTGCCACTTCACTGTCTCCGATTCTCCTAACTGAATATATATGTGCCTCCATACCATTTCGCTACTTGGATATTTTCATTACTTTCTACTTCGTAGTGTAAAAAAATAATAGTGCCGCATAGGCAATGTTTTAGCTATAGTAACGCAAAAAAATGTGTTAAAATAATGCCAAGATGTTTTGCAACAAAATACTGACATTTCAGGTAGTCATTCGTCAGAGTAAAATGTGATGGGATACATGTACTCACTGCGCGCCTATTTTTGTATAATGAAGCAACCAGCCTTGAATTCTTGGTTTTCATCTGACGTCACGACGGCCATGTCAGTGCACCGAAACAATGTCAACAATGAAATGGCAGCCATATTGGTGCACAACCTTTACTCTATGGCCCGCATGGGAATTTAAATCTATTCTTATTCAAACATTTCGTATTGTTTCACCACCCTAACGGGGCCACCGATCACGTGAGTGAAAACGACCCATAGGAAACTTTGGGTCCAATAGGCGACTTTGAAAAAGAGTGATGGCCTGGGGCGAAAGACCATTTTGGAGGGGACAGGGAACTTTGGAAGTGATTTTAACACATGGAAGTTTCAATGTCCCTCCAAACTGTATCATGGCTACACTCGCATCAGTCTTTCCAAAGTGGAGTATCGCTTAACCATGTTGTTTCAATATTAATAAATGTAAAACAAAAGAATTGTACACTTTCGACATACTTTGTTAAACGCTTCAAGTCATTAGCTATTGCATTGCAGTATAAGTTATACAACGGATTTAATTTTAGCAGCCAGACGCACATTTTTGTCACCGGACAGTTAGATACTTTACTCTAACGCCAGACGATCAAGCGGGAATATCCCGAAACAACTTGCTTTGAGTTGAACCAACAGCAAGACTTGAAAAATTCTACACAGTAATTTACAACGTATATATACGTATGTATAATTAGTTATGATTAAAATCGGTTTTCGTGCGAAATCAATCTATATAGTTGAAATTAATTTGAGATTATGTTAGCCAATCTAGCATTATCTCAGTATACACAAAGCGATTACAACAGAACTTGTGTTCTTGAGCTATTTAAACAAAAAAGCGCAGACCTACGCACTGTTCCACGTGTTAAATCCTATGTTTCTGCCCTACACACGTTTCCATTCATGTTAAAAAAGCAGCAGAACTTATCGAAAATAACAGATTTCTCACAGAAGCACCCACATCGTTTTAGCAATTGCGCATACCTACCAGAAACTGTGCGTTGGATACACAGCCATATATAGTTTCCGCTGAGTTTGAATGGATCTACGTGCGGATCGCCCAGTGCAGGCTTTCCTAAAACACAGTACGTGTATAACTGAATTAGTTAGACAAAGAAATTAGACATAGGCCAGTGTGTGCGTAGGTACAGCATGCAAACACTTATACAAACTATAAAGAAAAGTTGAAAGAAATTTTCAATGTTACTAGACCTCACTCTAATAAACGTCATGATATGTCCTCATTTTACAGAACAGGTACTGACTTGTTTGACTTCTTTGCATGTACCGCAAGTCAACAAAGTGGGGTATAAATATTACGTAATATGTTATATAACTCATTATATAAACCATAACAAAGCGTATACGTAATATGCATTTTCCAATTTATATAAACCATAACAAAGCAAGATAAATCTATATGTAATATGTTCTAATTCATAAAAGCCATGCATAACAAAGCAAAAAAACATGTATATATGTAAGTCAACAAATAAATTCCAAACGCAGCCAGCTGAAGAATCAGACATATAGTTTAACGCTACTCTGCCTTAAACGTTTTTTGAACGTAGTTTAAAAAGTTACTGTTATGACCCAACGTTCCCACACTCTGATCTAGTGTCTTTATCTAGTGTCTTCATTGGAGTGTCGAAACGTTGGATCATGAACAGTAACTTTTTAAGTTACGTTCAAAAAAAGCTAGAGTAGCGTTAAACTATGTCTGATGTATTATTATATATATATGTAATATGTTCAAATTCATATAAGGCATAACAAAGCGGGACATGTATATGTAATATGCATGCATGTTCCATATATATATATATATATATATATATATATATATATATATATATATATACACACATATATATATATATATATACATATATATATATACATATATATACATATACATACATATACATACATATACATACATATACATACATATACATACATGCTCAAAAAATGATATATTGTCTATTTACCGGCGGTGAAAATGACGGTCAACAGTGCAGTGTCTGACCACATGCACTCAGCAACTGTGGACAGCTGTTTCGTCCTCTTGGGACTCGTCAGCACAGTGTACCAGCTGATGAGCCACAATCAAGAGACGGATGTGGGATATGCCACACTGCTAATATACTAACATTAGCACTGCTAATATTAGCAGTGTGGTATATCCCACATGCATCCGTCTCAAATCATTGATTGTAATCAGACACTGACGCTTGACATAGACGTAGACTCGAATAAAAACTACCAGTTGCGTTTCGCCTCCAACGATCCGGCTCTCCGGGTTCATTTGCGCAGTAGATAAAAGCAGACAAAAAGAGCAGGTGAATGTGTGGGAGGTATAGACTGCGAAACGTAGAACCTGAATGCACTTTGTGTGCCAATTGGGGCAGAATATAAATAATATATGTCGCCGGTTTGCGTTTACCTTATTACAGTATTGAACATAAAGGTAAAAAAAAACACAATTAAAGAAAGAAACACGACTCAAGATTTTTCTCCTGTTTTTCTAGTTCAGTGGAATTTACTATTCACAAGAGGAGGCCTATATAGCTCGTCTATACTGCGAATCTGTATCCAATTTAATGCATGATGTTAGTAATAATTTAACTCGTGTACACTCTTACAACACGCGACATCCACATTAAAACATTTTTATATCAAACCTTCTCCTTGAAATTCAGAAACTTGCTTTTTCGAGATTTGGTGGAATGAGATACCCTGCTTTGTTCGAAAATTACCCAAAAATATATTCAAACGGAAGATTCAACGAATGTTATTTGACATACTAAAAGAAGAAGATCAATATGTTGAAGTTCCCAAAATCACTTTAAGTATACCCATGTGTATGTGTGTTTATATATAAGTTTATTATACACTCGCAAATAATCGTCCAATCAAATGTCTACGTTAGCGTCACGTGCCAGCCCAATATTTTACGATGTAGGACAACTACATATTGGGCAGCAACATTTGGACATGAAGTGCACAAGGTATATTTACTTGTTAATTGTACGATTATTTGTTCGATATAATAAAACACCTATTGGATTCATCTTCGCGCGATATGGAAAATATTTAAAGTGCCACTAACCCCAAAAATTTGTTTTCGCAAATCTAAAAGCCCTTATTGAGTGGATTAGTCCAGTGAATAAATTATTGGTATTGGACATTTCTTTGATCTTCTGTAGACCACCAAAGTTGCAAAAATTGGCATATGCATGTCCCATGGCGGAGAAGGAAAGGGAATGGGTATATTCCTGGTGTGACGTCAGACAAGCCAAACAAGGAGCTCATTTGAGCTCTGTCTGCTGAATGCATAGAATTTTTACATTGAGTTAGTTGGGAATATGACTTTTCAACTCAAAAAATTCTATGCAATCACCAGACAGAGGTCAAAGAGTTCCTTGTTTGACTTGTGTGACGTAACACCAGGAATATACCCATTCCCTTTCCTACTCCGCCATGGGACATGCAGATGCAACTTTGGACGTCAACAGAAGATCAACGAAACGTCCAATACCAATAATTTATTAACTGGCCTAATCCACTCAATAAGGGCTCTTAGATTTGCGAGAAAAAGTTTTTGGGGTTAGTGGCACTTTAAGTCTCAAATTCTATTCGACTTAAATATTTTGCCGTATCGGGCTTAGTTGAATCCAATAAGTTATAATGCATGTATACACATGTATATATATGCGTATTTATATAGTATGCATGATTTATATATCCTTAATTTATTATTGAGTCGGCTTTCTTTGTTCTTTCGAGGGCTTTATATCGCATAAAGCCCTTAACTACTAATTAGATAAGAAATGAAGGGAAAAACTAGGAAAATCTTTGTCCAAGGTAGAAAAAAACAACAAACTTTGTTGGAAAACCTCCTCAATAATAAATTAAGTCAGATAAATCCCTCGAACGTCGGAATTTATGCGATATAAAGTCCTCGGACGCTTCGCGTCCTCGGGTCTTTATATAGCATGCATAAATCCCTCGTTCTCGGGATTTATCTGTTACTTAAAATACTCATTAATAATTCATGAAGAAAACACAAAAGAAATCATGACCGTGAAGGAGGTTGTATATCTGACACAAACCACGCGTGTTTATCATGTGATACAACAACTAGTGGTTGTATATCAGGTCTATCTCAGCTCTAAAACATTGAAATTGCGCTTTTTCTGAATTAATCTGAACAAATATTATACTCCAATACAACACGGCCACTCATATTGTAAATAGTACATATATATCATTACGCAATAATTTATTACTTTTTTCTGTAAAGAGGTTTTCTTTTTCTGATAATTTGTATTATAGACTGGCCCGCCTAGATTAGCTAAACCTACCCGTGGGCCAGTCTTACTTTGTATTTACTTATTATTTGGTATTTCAAATAAAAGTATCTAAAGTATCTTGGCCGGGCTGACTTGTCTGCAGAATACTGGTCTATTTAAGGCGCAACCTCGCTTCACAAAGACCTGCAGGCAATGGGGTTATGGGTAAAGTGCGAGTCCTGCGTCAACAGCGCCCAACGCTTACAGGTCAACTCTCTCCTTCCTGTTATTACATATTTCCGTATCTACCACTTACCCAAAACTAACCCTAACCTGAAAAGTATCGGGGGGGGGGGGAGGGGGGGCGCTTTTTAAACCTCCAACCACCCCTAATATTGTTGGTAATTTATGGTCAACAGTTGTTAGCAAAGATTGTGGGATGCGCAGTGAATTTCAATCCGTCAATTGGCGCATATTGCAATAATTTATTGCCTACAATGTTATTGCAATAGTTTATTGGTTACAACGTGAGGAATGGGTGCAAGCCAGCCACTAATCCGATTAGACGGGACAGCCCGCGGGTTCATGTATAAATAGCTCCCGAATTCTGAATTCAAAATAGATATTTTACACCTGGTGGAAATTCAGCTTTAGACATGCAGGTACAGTGAACTGTCGAGATTTTTAGCAACGAAACACTGACGACGTTTCAAGGTGAGCCTTTAGTTGATACTCTGACCCACTCGAGTTGATCTCACTCTATTCTGTATATCTGCATATTCCTTGTTGAGATACATTTCAGTTTGTTCGATATGCAAATATATGCATGACTTATCGAAAAAATAGGTACGCAATTGCGTACATGCATCTACTTTGTAGCCAATCTCTAGCCGATAGTCTCCCCGTTTTTGGTCAGCGGGAGAGCGCGGGGGAAACTCTGAGGCAAATTGGATTTAATTACCCCTGAAATGAGGGGTTCCGGTTGTTAAGCGCATGATCGTAGCCTCAGCAGGTGTGCAGAATGTGCATTGTGTTCATGATATTTGTTCGAAGTCGCAAAAACTATATTTGTGACAACCCTGCATAAAATGCAGATGAAATGCACGTTAAAATTGTCGGAGAGAGACTGACACTGTTGGTGGTGGCACTTGACATAAACGTTCTCGAAATCCAAGGTAAAATATCAATTCACGACGCAAATATCGTCCTCGATCACAAGCCTTTTAATACGAGTTGCGATTACGAGGGCTAATTCCTTCTTTAATTGTCTTAAATATGCTTTTTCGTTGTTTAAATTGTTTTACATTTATACATCAAATATAACGACAAATCCCACCAGGGTTTGTTTTGTTCACTGCGACTATTTCTTATTCGAAATTCATCTTAAGTCATTTAAACTTTGCCATGAAGTTTGTTTGTGTGGCTGAGAGTCTGAGACCCAAGTTTCCCCAGAGTCTCCCCCGCTGACCAAAAACGGGGAGACTATTAGCCTCCTTGAGCAGACGTAGTGAGACTATGGGCTGGAGATTGCGTTGTAGCTAACCATATATATTTATAGACCACTTTCATAATAGCAACCAATTTGAATATTCCTTTATGTGAAAGCCTTTCTGACCTCGTTTGTGTGTCTGCAATTCAAAAGATTTTTTGCTTCATAACGAGGTCAGAAAGGCTCATTTAGATGCACATAAAAGAACATTTAAAGTGTGGCCCATAATGAAAGTGGTCTATATGCCGTCGATTTGTTGGACGTGTGAACATGTATGAAGAAAACATGCGGAGTAAAGATAACATGCTCTGATGATAAACAATTATATACATCTTTAATTCTTTGAAGGTTTTCATGGCGATAATGTAATATAAATAAGTTTCGTGGAAACACCACGTAAAATATTTATTTGCTACGCTTTCGGCCTGTTGACTCTGATGATGGCCTGAGTCAACAGGCCGAAAGATTAGCAAATAAATATTTTACGTGGTGTTTTCACAAAACCTATTGATATATACATCTTTGCTGTTATATATCAAACCAAGTTAATTCGAAGGAAGTATGTGGGTGTGATTCTCCCATAACACCAAACATGTAGATTTTCAAGTAATTATGTTTCATAATAACAAAGATATAAAACTTTTTCCATAACTCATTATGCACGTGTGACGTGAGATGTTAAATTTGCATATTAAACAAACTGAAATATCTCAAAAACGAAGCAAGGAAACGAAAAACTACAAAAGATGTTACTTTGTAATTTTAAGTGTTTCGTTTCAAATAAGACAAACTTAATTTTCGCTTCAGACACTCTAATATATTATGGCGAGCAAACATACATACGAAGGGCCTTCGCTCGAAATGTTAGACTCCTACGTTCTCTGTTTCGGCAGTATATCTAGCCTTACTATATTTCGATACATAAAGTCAGTTTCATGCAAGAGATTGAGTCAAAGACAAGCAATCAATCAATCAATTCAGAAAGTAAAAACTAAGTTCTACTTTCAGCAACAATTAATCGCAGTAACTTTTCTCGCAATGATTTTGGTCATTGCATGACGTTCGTTTGCAAAATATACACGACATAAGTGAAGTTTTGACGTAGAATAATTATATTACGAGAACATTTTATCAAAAGTTTAAGGTTTTACTCAAGAATTGAAGACAGTCAAGACTCGTCAGATCTCGACCAAGTTTTTAACTTTTCCAACACGATTGTATAGCAATATTATTAAAGACATTACGTAACATTTTTTATTATATAGATGCCAGTGTTTTATTAGAAAATATACAGTGTCGTATTTTCCATATCCTCACTAGTGAAGATATCGATGACGTCTTTAAGAATTTTACCTCTTCTTGCATTGAATCTATATAATAAAAAGAAAATTACACACTGGCTTGAAGATATGAATTTTATCTTCTCGTGGTAAAAACGATATTTTACTCATTCGCTACGCTCATTCCGCGTAAAATATGGTTTTCACCACTCGAAGATAAAATCCATATCTTCGCACCACTGTGTAATATCCTCTATATAATATATATTATTTTATAAGTTACACAGAAATTTAATGAGTACATGCATGTTGACGCAAACCAGTTTCCACTGAATCAGCATGTCCTGATTAACGCGATGTGTTATTTATATAAAGACTGCAAGACATCCATCTCAACTCGTTATCTCAACTTTCAAATAATTGAAAGTGTAATAAATACTGACTCAGAGGCGTAATAGTTGGCGTAATACTTCTATAACTTTCAAACTTTATTTTTATAAAATACAGAATTCTTTTAATACAGTATATCAAATACAAGAGTTTTGACCCTCTATATAGAAACATTCTATTTCATGTGATTACTGTTGCCTCCTCCGCAGCGGTAACTCTGCGTCTTCTTAGTTGTTGGGTACATTTTTTTCGGAGTCAAAGAGCTTTCGGAGTCGTGCTTAAATACCAATCTCAACTACCCCAATATATATTCCCTTCAATTCCAGCCAAAATATCGCTAACACGACAGTTGAAGCTCTCTGACTGGGAAAAAAAGTACCCCACAACTAAGAAGACACAGAGTTGCCTGCGGAGGAGGCTATAATAGACCCTTTTACGGTTAGAATTGCATGCTGGGTAATCAGGGCAAATTTGATAATATAAACAGACAAGAATAAGCCGTTTGATGAGTCAAAGAAGATACTAAAAACGAGTTTTATCGAGGAAATTTCAACAATTTATCATCAGTGGATTGGAAACCGAACGATATTAAATTACATTTTAAGCTACAAATGAACACCAAAACGACACAAAATCCTTTAATTACTTTTCTCTTTATCCACTGTTGATAAATTATTGAAATTTCCTCGATAAAACTCGTTTTTATATCTTCTTTGACTCATCAAATTATTACTCATCCTTATTCTTGTCTGTTTATATTATCAAGTTTGCCCTGATTACCCAGCATGCAATTCTAACCGTAAAAGGGTCTATTACTGAGACTTTGCCTTCGGTCGTTCAGTCGTCACAGCCTTAAAGTGAAATACGGCATATAGTAAGACTTATTTATAACTAATTAACTATTTTAAGTACATTAGTATAGTACTTTAAGTTTGGAGTTTCAATAGTGTTAGTTTTTGCAGTACAAGCTGTCGTATATATTTCGAATGATTATTGTGGGACAGTGAACTCGGGTGGAGAATAATAATGTGTTACTTCGAGTGACGAACCATACCGGACCGGCTGGGATTTTGTTAGATGTTAAACTCAAAAAAGCTCTGAGTCAGACGGGCCTCTCATAAGTTTATAACTAACGCGGCATCTTTCTTTCTTTCACGGTTCTTTTACACCCTATAAATTGGACAATATTTCCAAATATTCAACCAATCATGAATTCATTTTAGTATTTTCTGAACTTTTGTATACGCAAAGTCGCAAACGACAATGTCTTGCACGTCAGACGCTCTATAATTATGCGCAAGCTGTTGATTGCAATCAGAATCTTGGGATCAAAATCGCATTGCCGTGTAAAGCCCTGTTTTACATGAAGCGGATTGACAGTCCAATCGGATCGAAAAACGTGAGTAAGTCAATCCGGGCACATGTTTACATGGATAATACGATCTGTTTGGAACATTGTTTTCGGTTTTGAAACACTATTTTCGGTGCTTCCCTCAATGTCTGCCATTTAGCATGCGTATTTGCGCACTCATGCGAAGAAACCGTGTTTAGATGAATCAGATTGGAAACATTCAAGTCGACGTTTGCCTGAATCTGAAGTCAATCCACTCCACTGCGTGAATTGACTTCAGCCATTTGTTTTGATCAGATCGTCTTCATGTAAACAACATGAAGAAACAACATGGGAGATTTGACTCGAACACTCAAGCCGCTTCATGTAAACAGGGCCAAATAAATGCAACTATCAATCGCGATCGACCGCGTAATCACAATTATTTTGAACGTTTATAGGAGGGTGTTATTTTCGATGACACTAACATCATAATTTTGTAGCGTGCATACCTACATTCTTATAAGTTATGTACAGACCTTTATTTCTTTTACCCGAAATCATTAACAATAAAAATAATCAAACATGTCAAAAATGAATTCTAAGTCACCGGTTCTATTTTTCTTTTAATTATCGCGGTGCAGTCACAGAGGATGTTTAAACAAAAAAAACAACAAGAAACAAACAAGAAATCTTGCAATATATTTCACTTAATTATCTGTATAGAAACTCCGCATGTTCTAAAATCTGGCTGTTCTATTTTTATTACTTCTATATTTTTAGCATGCAATGTATTTTCAGTTTTCAAAAACTGTAAACAAACATCCTTGAAAATAGAAATTTACAAACAGGTGGTCCATTTCCATACAGCATGAAAGAGTCAGGGGGAGAAGCAATCAAATAATTCAAACTTGTTTTTATAGACTTCGTAGCAATCAAGAATACCACAAAAAACATGCACTAACAGTTTGATCGGGTTTTCACATCAAAATTATACTTTTCAACTGTTTGATAGTGACTCACACACAGAGATTATTACGACCAATCGGTTCAATTCAATGCCTCCTGTTATTTTGAAAAATTAAAAACGATGATTCATTCCGATGTTTACTTCACATTAATGGTTTTGTTACATAACTTTATAAGACCAAGATATAAAACGAAGGTAATAAGAACTGCCAACTGCAAGAAAAAATCATGAGTAACTCGGTTGCCGTATATAACCTACATTCAAGACAAAACAAGCAACTAATACAAGTAGGATTGAAAAATATTGTAGTAAATGGTGGTATAGAACGTATATATATATATATATATAATATAGCTAGTATTGTGGATATACAAGACTTAAAAGAGTATTTCGGTTTTCAGATGAGAGTTAATCATATCACGTGATCTTCGAGATTAAACGTGCCTAACAAAGTCCTTATCAACTCCCGTTGTCTGGTTTTAAATTAAAACGTAAAAACGTTTTTCCCAATTTTTCCAATTTTGTTAACATAAAATGCTATCGAAAGTCGCTGCCATATGGACGCGCGCGTGCAATAGTCAAAACAGTGAGTATATACTACCCCGGTCATGACCTTATACAAGTTTCTGTTTTGACGCAGACGTTTGGAGCGGTTAATTACCCGACACGTTTATAGAGCGGTTTGAGAACTGAATGTTCTCGCGGAAAGACTTTGAAGTGGCTATAAGCTGAGACGCAATAAATCTGGTGCATTTTAAACTGACAATTAGAATAGTTAAGATCTTGTTATCAGATCTTGTGTAAAAATATAACCTTTCTTCGAGAAGAAGCTGGGCCGTTTGAAAAAAGCTTCCACCTCTCAAACACCCTGAACCATGATTTTTTTAAATAAATGTTGGGAGAAATTTGAGTTCTGATTTTCAAAAGCATGCAATGTCAAAATCACAATGTCGCCTTTTGTGCTCAAAATTTTCTTATCTTGGTTAGATAATTCTGCTCAGCCGCGTTTCCTTTATCAACAACTCCCACGGTTCGGATATATAACATGCGGTTTTGGGCCACATGAATGCACACATGCATCTCCCACGCAAAAAGCACTACTAACGTTAAGGTACTTAAGTTGCCACTACGGATACTTGTTTCAATGTATGTGAAAGCAGCGCGTGGAAAACGAGTGGTCTGGAAATTACGAATTATAATATAGAGAGTAGAACTGAAAACGAATCATGCATGCATGTAATAAGAGAGTATATATCAAGATGCTAATGTTGATTTCAGTGTTGTCGGTTCAATGTCTTGATACTGGAACCAAAGTATTATTTATGGTAGAAGAGAAAAATATCCAACTTTTTGAGAAAACAATTTCCGCGTTTGAAAAGGCCTTGAATTTTTACAACAAAGACTACGATATGATCAACTTTGATTCACTTTTAGGCTTGCGCGTTGCTCAGGGATGCTTGCAAAGAATCTTGATTGACAACGCGTATAGGAAGTTAAAGATTCAAGACAAGTACCTAGCAAATATCAGGAAAATGTACACCACTGCTGAAAAGATAATCGAGAAAGCTACACCATTTGTTCGAGAAGACAACGTTAAGATGTATGAAAAGTTTTACAAGATTACTGGAAAGCCTTGGGGAGTAATCAGCCAGTTCAAAAAATTTAACCCACAAAAGATCAAGAACAAAAAATTAAAGTATGTCGTATTCGATGGTCGTACGTCAGATCACTGCATTTCTACACTTCTCGCAGATTCCAGTCGAAAAAGACAAAGTTCGTGTAACATCACAGACCACTGTTGGAAATTTGAAATGCAGAAAAATCTTGACGGCTATACTCCACCACATCAAATTCTGTATTTCCTCTTCGGTCTAGGACAAGGTTGTGCCGACATTTTTAACGAGAAGTTCCATAAGACGGCCACGTACAACGGATTGCAAGATTTTTTCGCTGAAACATGTAGCAACGTTCTTCAAAGTGTGAAAAAGATAGCACAGAACAAGAATATGCTAGAAATGAGGAAAGATTTATTCATGGAACAGGCACTAGTATGCAGCCTAACTGGTTATGAGGACTTCTTAAGTGAAAAGTATTTAGAAATCGTTCTAAGTTGGCAAACTGACATCGGATGCTTTGGACAACAGGTATAAAACTTCATGTGTACTTCATGTGTCTTTTTTAATTCTCGTCAAAAATTTCCAAATACACGTATACATTCAATCTCGTTCCCAGAGCCCACGTCCCCCACCCGGGAAACAAGAGACTCTGGGATAATCCGTTTCATATCGATATTTCATGAACATTACTCTTCTTCCGGATAACAAGAATCCTGTGATGGCGTGAACGGATTATCCCAGAGCCTCTCGTTTCCCGCCCGCTGGGTAAGGGGAACGTGGGCTCTGGGAACGAGATTGGTATACATTATAGTCTTTAATTTGTCAATCAAGTTGTAAGTACTCAGAAAAATTCTTAGTCCCCAGACGACGATTGAACCCACAACCTTGTGACAAGTCACAAACTGTATAATCACTGAGCAACGGTGTAGCTCAATAGTTCTAAACAGCGCAGATGTCTTTGTTCTCACATGGTTGCGCAATGTGGGTTCAACCCCTTTGAAGACTCATGCAAATTGTTCTTAAGTACTTACAGCTTGCACGACTACAAAACTAAGATCGAAATATGGTATAGTAGGTTAATACTCCGAAACAGAGAACGTAAGTGGTCTAACGTTTCGAGCGAAGGCCCTGCCTACGCAGCACACTACTTTTATTACACTATTTAGAAAACTAAGAACTTTACTACTATACTAAGCTGCAATTAACGATATATATTGAACTCTTGCAAAATATATTTGTTATAATATTTGTTACAAAATATATTAAACATGCTATATATTATTTACATGCATGTGGCGAAATATGCTGTAGCTTTTATATTCGACTGACAAAGACGACTGTCGCTCATGTATAATAGTTCTTAATTGATCATTAATAATTCATATACCATGCAAAGAAAATCAAACACTGTGTATGAAGGAAGGTTTGAAATTGAAGAAATGTTTTGGGCAACTTTCATTTTGATTTCCTCATAGAATAAGATAGTTTGAGAAACAATTTCCAACACTTGTAAAGAGTTCTTGCATGCATGGCCTTAAACTTCAAAACACTTAGAAATTCGTTAAAAAACCCTTGGCTTCACCACGTTTTTTCAACTCTTCTCGGTGTTTTGGAATTGAAGCGGAAGAACCACATTTCCTGCCATCATATACCTTATACTATAAATATACACATGGTACGTAATAAACTGTTCGGTTCGAGATATAAATATATCACAGGAAATTACATGCCAGCTGCTTGTTCTAAAATTATCATAATATTGAAATAAAAATACAATCAGGCTTTTTTTCAAAAAACAATTAAAAAATTAGGGTCCGTCCAATATTAACTGTGTGATATATCATATATATTCCTTCTCTTAAGATTTCACCGAGAGTTAAAGGGCCATCCAGAAGATTATTGTTCGAAAGAAAGCTAAAAGATGGCTGTTTGGTGCATGAAAGTGGAGTTGGAATCGCTCTATTGGGTCAATACATTCGATGGATTCTGGAGAAGCGAATTGTTTGAAGGCACTTAGAAAAAAATCCGAATAAAAATGTAGCAATTCATAATAAAAGAAGTGAAAATTAAGTGTCAGTCTGTAGATTACATAAAATAAAAAGATACCGATGAATGGAGCATATGACTCAGCAGATACGTTAAGACCACAAATAAATTTGCAACGCACGTGTAGAATCAGACATAGTTTAACGCTACTCTGGCCTAAAAGGTTTTTTTGAACGTAGCTTAAAACGTTACTGTTCATGACCCAACGTTTTGACACTCCGATCTAGTGTCTTCGTCAGGGGTGATCGTTGTGACGACAGATCCCATATTTATACTCTCATAGAACCATTGATTGATGACGTTACCTATCAGCAACATGCAAATAGGCTTTGCGGTCTATTGCCAGAAGCTTATTTGCATCTTGTCGATAGGTAACGTCATCAATCGTTCTATGAGAGTATAAATATCCCACGATGTAACGAGAGCCTCATAACCACCAGCGCCCCAGCCGGCAGGGGCGTAGGAAGCAGGGGGGCCGGGCGCCCCCCCCCCAATATTTTATAAAAGGGGACCTTAATAGCTTTCGGCCCCGCCAAAGACAATTGAATTTAAAAAAATTGCGTTATAAGTGCGACTTCGATTGCGCTGATCGGCCAATTAATAATAATAATCCATCCTGACTCACGGATAGCAAGAGACTCGCAAATTATAATGAAAGAATTAATGAAAGGGCCTAACGAAAGAGGTAGAGGAGACTCTGAAAATGCCATTTCCGACGATCTAGAGACTCAAAATTTTACCGCTCGGCGCCAACCACGGTGGCGCCTTGTGGGAGTCGGCCCCCCTAAGTTTATCAAGCTTCCTACGCCCCTGCCCCAGCGTCTCTCACCTCCGCCGAGGTTTCAGTGAGGATTCTGAGGCTGAGGAAGAAACCGCTGTCGGTTTAGAAATTAGTTACTTGTTTGTACTTTGTCTATGTACCAATATTTTTTAAAAATCAAGGGCGTGCAGTGTAAGGGCCACAGTGTAAAGTATTAGATAACCATGAAGTAACTTATGTTGATACTGCTCCCGCAACTTCTCAAGTGTATCCATAATCCAAACCGTAAGCCATGCATGACATAAAATCAGACACAAAACAACAGAAAACTTTATTTCGCTGATTAAAAATTACTTTCTCCTTACGTAAGGAAAATGTCTCCCGTGAAATTGCCGTGCTCCAATGAACACGTGTGGCTCAAGATGAATGGCTGGCAGAAAATCTGATTTCACACGTACGGTCCTTTGAATAGTGTAAATACCAACTGCTGGCATATTCCCACGTCAAAATTTCCGACTGGAATTATATATAATTCCAGTCGGAAATTTTGACGTGGGAATAGCAAGGCATCTTAGCTACCATGCAAGTTTTTTACTGTGTAATACACCCGCTCTTCTACCACTGGAAGTGAACGAGCTGATCGTCACTAAGGATGTGATGTCTACATGCAGACAAGGCTGTCCTCAAAGAAACCTTGCCGCATACACGACAGCTGGCATTAATGCAGGTCTTATCTAGCACTAAGTGCGCGATTATGTAGGTCCCCGGTCTACAGATCGTATATATTTATTTTATATTAGAGGGAGAAAACGGGAGAACCTGGAGAAAACCTCTAAATCACAGGAGAGAATTACTAACAACCCGCCCTAACAAGAGTCTTAAGATTGCGAATCAACACGGGATTACACCTAAGGATCTGGATAGTCATTCACCCAAGCTTAACTTCCGACCTCAACGGTGAGTGGCAGCGCGCTCAAACAGGACACGTCGCCCGTGCTTTCCATTTACAGTATACATGCACGTTGTGCAAGGACAACCGTTTTGTCGTCACTAGTGAATCATGTAAATTAATTTACAATTTTAACGAGAATGCCATACAATTATTTGTACGGATTACGGAATGCGTTTAATGATTTATCATTAAAATCTTTTTGACCGAGATAGAGGTCTTAAGGGTAAAATTATCCTGCCCGCCGTCTAATATGGCCCCTTTTTAAACGTTGAGAATACAAGCAGCAAAGACCGAAGTAATCGACTTTCAACGAAAACACTTTCAGTTACCGTATACACTGTCGTATTCAAATTTTTGTAGTAAAATTTTAATTTTCCAACCTTATTTTTCAATTTCTGCAGTGACCAGTCTTTATCGGTCTGTAAAGACTGCTCAGGAACCAATCAGATTGCAGGAAAATCGCGTTAAGACCGCTCACGTGGCATAGCCATATTTATAAAACTAGAAGTTTTTATCAAAAGTGACGTGCTGCGAGTTGCTACCATTTACTATTTAGTAGTAAAATACTTTCCGAAGCATTTTCAATTAAAGAGCTTAAGCATGCGACGTTTTCCTCAACATGGACGTCACGCGTATAAAATCGAGCCATTAAAGAGTGATGGCGTCAGCACTCTTGCTTGAAGTGAAGAACGGCAATCTATGCAGTTTTAGGTTGTTGATTTGCAGCAATAGCGGCTGTTGCCATCTTTAATGGCTCAATTTTATACGCGTGACGTGAGTGTTGACAATAACGTCGCATGCTTAAAATGTTAAGTGAAATCATCTGGCACAATGGTGTGGTATGTCATATAAAAATTAATGAACAAAGACTCGTATATAAAACACTGTCTGCCCCTCGAAATGTCGCTTAGCCGTTTGTGGCCTTGATATATACTTCCAACAACAAATAGAGTTGTGTTTGATATAATAGTATAGTAGAAAAATACACTTCTCTTTAATACATCAATATATTCCACCGCCAAACAAAGGTGTAGCGTAGCGCACAATTTAATAAGGCCTGCCGCTGATCGGTAGACATTGCGTATACCGAAGATCATCGCCCACGAAATCCTAAGAATCGAGTTTGTGAACGCATATAAACTCGACCCAGACCTCGTCAAGATTAGAGAGCTGCTCGCCTTACGGCTCGCAGCAATAAGTTGCGTGCGTACGCGCACGCTGTGATTGGTCAATTACCGTGTTTATATCAGGCTACGCAAACATGGTTGTGACGTCACGGCACATTTAGAACTTAGCCTGATTTCATAAGAGAAACAGAAAATGGACGCCCTGTGTTTATATAACCTGATGCAAACACTCCATTGAGTTTGGGCACGTGGTTTGGGAGAAAGTGCTTATATGTAAACACTCGCCTGCGGCTCGCGGGTTCACATAAACTTTCGAATTCTCCCAACTCACTCTCGTGTTTGTATCAGGCTATATAAATACGGGTGGCCATTTACCATGGGTGCCAAAACATCTTCCGTGCTTGCAAAGAAAATCAGCGGTAGCGACTGAAGAGAAAGCTTTTTGGCGGGCTTTCCTTTGTGAAGCACTCGGGGATTTTAGCTTGTCCAGTACTACAGGTGTACCTAACACACTGCATTGAAATTCACTTAAATTTGCACTCTTTTATAACTTACTTAAATTTCTTACTTTTTATTAATTTTTGAAACATATCAAAAAATATGTAATTATAACTTATGTTTGTCTAATTGTCCTGTTTACTAATATCTTGTAATCGCCATTAATTTAGTAGCCTCTGGCTTTGATCTTTCTTTTGTAATTATCTTAATTGTTATCTAATAAACATAAACATACATGTAAACAAAACAAAAATCACTAAGTAGATTTAAAACATCTCTGCATACCTAGTCGTCCTTTGAGTGATGAGATTCATATTCCTCAGAAGTAAGAATAAGCTTCCCAACCGTTTTACCCGATTCTAAATCGCTATGGGCCTTTCCAGCATTTTTCAAAGGATATTCCTGAACTTTACAAACAGACAACGAGCCATTTTCCACCCAAGATAACAACTGGCTCATGGCTTCTTGCAATATTTCTGTCTGGTCGAATAGAAAACTCAAGTTGAAACCCATGATGCTTTTATTTTCTGAGGTCATCTGAAAAATAAATACATCAATGTCATCATGCACATTCACTTGTTAGTCAATAACACATTTAGTTGGATTACTTCAGTCTACGTTTACTTAAGCCGTGTTTACATGGCCAAAATTTAAGCACGCTTAAGTCATGCTTAAGTTAAGCATGTTTAAAATGCGCCTATGGAATAATCCCTTACTAAAACACGTACACCGTTATTCAACATGGCGGAGTGGCAGACGAGCTATACTATAGTTTTGGTTTTGGAAGCTTCGTATTGGCAACGTGAGTCAAAGAACGGAACTACGGAAGACATCGGTACACGAGGAAGAATAATAGTAAAACAAACAAACAAACAAACAAACAAACAAACAAACAAACAAACAAACAAACAAACAAACAAACAAACAAACAAACAAACAAACAAACAAACAAACAAACAAACAAACAAACAAACAAACAAACAAACAAACAAACAAACAAACAAACAAACAAACAAACAAACAAACAAACAAACAAATAGCGAGATGGAAGCTTCTACAGCAGGGCAAAAAAATGCATTTTATCGTATAAATAACAACGTATTAATAGCAAGCGTTTTTCAATCCTGTTGCGTTTACACGGCCGGAGTTAAGCGCGATTAACTAACTGATCGTGCTCAGTTTAATCCACCTCCTTGAGGTGGATTAAACGGACATTTTAAGCACACTTTAAAAGTCAGATGTGGCTCAGATCCCGCTTAAATTTTGGCCGTGTAAACAGGGCTTTAGTAGTTTTAAAAAAAAACAAAAGGCAAGAACATTGACTGAAAATAAATCTACTGCAGTCTTCAGAGCTATAAACTCTCAAAGTTTGCCATACAGTTAGTCTGTACTCTGTAGTTTATCCAATTTTCTATATATATTCAATCGCAGTCTTTCCTTATTTTGTTATACACTGTATTGAAAAGCAAACTTTGCCACTTAATATCTCAGAAAGTATATGCCACATTTATTTCATTTTTTAAAATAGGTTATACATAAATTCTTTAATTTGAATTTCCAAATGAAAACAAGTTCATAAGAGCCAATTTATATGTATTTATAAAATAAGGTGTCTTCTACGCATGCTCTAATTGGCTGGGTTCCATGGATTTATAAGAGTATGAAGATCACGAATGACGTATAATGGTGTAGGATGGCGTCACTTGGCGGGAAAAGCCAAGCAGCGAATTTTCAAAGTTATCCCACTTTTAGTTTGTTTTATTCTTCATAGTTTAATTTTAAAACAAATAAAACATACCGCTCTTGTGCATATGTACTCTTATAAAGGTACCTTTGATATGATTTGAACAGAAAAGACGTGTAAAAGCACTCAGCTATCGCCTCGTGCCTCCACTCAACTTCTTTCGTGTTCAAATGACATCAAACGTGCTATTAAGAGTACATACAAATGGAAAGGCCTATTAAAGGTTGATTTCAGCTTTAAATATATAACTGCATGGACGATAAGTGATTAACTGAATCAAAATTATATGATTTGTAATCCCATTGTGATGCCCATCATCCAATCAAGACAGTCCTCAGAGCTTGTTTATGAGACAAACACTGCTTCCTACCAGAAGTTTTCTCTCTAGCTACAGGTACTGTAGCTCTGCTGCGCCACTGCATAACTTACTGTATATGGAGAAAAACTCTGAGACGTGCCACTACCGGTACATGTACTTGACATGACTTGTAAATCAGCATGATTAGAAAAAAATGATTTTCAACACCAGTACCTTCATAGGATTGAAACGAGGTGTCCATAAGTAATTCCAAAAAATTTTTAGCCACTGCCACAAACTTATGGCTCCAGCGCTTGATTCACTTGACTTTGGAAGCATTGTGTGAAACCCTGTTAAATTTAGATACTAGAAGGTTCATTTTTCAAATAATTATTCATACACTTCAAGACTGTAATTTATTCCAAATTGTGATCAAAGTCTGCATGTATGACCATATTTGGTAGCACTCAAAACAAAATAGAACTTACAGTATAATAGAAGTTGAGAGTCAAAAACAGCTATCTAGACAATCTAAATGTAGTCAGCCAAATTTAATTGGGACAAACGTTTGTACTTAATTTGCCATTTAACCCAGGCCTTAATGGTTGTGGCTGAATCTTCGAAAACCTAAAAAAGCCCGTGTAAGGTTAAAAAATCTTTGAAGGTTTTAACAGCTTAATCTTTGAAGGTTTTGAAAGCTTAATGTCTTACTGACCCCAATTAATTACACAATATATGTGCACAGCTGATACTGTACAGGGTCCGAATTAGCGCTCAAAAACAGCTTCGCAATTTTTTTTGAAAGATCTCTCGTTATAATACACATTTTAGGCCCCTCTGAGAGAATGAATTTTCAGAACGTCACAAAACCGAATGTGCATGCAGTGATTTTGCGCTGGATAATCAACAGGCCTTTTCGTAAAGAAAACTGCAAATAACTTTGCAGTAAACGCGTAAATAACTTTGCGCATGCAGATCGCACGTGTGTTAATTGTCAGAAAACTGATCAGTTATGGCAGGGTAATATGAAAGGCAAACCTAACTTTTATATTCTCTACACATCTGTGTTGTCCTTTTTTAAACGAAAAGAAAGCTGTATTGCTTGATATCCGTTGTAAGATGTTATCTTTCGCTTTAACGTGTTCGTTTAGTTGTAAAACGTAAAACCTACTATATGCTGTGAAAACTTACTTTACGCTGAAAGACGATATACGTCGGTGCAAGACTTTAAGCTGGGAGACCTTACATTGCATTGTGAGACCTCACATTACATTGTGAAACCTTACGTTACGTTGTGGGACCTTGTTTTACATTGTGAGACCTGCCGTTACATTGTGAGACCTTACGTTACATTGTGAGACCTTACGTTACATTGTGAGACCTTACGTTACATTGTGAGACCTTACGTTACATTGTGAAACCTTACGTTACATATTGTGAAACCTTACGCTACATTGTGAGACCTTACGTTACATTGTGAGACCTTACGTTACACTGTGAAACCTTACGTTACATTGTGAGACCTTACGTTACATTGTGAGACCTTACAGTATGTTACATTGTGAAACCTTAAGTTACATTGTGAGACCTTACGTTACATTGTGAGACCTTACAGTACGTTACATTGTGAAACCTTACGTTACATTGTGAGACCTTACGTTACCCTGTGAAACCCTACGTTACATTGTGAGACCTTACGTTACATTGTGAAACCTTACGTTACATTGTGAGACCTTACGTTACACTATAAAACCTTACGTTACATTGTGAGACCTTACGTAACATTGTGAGACCTTACGTTACACTGTGAAACCTTACGTTACATTGTGAAACCTTACGTTACGTTGTGGGACCTTGTTTTACATTGTGAGACCTGCCGTTACATTGTGAGACCTTACGTTACATTGTGAGACCTTACGTTACATTGTGAGACCTTACGTTACATTGTGAGACCTTACGTTACATATTGTGAAACCTTACGTTACATTGTGAGACCTTACGTTACATTGTGAGACCTTACGTTACACTGTGAAACCTTACGTTACATTGTGAGACCTTACGTTACACTATAAAACCTTACGTTACATTGTGAGACCTTACAGTACGTTACATTGTGAAACCTTACGTTACATTGTGAGACCTTACGTTACCCTGTGAAACCCTACGTTACATTGTGAGACCTTACGTTACATTGTAAAACCTTACGTTACATTGCGAGACCTTACGTTACACTATAAAACCTTACGTTACATTGTGAGACCTTACGTAACATTGTGAGACCTTACGTTACACTGTGAAACCTTACGTTACATTGTGAGACCTTACGTTACATTGTGAAACCTTACGTTACATTGTGAGACCTTACGTTACATTGTGAGACCTTACGTTACACTGTGAAACCTTACGTTACATTGTGAGACCTTACAGTATGTTACATTGTGAAACCTTACGTTACATTGTGAGACCTTACGTTACATTGTGAGACCTTACAGTACGTTACATTGTGAAACCTTACGTTACATTGTGAGACCTTACGTTACCCTGTGAAACCCTACGTTACATTGTGAGACCTTACGTTACATTGTGAAACCTTACGTTACATTGTGAGACCTTACGTTACACTATAAAACCTTACGTTACATTGTGAGACCTTACGTAACATTGTGAGACCTTACGTTACACTGTGAAACCTTACGTTACATTGTGAGACCTTACGTTACATTGTGAGACCTTACGTTACATTGTGAGACCTTACAGTACGTTACATTGTGAAACCTTACGTTACATTGTGAGACCTTACGTTACATTGTGAGACCTTACAGTACGTTACATTGTGAAACCTTACGTTACATTGTGAGACCTTACGTTACCCTGTGAAACCCTACGTTACATTGTGAGACCTTACGTTACATTGTGAGACCTTACGTTACATTGTGAAACCTTACGTTACGTTGTGAAACTTTACGTTACGTTGTGAGATCTTAGGTTAAGCCGGTTTTCCACTGGCGAATTTTGTCGCGCGAAGCGACCTTTTTCTTTTGTCTTATAAGCTCTCGAGTGGAACTAATTAGAAATCTATTCCAATCTATTCAATTTTAACAATAGAAATGTCGCGTCGCGCGACAAAATTCCCCGGTGGAAACCCGGCTTTACGTTGCTGAAACTTCCACACATTTTCAAATGAACAATTGAACATGGCTTTTCACACCTGCGATTTCAACTTGTCTCCAAGCATCTAAATATCCAACGATTGATTGAATTCTTGTCAAAAACTCCTCGCAGACAGAACATCTTAATTTCTCAACCTTTTTACCATCTCCACTAAACGTTTTTACAGTATTAAGGTGTTCAAATCACATTCCTACTTTTCACGTTTAGCCATATCAAATACACTTGAGACGCAAGCTATACAGCTTTAAACAGCGAGCCGAATGACCAAACCATGAAATGGTGTTATCACGTTTGAAGTGTGATCTTTTTTGACATGCGAGATGACAGCTGCAAAGCCGAAACTTCCCGAAACTCAAAGGCAAGACTTCGTGCGTATATCTGGCCTGATGATTTGGTGACGCGCGTGACACAGGGATTTCGCGAAATTTATAAAAAAAACCCAGAACAGCATCGCTAAATGAGCTTCGCAACTTTCAGAAAAATTGCTTCGCAGATTTTCGCAATTTTTAAAATCGCTTCGCAATTTGCGATTTGCGAAGCGCTAATTCGGACTCTGACTGTAAATGTCAAGTTACCGTATACAACAAGTTTCCCCATTGGTGCTAAATGCTTATAACTTTCATTCAAAGTTGCAACACCATTTGCATCAAAGATAACATGATAACCATTGGGTGAAAATTTTTCTGCACTACTCCACAAGTCTTCCTTTGACTTGTCAATAATGTTGTCACATCCTTAATAAAAGAACAAGAAAAACAATTACATGTATATAGTAATTAGATGTACAATTATAATAATGTCATTGTACAGTGTGTATATATGTAGTCTCTTAAACTCAAGAATATAAAAAAAGCAACGTGTAAATGGATGATGAAGGGCTGATCTGCTCAAAATGTCAGCATTTCATTTATAAATACTTAATCTTGGCAGTTCACCACCTTTTCACTTTGCTCTTCTAAACTCAGGCTGTTACAAGTATTTGTGTACTTTATAGAATCAACAAATTTTCTATGAACATTTGGGAGTTGAGAAACACCAAAACATAAAAAAACATAATTCTAAACATGAGCATATAGATGAATAGCACAAATAAATCCTTAATTAATTTGAATGATCTCCTTTTGTCAAAATTATTCCTAAGAAAATCTTGAAAATAGGGCATGAGTTAGAGTTAGCTTAATAGAGCATCTCTTTCGTAGGATGGCGTAGGACATTGCATACAGTAGGATCGCGTAGGATGGCGTAAAATATCACGCATGCGCATTGAAGAAATGTGGACGTTGGACTTCTGGTTGTATTACTATTCTGTGCCATGGCCAGCAGTCAAACATTTTGTGCCATTCGCCGCCATCTTACGTAGTGGAACATATGATGCATTGCGGCCTTAGAACTTGTTCCCAATCCCAAAGTTGACTGGCATAAGCAATCTTGACGTCAGCACCGTCATATTATCCGGGGGTAGGAATAAATAAGTACATGTAATCTGTGCCGGAGGAGTTGGAAGAGCAGTAAAGCAAACAACAGATGCTGGTTCGTTTAGTTTTCACTGTTTAACAACAAATACAGTCAAAAGATGGCAAGTACACAACACAAGATATTGTTAAGGCATTAAGATTACTATAAAAGGTACAATTTAAGACTTGAAATTGAATTCTTCGTAGATTTTATAGTCTGTTTTTCAGTTTATATTATCGTGAAGTTTCTTCATTGTTGGCACTGAAGAAAAACAATGAAATTTAAAGGTTTTATAGCTCAGTAACAAAAACAAATGCAAGAAATTAACGTCTTAAACCTTATTACAGGAAGTACTTCTTGTGTCCTTACATTCGTTTAAATTTTCTTAAAATAACTCTTTTTGTCTGTTTTCAATCTATGAAAGCTATGAACTTCAGTGGCAGCCATCTTGGGTAGTGGTCACGTCACCATACACTGGCACACAAAATCCGGCCCAACGGCCCATCCAGTTGTATTAGAGATCAGTGGGTTGGTACCACTGATCTCTAAATAAACTGGATAGGCCATTGATCCGTATGGCCAGCAGTCAAACATTTTGTGCCAGTCACCACCATCTTACATAGTGGAACATATAATGCATCGCGACTACTGATCTCTATATAAACTGGATGGGCATTGGGCTAGATTTAGCATGCCAGTTGTATGATGACGTGACCACTACCCAAGATGGCTGCCACTGAAGTTCATAGCTTTCGTAAATTGAAAACAGACAAAAAGAGTTATTTTAAGAAAATTTAAACAAATGTAAGGTCACAAGAAGTACAGTACTTAATAAGGTTTAAGATGTTAATTTCTTGCATTTGTTTCTGTTACTGAACTATAAAACCTTAAAATTTCGTTGTTTTTCTTCAGTGCCGACAACGAAGCAACTTCACGATAATATAAGCTGAAAAACAGACTATAAAATCTACGAAGAATTCAATTCCAAGTCTTAAATTGTACCTTTTATAGTAATCTTAATGCCTTAACAATATTTCGTGTTGTGTACTTGCCATCGTTTGACTGTATTTGTTGTTAAACAGTGAAAACTAAACAAACCGGCATCTGTTGTTTGCTTTACAGCTTTTCCGACTCCCCGGTACAGAGTACTTAATATTCCTCCCCCTGGTTAATCTCACCGTGCTGACGTCACGATTGCTTATGCCAGTCAACTTTAGGACTGGGAACAAGTTCTAAGGCTGCAATGTGTCTGTCATATGTTCCACTACGTAAGATGGTAGCAACTGGCACAAAATGTTTGACTGCTGGCCATAGGGAAGGATCCATCCAGTTTATTTAGAGATCAGTGATTGCGACCTTAGAACTTGTTCCCAATCCCAAAGTTGACTAGCATAAGCAATCTTGACATCAGCATGGTCAGATTATCCGGGGGGGAGGAATATTAAGTACAGCAGGCCGGGGGAGTCGGAAAAGCTGTAAAGCAAACAACAGATGCCAGTTCATTTAGTTTTCACTGTTTAACAACAAATACAGTCAATAGATGGCAAGTACACAACACAAGATATTGACTATTATTGTCATCCGCATACAAGGCGCACAAGACCGCAGATTAAAGTTTGTATAAATATAATCTAACATTCAAAACCCGGCACTTTTTAAGAGCAATCAAAAAGATAAAAAGAAGCGCAACAACGATTTAACTTGATATGTAACGAGAGGGGGCATTGGGGTTTTCGGTATCGCATTTTTCGTTAGTTTTTTCGTACGGTATATTTCTCAGCTATTTCACAACTTTAGACAGTACAGTTTTCGGTATCATCCATCCATGAAGTTTTGGTATTCCGTTAGTTTTCGAGTCGGTATTGTGGTTTATTATGGGTACCTTAAAATGGCGGTCACAATTTCAGTCCAAGTAGTGGAAGAACTAAAGACAATATCCGCCAGTCTGCCTCAATGAAGAACCCGGGTAAGAACTTATTTTTAGTAAAGTTTTTATTTTCCAAAGCTTTTATTTTCTTATTTTGTAGATTTAGTAAAAGGCTTGTTTTAGACAGATTTTAGTTCGTTTCAATAATTATGTGACATCTTGTTTATCTTGTGATTTCACTCTGTAGATAGTTATAGTTATAGTGTATACTGTATAGCTAGTATATATTGTATATACGTCTTCGTTTCAGTCCGTTTATGCGTGCCAACACACCGTATGTATACTTTTTTTCTTTTAGGTGTTTACAGTATCCTGTGATTTTTGCTGTAATTTGTTACTCATAGGAATAATACATAACCTGCGAATAATTTGTTGTTGGCCTTGTGGTTAGTTATCATGACTGCTTTTTATTGTAAATACAGTATTTTCCCAAACGTGCATCATGTGATTAGGCTCTCTATCGTTTTAATAAAATGCTGTTTAGTATGCTCTCCTAATCCATATCTTGGTCTTTCAAGATGTTCGTCTTCGGACTGTGTTTTATCTTATACTGTTTAGTATAGATATCCTGCCACATATTGTAACTATTGTATGTAAATTTTTTCCAGTGTTTGTCTTGTATGTAATTTCTTGGCGAATTTATTAAACTAAACTAAACTAAACTAAACGCTATGAATATCAACAAACGGTGCTTTTCGGCACAGCAGGTAAGCAGGGCGTGCAGGCACCAATTTTAACCATTTCTTTATTTATTAACTTTACAACCATGCAAGAATACAAATATACAACATTAATGGTTGTACGGCAGTTGCTTAATAAGCGTCGTACGGCAGTAGCTTAAGAATTTATGCCAGTTGTGCGGTAGTTGCTTAAAATTTAAGCATGTCACGGCAGTTTCTTAGAATTTAAGAATGCTAGGCAGTTGCTTTTAAGCAACTGCCTAGCTTTCTTAAATTCTAAGAAACTGCCGTGACATGCTTAACTTTTAAGCAACTATCTCACAATGCTTAAATTTTAAAAAACCTAAGCATTGTGAGATAGTTGCTTAAAAGTTAAGCATGTCACGGCAGTTTCTTAGAATTTAAGAATGCTAGGCAGTTGCTTAAAATTTAAGCATTGTGAGATAGTTGCTTAAAAGTTAAGCATGTCACGGCAGTTGCTTAAAATTTAAGCACTCTACAGCAGTTGCTTAAATTTTAAGCATTGTGCGGCAGTTGCTTAAAATTTAAGCATTGTGCGATATTTGCTTAATATTTAAGAAGTTGCTTAAATTTTAAGCATTGTGCGGCAGTTGCACAAAATTTAAGCACTCTACAGCAGTTGCTTAAAATTTGAGCATTGTGCGGCAGTTGCTTAAAATTTAAGCATTGTGCAGCAGTTGCTTAATATTTAAGCATTGTGCGATAGTTGCTTAACATTTAACGGCAGTTGCTTAAAATTTAAGCACTGCAAGGTTTTTCATGTGCTTAAAATTTAAGCATTTCAGGGCAGTTTCGTGCCTAAAATTTAAGAATTGCGCGACGTTTGTGTACAATTTAGGTGCAATTCTGAACAGTTTATTGCACTAAAAACGTGGAATTTGGTGTAAAGTCTCAAATGCGCCGGATAGTCTCACTTCCAAATGGATTCACCTTAAGGCATTAAGATTACATGTACTATAAAAGGTACAATTTAAGACTTGGAATTGAATTCTTCGTAGATTTTATGGTCTGTTTTTCAGTTTATATTATCGTGCCAGTTTCTTGGCACTGAAGAAAAACAACGAAATTTAAAGATTTTACAGCTCAGCAACAAAAACAAATGCAAGAAAATAGCGTCTTAAACCTTACTGACCACTTCTTGTGTCCTTACATTCATTTAAATTTTCTTAAAATAACTTTTTGTCTGTTTTCAATCTGCGAAAGCTATGAACTTTAGCAGCAGCCATCTTGGGTAGTTGTCACGTCATCACACAACTGGCACGTGAAATTCGATCCCATGGCCCATCCAGTTTTACTGAGATCAGTGGTTGGTACACTTTTATGAAGTAGACAGTAGCAAATGTTATTTTCACCCCCTGCCCTAAATAGAATGCTGGCTAGGTCATGATCGAGCTACAAAAAAGTTGGATAAATTCATAAAAGACAGATGTATGAGCATTTTAGGTCAGGGATATACAGTAGGTGCATTTTGAAAACTTTCCAGCAGGTAATTTGATGCTACAGTACTCTGGCTACACTACTTTCAAAAAACGTTTAAGCCAAAGTAGCACCAATCTAATATATTGCATATATCAACACTACACTGTATTTTATATCCAAATTTTCCAAAGAAATTAAACAACAAATCAATAAGACTGTTGTATACAAGAGCTGTAATAAGATGCAGCTAGTTACACAAGATGCACCTTAAACAAAATGCTAACTGCATGGCTATTTTATAGTGAAACCTGAGTTTTCCGACCCCCATGTTTTCCAACCGCCTGTCCTATATGACCACTTTTTCTGGCACGGATGATTTGTAGTTGAAATATACCTTCAATGAGCGACCACCTGCCTTACGCGACCAGCGACCGGTTTTTTGTGTCCCAAACAAGATATTTACCTGTTATTAGCGACCAACTCAACGTAAAACTGCCGAAATACGTTAAAGAAATACCCGTTTTTTCGTAGTAAACAAACGCGAATGCGACCACATGTGAAAACAAGAAACCGGAAGTGTTTCCCAATTGCCATGTTGCTTCTCTTTTGAGCATTATTTGATGAAAATCTGTGCGAATTTCTCCTGCCAAAGCCAAATACTTTTTAGTTGAAGTTTGAGAGTTAATACAATGACTGAACAATCCAAAACCATGAGTAATATTTGTTAACTTTAGACAAGATGATCTTGATGATCGTTTACCGCGACAAGTTTGTATATTTTACAACGGCTTTTTAACGTGTCAAAAGTCACAAAACTGAGTGTTCACATCTAATAAATACTACTGGAAGATCGTAAATAAAGCCAAGCGCTTTTAACAAGACCAAACCAGCGCAAAAATTGAATCTGAAACGTAACAAAAACACAGTGCAAAAACTGAAGTGAACGACAGTACGAGACCATTTTGATGTGGAGAACATCGTTCTATAAAGGTCATGATCACAAATGTCAAATTCCTTTTATTTTAATATCCAAATAACATATTAACATTATTTAATAAATCAAGACTGCACTTCTTTGAAGTGTTCTTGCTTTTTCCATTTCCCTTGTAAATCTTTATAAATCACCATTTTCCTAACCTTGAAACAATGTTTATATAAAGAACCGCTGTGGGTCGTGGCGCTGCCAAAATGGCTGCTATGACGTCACATCACTACCTGTCTGAATGACCACCTGTCCTTAACGACCGCTTTTTTGTGGCACCAGGGGTGGTCGTAAAACTCAGGTTTCACTGTATTGCATTTTATATAAACCACATACAACTTGTGCAAGACGAAGACATACAGGTAAGTCTTTTACATGTATATAATGTACAATGTATATAATATATATTAAATTACAGTATTGCTCAGAAATAACCTAACAAAAACCGAGGTCAAACCTAGGTTTAACCTCAGCTTAATCATAATAATTATAACTCTGTTCAGTGTTATTACCATTTCTATCATTGTTTAACTTAACCTCAACCTCAACCTCAACTCAGCACTGTTAGGTTATTTCTGAGCGGTACTGTAAGCTGCATTTATAACCATAGGCTACATCTTATTAGCTCTCGTACAAACAACCCTACTACATACCAAGATTTTCTTTCACAATTTCCACTTTATGTGAAGAACCAACAACTGCAACAACATTACACTTTGCAATTTTAGCCATTTGAACAAGCATGCTACCAACACCACCAGCTGCTGAGTGAACCAAAATCCACGAGCCTGCTCGTGGTTGAGCAAGATCAAACATAGCATACCAGGCTGTTATAGCAACAACAGGGAAGCCTGCAGCTGTTTTCATATCCAGGTTTTTTGGAATAGGATATACTTGATTCTTTGGAACTTTAATAACCTCAGAATAGCCACCAAACATGGTAAGACCAAATACATGTTGGCCACATTTCAGTTCATCAACGTTGGAGCCTTTGTCAATGATAGTTCCACTAAATTCAAAACCTGGTGTGATAGGCCAGCCAACGTATTTTTTAGCTGATTCATATAACCCCCAACGCACGCAGACATCAGCATAATTAACACCACTTGCGCAAGACTTCACAGTCACAAGATCCTCTTCAGCAATTTCTCTGTATTTTATGTTTGCTCCACAAGTATACTGACCAGAAGATAAAGGTTTAAATTTCAGCTTGTCATATCCACCAGGACTATCAATTTCAATCATTGCAAAAAACTAGTAAACTACTGATAGCTATAGTCGATACAAAGCTCTCAATCTTTGTATTATTAAAATATGGCTCTTCCTTTCTCACTGATCTCCAGAGCCCGCGTTCATTCGGGCCAATTACATATGCCGCTTGATACTATTTTGTGACGTCATTTACCCGCGAAAAATACAAAAAATCGAAAAATAAAAAAGAGGATTTGTGGGATTAGGGATGTCTGTGCCACAGAATATGTGTCTGTGCCTCGCATGGGTCGTATGAGCCCGTTCGCACCTTCCCTTTTGGACCGCTTAATGTTCTTAATGTCTATAGTAATAATTTTATTGTTATTTTGTTAGTTAATTTGCTTTTTGATAAGTAGTAATTTCTGTATTTAGATTATTTATTATGTTATTGGACCCAATAAAGCTGGGGAAAAACAAAAAAAAAACCCAAAACAAAAACAAAAACCGATATTTTAAGCAACCGGTCGAGGAATCGTGATAATGCGTTTGCAAGTTCCGTCAATCAAAATTGCAATGTTGCGTATCAACTATCAATATTGTGCAAGCTGTAGACCGAGGTGACCTGAAAACGAGTAGTGGTGATGGAACACCGCTGCCGAACGTTTGCGCATGCGTGAATTCGCTAAAGTAAACATTGCAAGAGAAGTGGGAACTAGCCGTAGCGACAACAACCAGACAGCGAAGACTAAGTAAGGCTCGACTATTCATTTGTGTTTTAAAAAAAGTGTAAAGAAAATTACGAAGGGGTAAATTCAGAATATGTTACAATATTGCCAAAGAAGCCATGCACAAATTACCTACCTTACCTTTTTGGTAGTATGCTTATAATTTTAACTTTTGTGTTGGACTCTCGGACGTCGCGCATGCGCAAAACGTTTGGCAGCGGTGTGTCCCATCACACCAGCCTGCGTAGAGAGTGGTAAAGGGGGTGTACGGATCACGTTTCACGGGAAATAAAAAAGTCATTTCTCATTTCACGCATAAGAAAACAGCCATTTCACGTTTCACAAAAAAGTACGGGAACATTTAATCAACTCTGTGACAATTATTCAGAGAAGGCGAAGTAGATTGAAGCTGAGTAGATTGAAGCTCATAATCTTCGTAATCAGGGGGCGAATTTAGGATTTTGTTGTTGTGCACAGTTGTAGGGGGGGAGGTCCGGGGGGCATGCTCCCCCGGAAAATTTTGGAAATTGGGGTCTTTAAAATGGCATTTCCCGCGATCTGACAGCACATTCGGGCAAAATTTTGAAACTTTCAATGGCACATTTTTTCATTTTTACAAAAGATTTTGTCCAAATTGGATGTTTTCTAAACTTTATTATTATCGACAATCACGGTTCACGGCTGGATACAAATCACGTTTCACGACACAAAATCCTGGCATTTCACAAGAAAATATATTGGCATTTCACGGCTCACGAAAATACCTTTTACCACCCTCTGCGTAGCTTACCTGGGTACAAGATTTTTCTCTAACTTAGTGCGCTAATGATTTAGGACGTCACGAGCTTTACCAGTATTTTAGCCATGCCCTCGACTAACACCGGAGGAGGGCAAGAGTTTTAGGGGGTCCGGGGACATGCTCCCCCGGGAAATTTTTAAATCTAGAGCCGAAATGCCATTTCCTGCATTTTGGGACAAGGATTTACAGAATTCTAAAGGTCCAAAAACGCCATAAAATACTCAAAAGACAACACTTATCCGGACATTGAATATCTGCACTCAAATTTCTTTATTATATCTATTCAAAGTCATGGGTTATATTAGCTAGGGTTTGTGATTTTGTTAATCATAACCTTATTACTGGCCTTGTTTATTACTGGGCTTGTTAAAAAGTGTGTGTGTGTGTGTGTGGGGGGGGGGGGGGGGCAAACATATCCCCCCCCCCCCAGGGCACAGATCAGTGGTCGGAAGCTGGGGGGGGGGGAATAACTGAATACAAATGTCAAAACAACAAATGAATAAGCTAATGTTTAATTATGGCCGTTTATTATATAGATGGGAGTGTTTTACTAAGAAATATGCAGTGACATATTTTCCATATCCTCACTAGTGAAGTGATATCGATCACGTGATTAAACATTTTCCCACCTTTTGCATTGAATCTATATAATAAAAAGAAAATTACACGCTGGCTTGAAGATATGAATTTTCTCTTCTCGTGGTTAAAACGATATTTTACTCATTCGCTACGCTCATTCGTAAAATATTGTTTTCACCTAATATTGTGAAATATTGTTCTTACTCATTCGCTACGCTCATTCGTAAAATATTGTTTTCACCACTCGAAAATAAAATCCATATCTTCGCACCACCGTGTAATATCCTCTATTTATAGCACTCCCTCCCTCGTTTTGAGTCATTCACTTTTATATTAATCTTCTTTTCGTTTTGTATCAAAAACAAAGAAATTAAAATATTAGACAAAACAAATTTCACACGCATTCCTGGTAGTGGTAGTGGTAGTAACAGGTTGTGATGACCTCTGAACCATTATACCGGCGGCTAAATAAATTCCATTTATAATATTAATCAATTACATCAGTGATTGCATATATACCGTCATTTATACAGCATTACCAGTCATCAGTCCATATCCAGTATTCCAGTGAGTTCACAAGATGATGAGACCGTTTGTTACCAACCGTATTGCGGTAAACCTCGCTAAAGAAATATTTAACCTCAGAGTCAACGAGTCTTCAGCCTCGATTGTAAAAGAACTGAATTCGTTCGAAGCTAGATGTTTTTACATTCGAGGTTCTCTGCCGCTTGACAGAGGCAGAGCTAGAAGAGAACGCGAGTTTACACTTAAAGTTTGCAAGTTGGAAGATTTTAAAAACAGGGGAGTCGTCGACGAATTGAATGATGTCCTGATCCACGTGCATAACCATGGCATCCCATGCTCTGTTCCTCAGCGAACAGTAGCTGGTGGTTTGTACGAAATGAAGGAGCTAACTGCTACGCCTGTGAGAACGAAGGACACCGAACAACCAAAGAATGCACTTTACAACTGTGTCGTTCGTTTGTTGAGTTATATTCCGGGCCAAACGATGAGAGCTATCCCTTGTGGCTTGAATACGTTTTATAAAGTGGGTTGTTTCGCAGCTGAAGTGGATAAAGTCTTAAAAGTAAGTTGTACGATTGTGAAAACGTGATCTGGATCCCTGGGGAGGTGTGCCACGCTGGCATTCGCCATTTGGCTGGATCGGGTATCATTTTTTGCTATTTTTGTCTGAACTCTGAAACAGCTGAGCCTTCTTAACCCTAATATGTGTTAAGCAGCAGGGGGGGGGGGGGGGGGGAGGCCTGATAGGTAATCATATGATAGCGAGTACAATTAAGGTTGACACTACAAGTGATATTTGAAAATTTTGCCAAAATTGCACGAGCCATTAGGCGATTGTAATTTGGCATAATTTTCAAATATCACAAGTAGTGTAAATCCTTAATTGTACGAGCAAAATCATATGATTACTCATTTATTATAATTTTATATGCATGACAAAATTACGATACGTACACTTGCACAGTTCACATCAATATATATATCAGACATGAAATGGGTCTATAACAGCACAACAACAATTATTTTAAGTAATTAAGTATGGAAGTAATAAAATTAATTGCAAGTAATATGACTGGTCAAAATGACTGGTGTAATACAAATTTGACCAGTCACATTAAAAATTTAGCCGATCATTGACTGATAACAAAAGTCCAACATCGGAGACTTATGAGATGATCAAGTTGCACCACCTCAGGACCTCAACCTGTGGCGTAGCCAGAGGGTGAGGGGGTGTGATCACTGCCCCAAGGCCAATCCCGACTCATGAAAAGTTTAAATCTATGGAAAAACTTGTAGGGGGTGGGTGTTACAGTTGTTTTAAGGCCAAGTGAGTAAACTAGTAATGTGTTACATCAATTGTCATATAAAGGGTCTATACAAAATACCTATGACTTGTTTGTGCATTTACGACTAGTTTATAAATAAATCTAAAGATTGTATTCTGGTGTGTTTGATTTCAACAAAATTATGTAATTTATGACTTTCAGATTACTCTTAAATACGTGCCTCAAAATGCAGGAAATAGTGTTTGAGAGACCCTAGAAATCCAAAATTTTCCAGGGGACCATGCCTAGGAGATTGAGGTTCTTGTCCCCCCCCCCAAACCCAAGACCCTGGCTTGCGCCACTGACCTCTAGCTGCCACTTAACATTGATATACTGTACATGCAAAATTAGTGAGACATGAATAGTACTCCCTAGGATCTGAATCTCTCAGTTCCTCCAGTCTTAATCATTTTCAGGAAGAAATAAACTGATTGCAGACTGTCTGAACTGGCCAAAAATAACTTCTTTACTATATTAAATATCCATAACCACCCTTCCATGGAAGGTAATTTTCTAGTACCCCCAATCTCCCTGGATTTCCCTAAAAGCAATCCACCATTGAAATGACCCAACAGTTTTGGTGTCAAATATCCCCTTCCCTGGAATTTCCAAGTCCCTCCTGTAGGGGGGGGGGGGAGGTTATGGATATTTTCTGGAACTACAGTACATAATGCCAGATGATTTATTAAAGGGAGAACCCTCTGCCAGCAAGTCATTAACCCATATTTGCCTGTTGTTACGGAGCTAGCCAAAAATGGGGGGGGGGGGGGGATGCTCCCAATAGCACTTTTTGGAAAGTTGCACTTTGGAAAATCAGTTGAATGCGGTTTCACACAATCAAAAAAATTAAAATTTCTTCCTTGTTACTTTTCTCCAGAATTTTGAATGCTCTGAGTTGAAAACCAGAAGCCTTAAATGGGATCTTAATAACTTACCTTTAGCCACTAAAGTAAGTCATATGATTCAAGATCCACACCAGAAGAAGCTTTTACACCATGTGGAGAGTTTGTTCCAGACAGAAATTCACCCAAAACTGGATTCTCTCCCAACACAGTGTATCCATGCTGATATGAATGAGACTAATCTAATATTCAAAAACATCCCAGGTTCTACCACATACAACCCATGTGGACTGATTGATTTTGATTTAATGAACTACAATTGCCTTGTGTTTGAGATTGCTGTATCTGCTGCTTACATGATGACCGTGCATTTGGAAAACCCAGTTGAAGCTGGTGCACATGCTGTTGCAGGCTACCAACTGAACAATCCTTTAACAACAGAAGAAAGTGATCTTATCTTTTACCTTATCCAAACTAGGTTGTATGAGAGTGTTTGTTATGGATCATTTGTAATGCAACTGTATCCTGAAAATTCTGAGTATTTACTCTACACTGTCCAAAGAGCTTGGAAAGTGTTGGATCAATTAGCAAAAACTAACAAGGATGAATTTGATGAGAGATGGAAACAACTTTGCACTACAGGTAGTTCCAAATGTGCAGCACAATTTTAAATAAGTACATGTATATACATGTACATGGCTACATGCAAGTTTGTCAAGCATATGTCACTTTCATGATTAGACTTTAGCCTTAAAATACCCACTGGCACCGTCTGTGCCACTGACCACTGTAGTGGAAACATTTTCTTAAAAATATGCCGTTGTTCACTAATTTCTCCCATTCCCACAATGCTTTGCATTTTTGGGGGTAACATGCAACCTCGTACCCAGGCTCAAAAAGTCAAAATGGAAGTCAAAATTGGAAAAAAGAGCCTGGGTATGAGGTTGTAACCATAGAGATCATAATATAAAGACTAGAGGGGCCATTGGGGCCAAAAATGTGAGGAAATAATATGATGGCTGCCATTAGGGGAGGGGGGGGGGGGGGGAAACAAGCTAAAATTCATCTATTAAGTGGAATTTTCGCGATGTACGAACCTATTACCCCTTTTACTAAATCTTCATCCACGATTTTTAACCCTTTCATTCCCATCAATGGCACTTTTTATTTTTTACTGTCTAACACCAGATGATTTTACTCACCAAGGGAAGACCTTGTGACATAGTGGAAGTTAAAGGGCTAAAAATAAAACTTTTAGAATTTTTGGTTTTATTACTACTGTATTATAAATTCTTACCTTAGTTCTTTCTTCCCAGAGGGTTGTGGTTAGGTTTAGTTCTTTCTTCCCAGAGGGTTGTGGTTAGGTTTAGGGCCACTGGGGGGAGGGGGGTTGTGGTTTAGGGTCAGCTTTAGAGGTGGGGGGTTGGTAATATATGGTACAGTAATATACATGTATAGCACAGCAGAATATGTACTCTTCATAATTACCAATACTGCAAACATATGTAAAATTTCACAACTTAACAACTTTGCTTTGAATTTTATTGGGCTGTTGATCACTTTATAAATACATTAGAATTACATATTTCAAATACACTAAGTTTCAAAATAGTGGGATGGCTCGTGTTTTTTTTTAAACATCTCTAATAACCTGCAGGCAGAGGTATATGCATCTCTGAGTGCCCTCTAGCTTATCTTTGCTATTATCAAACCAAACTTAATTTGAAGGAAGCATGTGCATGTGTTCCTCTTACTGTTACAACACCAATAAATGTGGAACTTCAAGTGATTTCCTTCAATATAAATAGCAAAGATCGATAAACTTCTTTAACCTCCCCCAATAATTCATTAGACATTATGCACATGCATGTACGTCAAGTCGTCAACAAACATATCGAACAAACTGAAATATCCCAAACGGAAAAAACGAAGCAAAGGAACTAAAAACTGCAAAAGATGTTACTTTGCCATTTTAAGTATTCTTTCAAATAAGAAAAAACTTAATTTTCATTTCCTACATAGGCACCTTAATAGGCTAAGCCGCTAAGAAATGTGTACAGATTTTGTTTAACAAATAGAAAATCGCTTGCGTGTCTCTGTACTGTCACAGAACGATGGTTGAAATGACGTCATTCGTGTTTCTAGAAAAGGTGCAAAGTGTTTCACCATAGTCAATCGAGATATGGTCTGGAAACTCAGCTAAAGTCTTTGGTCTATCTTTTTGTTCGCCTTTATGCATTTTTGTGCACGGTGTACGGTCACTGAACACATTGACCATTGTATTTTAGTATAATGAACGAATTGTCCAATAGCAACGTTTCAGTTCAATCACTCAACCGTGCTATTTAAATATTAATAAACCTTAAACAAAGGATGTGCACGGTGTAAGGTACGGTTCAACATGAAATCACAGCTCATTACAGGCGCTTTGAAGTTTGCCGAGTATTGACTATGGTTCCACACATTTTTTCCGGTTGAAATTGCATCATTCGACGTGTTTCTATCACAGTATAGAGTCACAAAAGCCATTTTCTATTTGATTTATAAAATGACTAACCGTTTGTAAAAAAAAAACAAGGAGAAGCCACCAAAGTGACCGAGACTCCGCTGACGAATGATGGCGCAATCATAGTCAGTCGAGATATGGTCTGGAAACTCAGCTAGCTAAAGTCTTTGGTCTATCTTTTTGTTCGCCTTTATGCATTTTTGTGCACGGTGTACGGTCACTGAACACATTGTATTTTAGTATAATGAACGAATTGTCCAATAGCAACGTTCAGTTCAATTACTAAACCGTGCTATTTAAATATTAATAAACCTTAAACAAAGGATGTGCACGGTGCAAGGCACGGTGCAAGGCACGGTTCAACATAAAATCACAGCTCATTATAGGCGCTTTGAAGTTTGCCGAGTTTCCAGACCACATCCCGATTGACTATGGCGCAATCAACGCCAGTGAAATAGAGCATACGTTGTACAATATAAAAATGCCGTCAAACGTGTCTCTGTACTCTGAGTGAAAATGGCTCTCGTCCAATCAGAGCGTGCGTAGGACACCTGTTATTTTATAATAAATAATAAAAAGGAACACAGTACACACACACAATATATATATATATATATATATATATATATATATATATATATATATAAGTTAAAATATTTATTCACTCTACTAGTATGAGGAATGTACGTCTAAATTTTATCAAAGCATTACATTTTCTTGAAAATTAATTACTAGAGTTCTAAAAGAAGAAAATCAGCCGATTGCTACATAATGCATGGCTGGTATCATAAATAATTACAGCATTTAAAAAAATGTTATAATACTTTCTCATTTTACATATTATGTAAAATGAAAAGTATGCAGACTGTTTTTTAAATTAATTGGCAGTGGTGAATTATTATTGATCAGTACAATTATCGTTAGATAAAGTGTCATTGGCAAAGTAAATATAAGTTATCATCATTAGTACAGTGAGTTAATGGTAATAATAGGTTCATTATTATTGCTATTTATATATACACATTTGTCTCCGTACTGTTTAACAGTTTTATTTTAAAATTCTGAAAATTAGCGTTTACAATTTTGAGTTTTCGAAATCCTCCATTTCATAGAAAAGTACATAGGCTTGCGAACCACGGACACTTGAGTTGGATAAAGCACCGACTCTATACAAAATTATTTACAGAACGCCAGGTTAACCACCTTGGACAGTATTGCCATTTGGCAACTATTAGACTTACCACATGTCGAACGAGAGTCTACTTCATATTATTTTGACTGTCTAAGCCAGACGCAGGCGCGTACCGAGCTGGGATGTTGCACCTATATTTTTCAGTGACAATGGCCTGCAATTACCAAGTGTCGATTGATCGGCGAATTTAGAAAATGGCCGCACGTCTACATGCTGTTCTCAGGTCGTTTGAATTCCGACTTTCAGCTAACTTACATTTTAACATATTATGACAGCAATGTGTCCAAAAATTTACTGTATAAGATTGTCATTGTGCACGTGACAATTCTTGTTCATAATGCGATGGTGAAGTCGAAAAGCGTCATCGGTGAATCACAAACTGTGTAGAAAGGCCTTAATGAATATCTCGCATAATTTGCTGTAGATTATTACACTTATTAGTACCGGAAATATGGTTTTCATATTCATGTACATCCTAGCAAGTCTGAGACACAGACGGACGGACGGACGGACGGACGGACGGACGGACGGACGGACGGACGGACGGACGGACGGACGGACGGACAGACAGACAGACAGACAGACAGACAGACAGACAGACAGACAGACAGACAGACAGACGGACAGACAGACAGACAGACAGACAGTGATAAGATATGAGATATTTCAGTTTCTCACCTAGAATCGTTAAAGCTATGCCATTCCTTTGATTCAGAATGCTTGCAGTATGCTGTATAATGACCACCGTATGTACTCCCACTGTGATTGGAAACTGCAAATAAATTGTACTTGACAGCACGTGAATCTGTCAAGAAAAGACAAACTCGTTAAAATAACATTTTAAACTCGGGTTGCAAAAACTATCTATAATACCATAAAAAAATAATGATGATCATGAAAATAATAATAATTATAAAAAACTTCTTTGAGGTCCTGAAAATAAAGAATCTGCAACTGACCTGATCGATGTGACGCAAATTGCGACATGTCCAAGTTATTCAAAGGAAAATCAACGTCAATTTGTAACTTTGATCGAAATCCAAATCCAGAAAACCTTTTCAAATCTGAGTAAACTCAATTAAAGAATTTCTTTGCCAAGAACACTGACGAAAATGCTTTATAAAGGCGCTTCCAATTTACAAAGCCAGACCGGTCAGAACATAGTTAGTGGAGGGAGATGGTTTGGAAACTCGGCAAAAGTCATTGTTCTACGGGTTTGTTCAATTTGTCTAATTTCACGGTCACTGAACGTATTGTATTTTCTGTATAATGAAGCAGTCATCCAATAGCAACGTTCGGGTTTAATTAGTGCAGTCCTTCGTCGTCACGTATTGTAAGTCCTTTGTTCGTTGTGTAGTCCTTCGTCGTCACGTGTCCATAGAATTTCCTTCTTCAACCAATTGCCTTCCTCCAACATGAACACAATAACATGACCATTGCATAATCTTGAAAGACAATGGAGTTTCCAAACCAACTAACTATGCATGGTCAGAATGAACTTGCTGTTATTTAGGACCAAATTGTCCAGCCTGACAGTTTCAACTCTCAAATGTATCGTGTTCCATTTTACCAGATTGATTGGTCTAACTGTGTAAATGGAAAGCCCCCTACGTAATAGTAAAATATGCCCAAATTTTATTGCTATAATAAAAAATAAATATGTAATTCATGCACGTGTTTACTGCTAATGCCATTACCGTGGAATGGGGAATCGAATACTACTACTAATACTAACACCCACACCCCCACCCCCACCCCCACCCCCACCCCCACCCCCACCCCCACCCCCGACGACGACGACGACGACGACGACGACGACGACGACGACGACGACGACGACGACTACTACTACTAATAATAATAAGGGGAATGGATACCCTGAGAAACTATTTGATGATTGCATTGCTTCATTTCTTGACAAGGTTTTTTCAAATGCCTAAAACATCCACATTTTCTAAGCGAATCATATATTTCTCTTTTCCATTTACTGGACAACACTTTGATCAAGTTCGTACACAGCTAAGGAAACTTTTCAATTCCGCCTACCCCCAAATTAATATTAGGTTTTCTGCACGTTCTTAGCTTCTACACGGCTTTCTCATTTAGATAGAATTCCCTTACGTTTGAAGCCACATGTTGTATATTATTTTTCGTGTTGAAGCTGCGGAGCTTAGATCTGCATGGTATTAAAACAAAATGTAAACAATCAATTCAGTTTATTTGAGAAATGAGTTTTAACCTAATTTAGTTTATTCCAGAATTTCGTTTCCTTTCGCAATATCTTAGTTATCCGTGGTCTATTCTTCGTCTTTTTTATGAGAGATGGAACTCTAAAGCTTCCCAGTATAGAAAGCACCACACGCACGTGTGTCGGCTTTTATATGGAATTAATTCACTTGTCGTAAGAATCAGGGATTTTTCCTGTCCCCGATCGTTTGGGATAATGGGATTGTTACAGACAGTCGCCGATCTGATCGGAAGCATATCGCAAGAATTGGAATCATTTCTATTTGGAAAATGCATTCCGGACGGTCGCCGACGATCGGGGATTCTTAGGACTAGTTACGACATGTGTGAACACTGAAACCACTCGTCTGGGACAATCGGGGATGATCCTCGATAATACAAGATGGCGTCCAGCGAAAGCTACCTGAAATCTCTAGCAGGAAAGTCCAGAAACGGTGAAAATTTTCACGCGTTCATGGAAATTGTAAAAGAATTCCCTTGTCTGTATAACAGGAGCAGCGCACAATTCAAGGATAAATACTTGAAATTGAATTCATGGAAGAAGATCGCTGCTTTCCATACCACCGAAGGCAGTCATGAAACAGAAGTTCTTTATACTTGCAAGCAAAGATATGAGAGTATTCGCACTGCCGGCTTTTCTCGTTAATTAAAAAAATGCAAACTGCCTTCGGGTTCAGGGAATGTCGTTGTCCGTGTAAAATCATCCGTCTGTTTAAGGCCGCCATCTTTAAAGTTTAAACTTTGGCGCGAATTACGACAAGTCACGACAAGTGTGAACCTGGCTGTCGTAAAAATCGCCGACGAATGGCATGGAGGAAAATGTGGAGCGCGGCATGCAGAGCGCGGAGTGTGTCGAGACCATAAAGAAAAATGGGCCTCTAGTAAAACGTTTGATTATAACAATAAAATTCAAAGGACTGATTAACTTGATCTTAAAAAGTGCACTACCTTTTCGAACTCGTCATACTCTTCTGTGTAATCGCAGCTGGCCATTGGGCGTTAATTACTTACATACTTTATTTCAAAACAGCAATCAGCAACATTTATGGAGTGAGTTGGGGATAGAAAACATCTTTGACTGTGCTTCGGCTGATGATACTAAGACGTTTTTGCAACAAACATTATTTCAAGGCTAGCTTTGCGAAAGCATTTAGGTAGTTTACATTCACGCACACAGCTGGTCTATACTGTCAAAAAGTGACAACATCGCATGTTGTGTAGCCTGCGATACCGCATGTTGTATAGAAGCCAAGGACGTGCAGAAAACCTAATATTAATTTGGGGATAGGCGGAATTGAAAAGTTTCCTTAGCTGCCTGTACGAACTTGATCAAAGTGTTGTCCAGTTAATGGCCAAGAGAAATATACGATTCGCTTAGAAAATGTGGATGTTTTAGGCGACTTTGAAAAAACCTTGTCAAGAAATGAAGCAATGCAAGCATCAAGTAGTTTCTCAGGGTACCATTCCCCTTATCATCATGATCATCATCATGATCATCATCATGATCATCATCATGATCATCATCATTAGCATCATCATCATCATTATTATTATTATTATTATTATTACTATTATTATTATTATTATTATTATTATTATTATTCGATTCCCCATTCCCCCTTTTAAAGCTAGCCATTATGGCTGACGACTACGATCTGAACAGCTTCTGGAGTTAACAGCTACGAAATACACAACTTTCGAAGTTACACAACTTCCGGATTTACAGCTCACAGTATTTTAAAGTATCTACTCTTCGCAGTAGATACGGAAACTCCTGATATCATTCTCACAAAAAAGGATACGTAGCACTAATACTCTCGGAAACCTTTGAATCGTGAACTGCTTTTGACACTTTTGACGCACTTTGCATTTCTCACATTTCTAAAAAACACCACGACAAGAAACAATATAAATACTGGCTCATTGCAATATATGCTAAAACTTACGGTAAAGCCTGGTTCTAAATATGTCTCCCCGATAATCACAATTGAAATAAATGAAATGCGACAAAATATGGATTAATTGGCAAGAAAGAGCCTGGGTACACACGTAAAAATCTCACAGCTTGTCAACAGGATGTGTTCGCAACAGGCTTGTAGCAAGGCTGGGAACAAGTTGTAACAATGCTGTTCATTCAAGAAGCTGCTACAACCTTGTTAGCATCAATCTGTTAACAACTTGTTAAGTGCGGAGCGGTAACAGGTTGTTGGAACAACTTGTCATCAGTCTGTTGGAGTCATCAGCCTTGTTACAAGTTGTCAACAACCTGTTACAGACATGTTAACAGACTGGGATAGCCAGTGCGAACACATGACGGTGACAGCCTGTTGAACAGCCTTGTAACAACTTGCTTGCAGGTCTGTAACAGCTTGTGCGTTTTTACGTGTGTACGAGGTTGATTAATTGGTTGTAAAAAATGGAAAATAAAAACCAAAACCTGCAGTCATAAATACTAGCAGACAAACCGCTTTCCATGTTAGAATTGGCCCTCACATTATATCAGAGACTTTGGTTCAATAATTATACAGTGAAACCCCTATTAAACGGACACCCGCATGTTGGTGACCAGCGTTTTGTGTCTATATACGTAGTTTGTTTTCACTAATTCTATAAAACAATCAATACATGCAGCATCAACTGACTTAGACATGTTCTCTCTCGCTTAATCTCAAGTGTTGCTTATTACTGTTATTAAAGAAAACGTTAATTTTGATATGGATTTGTCTGCTTAAGAGAGGTTAATATAGGTGTCCATTTCCGCTTAAGAGGGGTGTCCGGTTAAAAGGGGTTGTAACTATATAGTGTTTTATTACAGAAATGGCTGGGACCTCGCCTAAGTGTCTGCTTACTGCGGAATGCGGTTGAGTGTTTAATGACGTCATGACACACAGATCGTTGCAACGGTTGATTGAACATGTTGTCAAGTGAAATTTCGAATGTTGCTAGGGTTAACTGAAACAACAAAATGTGGCGCCAAAATATTTTCGAAGGATTTGAGGTCACTAATAGTAAATAAAATAATTCTTGAAGGCGGAGACCCAGCTCCCGGTGTCTTCCCTGGCAAATTTACCGACATCGCGCGTTCCCTGAATATTTCCTCCGCCGTAGTCTCAAATGTGTGGAAGAGAATCTGTACGTCATAATCGAGGTCTTACTAACCGCGACTGTCGATTCTGCCGCTGCAACACGAACAAAAAGTATCTTCATTCCTTTATTTAGGAACGAAAACATCTGAAATGAAAAATATTTGGTAGAAATGTCAACCTCAGAACTGTTTTCGTCCACAATTGTCATTCGAGGTGACACGGCTTCAGACGACATCTTCGTCAAACGGAGGAACTTCTTTCAATACCAGTCCATAAAATCCTTCGAATGTCAACGATAACAAGTCATCATTTGCAATGAATATTGGGGTCACTCGATTTTTATTATAATAGTTATACTCCACTCTTATTTCGATAACGTTATCCATTGTCGAACTCCGACAACAAGGCCGTAAACGTGCAATGATCACATAGCAACGTTCGAAATTTCACTTGACAACATGATCGATCAACCGTTGCAACTATCTGTCTGTGATGACGTCATTAAACACTCAACCGCATTCCGCAGTAAGAGAGGTGTCCGCTTAAAGGAGCAGTGTCACTCGCAAAGCCCTCGCAATAATCGCGCGCCAACTTGAAAAACTACAGCCTGTAGGTTTTCAAGTTTGTTGATCGAAGATGGCGGCCGCACTTGGCGGGGCGCATGGTGGAAGACGTGATAATTCAGGCCGAAAGAGAAAAAACGAGGGATCAAATAGTTCACAGAAAGCATGGAGTAGTCAGCACAAACGTATTTACTTATCACTGACTATATTTGAGTCATGGTGCTAAAATCGTAGCTGGATATGGTTCATGTAGCGGTAGCGACTTCACAGCCCATCTGCTTTCATTGGAATACCGTAGAAGGTAAATATCATTTGATTCATTTCTCTGGTTTCTTGTCTGATTTAGAGCTATTTCCTATATTTTTCCGAAGTTATTTCTATGTGCGCAAAAAATTGCGCAAATGGTGACACTGCTCCTTTAAGGCCAAGCTTGTTTGATGATCTTTTTCAGTACGCTAGTGATTGGCATACATACAACACAAGGTATGCATCTACACAAAATTTATGCAAACCAAGCCTGTAAACAGACTGTCTTCAGGGGGCTGTGGCTTTGGGAGAGGAGAATACATGCAAACCAAGTGTTCGGACTAATACAGGAAAACAAATGTTCGCCTTCCAGGCAGCAGAACTCAGTGCATTTTCCTTTGCCAAAGAACTAAAACATTATTTAATGTCAGAACAAGTAAACTAAGTAAACTTAAGCCAGAAATTTATCCAAATTCATTATTTTCAATGTAGATAGTAAACATTGCTATCTTAAAATCCGATTTTCCTTCCTTTTTTCTTTTTTCTAAATTCAAATAACTTTAAAACAACGGCTAGAGGCTAACTCGAAAACCTTTAGGTTCACTTAGGCTCAAACGTACATCAAACTTTATATTTAGTCTATATACTTTAATTACCTTGCAAAAATAGTCATGCTCACCATAAAATTGTAATTACATAAAAAAAATTGAGCCAATAAAGTTATTATTACTATTTTTATTATTATTATTATTGTTGTTGTTGTTGTTGTTTCACGGTAAAGATGTACATACCGGTGTTGAATCCTCACTGACAGGTTTATTCAACTTAAGCCAGTGAGTACTTCTGACGTTTCTCAATTCATCGACAGTACCTTTATTATTATTACTAGAATTACTATCGCAAGTGAAGTGCTGCCTCAAATGGCAGGAATTTCCTGATTTATAGTTTCTGATGTTTTACAAAATTGCCCCAAAAAAACCCTAGGCTGATATTATTAATTGCAACAGACACCAGAGTATTTACAGATCTACTGTATTTTTAATTTTCTAATTATAACATTTAAAATTACATATTTATACTAAAACTTATTTCTTGATATAATTGGCAAGGGTTTTGACAGGATATACAAGGCTTATACACTATTATAGTATAGAAATAATAAATAACCATGCCTCTTGCTCTGGGCAAGCTGTAAATGCAATTCAAAGTGTCTCGTGTTATGACAAATCTACAGCTGAAAAATTATACAGCAATATACCATCGAGTACATCAGACTATTTTGCATAATTTTTATAAGTAAAATAATTATGTTCGAAGATGTGGGCTAGCATTTTGGAGTTGCCCATTGTTTATAATCTCTGATATTATTATTATTATTATTATTATTATTATTATTATTATTATTATTATTATTATTATTATTATTAAAAGGGGTATCCGTTAATAGGGGTTCTCGACTGTACAATCTCAACACTCATTGCAGCAGAGTCGATCTGACAGATTTACCGAAAAATTATGCAAAAAAAAAATAGGATTGGCTTACCGGTTTCTCATCACCGTCAAGGTCTTCCTTCTTTGTAAAGAGCATCAAGCAATCCATTAAGGTCACACAAGAATCAGAAAATCTGCTACTACAGTGTTGATCCGAATGCTAAAAACAATCAGTAGTTTAAGTACGCTGGTTCAATGGTTGTTCTGTCATGTTCAATTAATGATTAATGAAATTTGGTCCTGAACTCGCGTGTGGGAGTATTTAATACGTCAACCTCGGCAAGTTATGGGATAAAACTTGGTTATAACCATATAGTAAAACGGAAAGCAGTTTTTTCAACTTGAAGCAGTTTTGTCAGACACTACATGATTGTCAGTTGCAGTGGCGTAACAGAACTGCTTGGGGCCCTTAGGAAATTTGTGGAGCCCTACTACCCCCCTTAGTTAAGTAACTTATTATATGCATGACAAAATGACTACATTCTGATTGGTTGAGAGGAGTACAATTATTTTATTAATTGTACTCCAGTACAATTAATAAAAATAGAGAAGGCCCTGGGAACGATGTTGACAATAAATTCAAAATGGCGGCCAATTCTGCAACGCAAAGTTTTCACATTTCCAACGACTTGTAGTACACTATGAACAAAAAATTCAATGTAAATATTTTGAAATGAGTACAGAGAACACCCAGAATGAAAATGTTTCTTGTCAAGTAATGAAACAAGATGTTTTTAAAGGCGTGAGTGAGTACGAAGCGTACGTTAACGTGAAGTAATTTTGTCATGCATATATATAATAAATGAGTAATTATATATGCTTTTGCTCGTACAATTAAGGATTTACACTGCTCGTGATATTTGAAAATTACGCCAATTTCAGCAAATTTTTCAAATATCACTTGTAGTGTAAACTGTAAATCCTTAATTGTACTCGCTATCATACGATTACCTATACTTATTAACCCAATTAATTAATCAGGGGGCCCTTCAGGATGAGGACTCTTAGGAGTTGCTCTAACCCTGACTATAGTCTGTTACGCTGCTGGTCAGTTGTATTTAAGAAATAGAAAAGATTTTTTCGTGTTTACATCGAGTTATAGAAACACGAATGGAAGTTTGGTGGCACAGTGGTTGGCGCATCTCACCTCAATTCCTGCTCGAGGCAGGTATCAAATTAAAATTTATCCTTATATAGTCGCATGTGAGAAGAAAGTGCTTCGGTTCCAGTTTGAACCAGCTAAGCATGGTAGCCAGGTTTCCCCCGGGGTGTATCAGCAGTGGCGTAGGAAGCAAGTTGGTCTTGAAGGGGCACGGCTTCAAAAGGGCACGTTGTTCAGGGGGTAGGACTTCAAAAGGACACTTGAAACACATAATATTTTATCATAAAGGGGCTCTTTTCTGTTGCAAAAATGGCACTTCATGACAAAGTTAGGGGGCACATGCTCCGTTTTCGCCCCGGTTTCTACGCCCCTATGCATCAGTTATACCATAGCCTTGAGGTGAACAGCAATTGATCCCTACTAGTTGGGTATCGGTACTCAATGGGTATGATATCGACCGAGCGTAGCGAGATGGACATCGAAGTTCAAACACATTGAACATCAATTCCCAGCTAGTGGAAATCAACTGTTTTTCACCAAAAATGTCCGGGCATAACAGTTTTGTCCATAAATATAAACTCTCAATCTCTGTCGTCGGTTGATCAATTTATTTGACCAACAAATTTCCTTATTTATTAAAATCCTTTTGAGTAGTTTGATAACGATGCTTCATCCTCGTCATACATGATGCACCATCAAATCACTAAGACACGGGGCAAGTAGAGATCAACCGCAAATTATCCGTGACAAATAAAAATGCTATTCACAGGTGCAGATCAAAGTTAACATCAAAATGTATTGGACATCATAGTGTGGTATGTGTCCTGAAAATAGCTCCCGTAGGATTTGCATGCTAAAGTTGATTTTCTTTCCCTTTGAGTTGACTAGATGTCAAACTATCAGAAAATAATGGGGCTCAAATTTAAGACCTTTCGATATACAGGGGGGTTGAGAGCTCGGAAAATTTGAACTGCATTTTCCGACAACTCAAAAAAAGAAACAAAAATCTACTTTCAAAATAAATTATCGAGAGAAAAGAGGATATAGGCGCTTCCATTGTTCATCGATTTCCCATCGCGGAAGGGAAATGTCCTGGAGGCGAGGTTGAATGTTAACAACAGCCAAATGAGACACCAAAAAACTTAATTAACTTGAACATACAACTTACCCTTGGGATTGGCAGAGATAAGTCCCAAAATGGATCAAACGTCACAGATCGATGATTACATTTAGAACATGTTAGTGTGCTCATCATTTGACCACAAAATAAATCTACAAAAATTTAAAAAAAAATCTTATTTCTAAAATGCTTTTTCCAAAAAAATCTTATTCACAACGTAAAACCAAAAATATCCAACAGCTCTTTGGTTTCTTCAACATAAAACCAAAAATATCGAACAATTCTTTGCTTTACTTTTACTCATATAAATAGAAAATAGACGCTTAAGAATCGTGCACACTTTAATTAGTTCATTAGCAAAGTATTGCGCAAGCATTGCGTTACGCGGTGTAAGAAGGAAGTAAATGATGGTGAACTGCCCAACTTGAAGATTTCAGAGAACGAAAATATGCTTCAATCCAAAGTCCTTTGTACTATTAATTTAATCGTTTCAATTGTTTTAACGATGAAATATTTCGTTATCTAAAATCTTAGCATTAAGGTCGTGTGCAATTTGCAACGCAATCAGTTTGCTGAAAAATTAGTGCAAGTTACTGTAGGATTTCCGCCTTATCCCCTCGTGTTCGTGTGGTTCGCGAAGCGGGCCTCGCGACGCGAGGGTACTAATCTCGACGGAGTGGGCGGTAAGTCCGGTCGGGGATTGTACCCATGTTGGCGGTTTGGAGTATCCATTTGTGTGTATATATATATATATATATTTATTTATTTATTTATTTATTTATTTATTTATTTATTTATATGTAATGATCAACGGAGACCATGTTGGGGATCCGTGGGGTGATGGTGGCTAAAAGGGTACCGTGTTTCAGTGTAGTTTTTTACGTCAAAAACACCATTTTCGTTCAAGTTTGAGTACAAAACTACAAAAGTTCGGAGAAGAAAAATGTTTATAGTATAGCTAGAAATGTTGAGACGTATTCAAGGGAAAGACAAGAGAAAGAAACAAGCGAACGAACGAAGGGAACAGGCCGAACAGCAATAGGCCAGAGCAAGATACAAGGAGAACCACAGTTCTTAAATTACATCAGAGTTTATAGTCGAAGAAACGAAAAGAGCGACTCGCAATTTCAAGGCTAAACACGGTGTCGAGAACCACATCAGCGGAGAGAGGAACAGCGAAGAGAGAGGCTAGAAATTATGCCAGAAAACACAGCAAAAAGAATAGCACAAGAGAAAGAGAGACTGCGAAGAGAAAAACTTTAATTCGTGACTGAGATGGTACGAAGGTACAGAGATATTTTTTAAAACATTTATTTATTAATAACAAAAGAAAACGTATTTAAACAATATATCTCTGTGTAGGGATTGTTGGTGGCATACATGTACTGTACAATCGTGTATTTGACATTTTCATACATTCATGGTACTGCACAGTATGCATTATGATTTATTATAAATTCATCAATTGGAGTAATAGGGATGTGCCACTGGAAAGGGAATGGTTTTCATTATCACACTTTTGATTTGGTGCAAGGTCTGTTCTTATATGCTGCTGGCAGTCATTTACTCCTTTCTTTCAGTTTGGAACAGGGTACCATTTTTAGCCATTGTGTGTGAAGCCAATTCCTTTGTCTGGAGTAACCAACATAATTTAAGGGTTCATAATTTAAGGTGCCCTTGGGATTGAGGGCAGAGTGCATTAATAATAATAAACAATGAACACGATGGGTTTGCATTAATGTACTTCTAGTATATAGTAATGCAGACTGTAACCTACACCTTGAAACACTGTTACCAGGCCTGACGAGAGGGGGGGGGGGGGGGGGGGGCCTCGTCGTTGACCAGGGCACAGAATAAAGACTATACAGAAGGGCCACTTAGCGGTACAACGTGTCCTCGTATTTTTATGCAAAAATATGCAGTTTACTGGCTAGGACAGCCAGTTCAGCGTGCTTATTGGCCAGAACATGCAGTTTCTGGCTGAGCAACATGCGTAATGCGACATGCGCGGAGACAAAAACTTCAAAGGTTCCGACCCGAGTGGCCCTTCTGTATAGTCTTTATTCTGTGACCAGGGGCCCGTGGCCAAAGGGGGTCCATTAATTTAAGGAAACAAAAGAATATATTAAACATTATCTTTACCGCGTAAATATCTTTTGACCAGGGGCCCAAAATTTCTCTCGGCGGCCCTGACTGTTACGTCGCAAGTTGTAAGAAAAATTGCCTCGTGTAATTTAGCACGCTGCTGTCCAGTCTTCCAAGTTCAAACAATCTGACAGAGAGCTTGTGGTTGCTGAAACGCGATTTAAAGCTATTTTCAATCACGCCAATGTAGATATTGGGTTCACAATTCTCGGCGGTTTTGACGGCAGCAGGTAAACCAGACACTTCATTAAGCAGGCATCCTCGAGGGGACACTTGGTCGTGTCTCGGCAGTTGCAAATTTTTGTGTTGGACGACCGTTTTGGTCTAAGAATTCTAAAATAGTGTCGGTTGATCACGCTAGCCATATTGTCCATACAACTACAATTATTGAACATGTTATGTAAAATATGATCATCGATCACGCACGATGTGATTGGTCAGTTATCGTGTTTATGTCAATTAAGCAATGCAACACGCGGTTGTGACGTCACGGCACATTTCTTAGTCTTATTTCATAAAATATATATCTAAAGTCCACCTAAAGTCCAACATGGGCGCCATTTGTGAGAAATGAATGAGGTGTTGCTATTTGTAAAACACAATAAAAGAAATCTCACCAGTTACTAAACTATCGTCTCTTGATTTATACTGCTCCCATGCGCATTCTGACGGGGTTTTTTCACTACAAACAAAAATCACAGAAGCAAAATATTTAGAATGAATTGACGACGAAAGACATATTCACGATTTACATTCGATGTACAGTTGAGTTTAATCCAAAGAGTAACTCGTCCGAATAAACAGTACATAAACTAAAAAACCCACGACTAAATCTTAATGGATCTATTTACGTTGCTATTAGCCTGCGATCAGATCTTGTGTGTGAAAAGGTCTGCTGAGATTTTTAGTAACGAAAAACTGACGTTTAGCGAAGCTCCTAATTTTAGTCATTTTTAGAGTCGATTTTAGTCAAGCTTAGGGCCCTTTAATGTTCCTGATATATATTAACTCATTAAATATATAGTAAAATTAATATGTTTGCTGACACTACTGCCATCTTTCTCAACGGGAAAACATCTAATGATCGATATTAAAAGACAAATTGAACTTCGACCTCCAGTCAGTTTCAATGTGGCTAGAAGTTAACGGTTTGGCGATAAACGCATCAAAAACGGAATATATTTCGATAGAAACTGCTCAAAAACTTCGAAATACTCCGAGAAAATCAACGCTAAAGTTTATAGTTCGTATAGTTCATACAGTTCGTGTTTTATCAGATATAAAAACACTCGGCTTCGCCTCGTGTCTTTATATCTGATAAAACACTCCTGCTCGTTTATTAAACAGTACATAAAGCCACAAACACGGTACTGTTTCCTTCATGGCTTTTCACGATTAATTATATGGTACGAATTATTCAGTTTATAAAGAAGCTATATAGTTTACCTTAGTATACTCAGATCTGGTGATGTCCGTGAACTTCTTCTGCGGTTACCTTGGTTGAGATCTTCATGTAATCCATCCAGAAGAAATCGTAAAAACTCTTGCGAGTCCTGTTGACTGCAATTTAAAAGCAATTTGAAAAAATCAAATACCGAATTTTGTTTTTAGGTTATATAATCTGACTTCTAAAAATCAAACAATTTCAGTTTAATTTTACTTGTTTTTTATTGTCCTTATTGGAAGTCATTAAAGGTATGGGCAACAAAAACAAAAAAAATCAAAAGCAAGTCAACGACATGAAGATACAATCTAGTGTGTTATTTAGGCCCAACGTATTCCAATAAAACAACTTAATTGCACTTTTAAAGTTGCTAATCTGAATCAGTATCCGCCATCTTGTATACATTTTTGATATGCATGTGACGTCACAAGCTAAAACTAAAACAACGTAGAGCGAAAACTTTAGTTAGCCGTACTTTCACATATATAAGTCTGAAACCCATTTTTTGTAGATGATTTTAATTCTTGATTAAACCACAACACTTTAAAAACATACCACAGAAATTCGCTGCTAGAAGAATAAGTTTCATCATGTTTACCCAGCCGATGAACATTATAAAAGTAAATTCTAGTATCCAGACGAGAAAGAAACAGAAGAAAATAACGCTAGTTCGGTGTTTTGACGAAGTTAAAGGAAGCGAAGACCAAGAAATACAAGATTGATTTTGAAATAAAAAGTGCCATATAATAAACTACTTAATAACCTCGACCGTTCGGTCTTTACGGTAAAATATTAAACCTCGGTCTTGAGTATATTAACCTACAATCATGGAATAATTACATTGGGACAACTTGCAACAATGTCACTTCTAAGCAAAGATGCATTTTGCACAGTTAAGTTATCCTCCTCCTCCCCCCCCCCCACCCCACCCCCCATCCATACAATGTTGGTTCACAAACATGGTATGAGGTGGGTAAGGCCTGCCCCCAGGGACCAACATTGCATGCATGGTGGGGGGAAGGGGGGAGGCTAGACTTGTGAGGGTAGAGGAAGACCTGTGATGGTGGTTTGGAGCAGGCGACAGATATTTTTTTAAAAGAGTTTACGATGCCGTCAGAAATCGCGCTCCCACGGAAAATGACCCAATTAATTATTCTATGATTGTAGCTATCGCTCGGTCAATACAGCAAGACCTCGGTTTAATATGTTACCGTAAAGACCGAACGGTCGAGGTTATTAAGTAGTTATTATCATCAGCGCTCTGACCACTGAGCTATTGAGAAGACACGGTTGGGACAGTCAGAGATTTTCATAGTTAAACATCGCCGTTCCATTTAAATATGAAAATCTCTGACTGTCCAGATTGTGTCTCGATAGTTCAGATGCTCATTGCGTCGATGCTATAGCTATGATTGGACAGTCAAAAAGGAAATATTTGCAAGCGAATAGGATTTTTGTATCTGCGCAGCAGATATATTGCTATCGTGTTGTGTGTGTGTGTATGTATGTATGTATGTATGTATGCATGCATGCATGCATGCATGCATGCATGCATGCATGCATGCATGCATGCATGCATGTATGTATGTATGTATGTATGTATGTATGTATGTATGTATGTATGTATGTATGTATGTATGTATGTATGTATGTATGTATGTATGTATGTATGTATGTATGTGTGTTAGCTTTTTTGGGTAACCACTGACCTGTAGTGTGTGCTGTGCTGTAACAATATTTCGTCCGCCATATCACGAAGTCCTTCGAAGCGACAAAGTTTTGGATTGAAATACTACGATTTTCAGGGTTCTATGCTATACGATTTTTTCAAATTCACATATCTTGTACATAATTTAACGTTCTATCTAACTGTACGAATTTCGTGAATGGTACAAACCTACAGACGATTCTGGAATACTTTAAAATGATTGCGTCTGACCAAGTGATAGCATAATAATGCAATTTGATATTTGCGCTCATCTCAGTTCAAATAGATTTTTCTCCGTTGCTATTCTATACGATTTGTTCTAATTCACATACGTTGTACAGAATTTTACGCTCTATCTAACCGTGCAAGTTTCCCAAATGGCACAAATCTACAAACGATTTAGGGATTTACTTTAAATACAGGGGCGGATCTAGGGGTAGTCAAACCGATCATGCGACTAAGGTAAAAATTGCGCAGTTAATTAATTACGTTAATTAATTCAAACTGCGGTCCATAGCAAAGACATTAATATTCAAAATTTGTAGTCCAGTTATCAAGTTTCATACAGCGGCAAGGCCTTCGATAAAGTAATATATCAAGTCACGGAACAGCGGTCTTGCGTGTGAGTTTTGATCGCTCTGTAGTCTGATTCCAGCCATCCGATTGGCCAATTTGCTTTTTGATCGATCTGTGGGGAGTTCTGATCGGTTTGTGGATCAGGGGCTCGTATACAAGCTATCCGATTGGCTAATTCAAAAAATATCTGAATTCTCATTGGCTACATTTTTTGATCGATCATATGCATCAGCCTTCAGTGTATACAGCATTACAGCATGAATGATTCGATAGCCTTTCTGATAGCAGCTTGAACGCGAAGGTTCAATTTCAAGTGCCACAGAAATATAAAAGCGAAATAGCGAATATACTGCAATGTTTTGTAGTATTTACGAGACTGTGCAGTCCGCGTTTGAGAGAAACGATTGGCCATATCTTCAAGATGTTTACGCTAATCTGATGAAGCGAATCGACGCTTTGCCGAAGAGTTCTGTTGAAGAGCTGTTGAGTGCTATCAACAACACGAGCTTCTGCCTCAGTAGAAATTTTGGTGCCGAATCTTTAATCCCGAAGTATGTTCGAGAAAGGAAAAACAAGTCTTGTACAGCCATAAGGTGAATATATTCTATTTTAACTAAATTTGACTCTTATTATAATAGTTTTGGACTTGTATTAACCGAACAATCTGTGCGGTGTGCGCCATGACCGGCTGGCATGATCGTTTATGATTAGACCCTTTCACGGTTTCGGACGCCATTTTGTTTGGGGGGCAAACAAACCCGGTTGCTAGGTAACTACGCATATTATTCCTTGTTGAATGTTGTCTGATTCTACAATTCCATGTGTTTAAACGCTGTTTTTTTACCTGAAAATCTGAAAGATATCCATTCATACCTCTCGAGGAATTTTCTCTAAGTTTTGAAAGGTACGTAGTAGTCTTTTGGTACGACAAAAACAAAGTTTAATGTGATTTACGCTTGATTAGCGAACCTTGGTCCTTGAATCTCTTGAATTCTGATGTTGCCGCCGAAGTTGCCGCTTATATATACTTCAAATTGAATGTAAAATTTCACAACTGCTTTATTATATTAGCATATTAAGAAGACATTTTCTGTTTTCCTAAACTTTCTTTCTAGATTTGTGAAATATCGTTCAAAATACAACTATTTTACGGTATCTTCTGGAGATTTAGATGGGTCGTGGAGACAAGTGTTGTGTTGGTGGTTGTGATAAAACAGTATGAATGGATATCTTTCAGATTTTCAGGTAAAAAACAGCGTTTAAACACATGGAATTGTAGAATCTGACAACATTTAACAAGGAATAATATGCGTAGTTACCTAGCAACTGGGTTTGTTTGCCCCCCAAACAAAATGGCGTCCGAAACCGTGAAAGGGTCTAATCACTTATATACCCAGCCGAACCAATATATAATGTAGTGTAGGCATTTTGTTTATGCTTTTTGTCGCCTGAAATTAGTGTAAGATTTTGGTTTGGATATCTATTATCCATGTAATGTATATGGACTGTGTCAGTATCTTGTTGACTTGTTAGACCACATGGCTTGGTGTAATACGATCTCTAGTTCAGATGTGATAAATTGTGATTTGTGATGTAGACATCATTTGATGAAATTCATATTTTAATCAACAGCCTTTGGCTTTCCAGGACAAAATGTATTTTATCCCTTTACTCTTTAGACATGTAGTGTGGGTATTAATAACTAATCATACCTCCCGGAAAAATTTCCGTACCCCCCCCCCGCCGAATGTTCACAAGCGAAAATTTTGACTAACGTACGAAAAATCCTGGATCCGCCCCTGTTTAAATATGACGTGGTTTGACCGTATGTCAAGTAAATAGCGTAAAAATGCAATTTGATATTTGATATTTGCGCTCACGTCAGTTCAAATAGCCTTTTCTCTGTTGCTATTCTATACCATGTTTTCTAATTCACATATGTTGTACAGAATTTAACGCTCTATATAACTGTTGAAGTTTCGTGAATGGCACAAACCTACAGACGATTCAGGGGTATACTTTAAAAACGCGGTATCCGCGGGCGGCTCAACTGCAATGAAGATATATCCCAATAGGCAATACGGCTGTTAGCCGTTAAATTCTATATTTCCGACAAAGTTTTTGACTAAAACACTATGATTTTTCAGAGTTCTATTCTATACGATTTTTTCTAATTCACATGTGTTGTGGAGTATTTAACGCTATATCTAACTGTAGAAGACAGTTTCGTGAATGGCACAAACCTACAGACGATTCAGGGATACTTTAAATATGATTGCGTTTGACCCGATAATTGACATTTGATATTTGGCGCTCATCTCAGTTCAAATAGATTTTTCTCCGTTGCTATTCTACGATTTTTTTTAATTCACATTTGTTGTACAGAATTAACGCTCTATCTAACGGTATAAGTTTCCAAAATGGCACAAACCTACAGGTGATTCAGGGGTATACTTTAGACCTGCGGTGTCCGGCTCAACAGCTGCATGTATTGGGATATATCTTCAGTTAGCCATTAAATTCTATATTTCCGACAAAACTTTGCACTAAAACATTTCGCAGATAGGGGATATTGCTGATAAAACTGGTAAGTATTTTTAACGTGACTTATAGTAAACTTTTGACTGCGATCTACTACAGTTTTTGTGAGTCATGATAAATTATATTGGTCAGAGAATTGAATGTGTACTTTCTCTGATCTTTAATTATCTTGTAAGATCTCGATAAAATCTTATAAGATCTACGTGTAAAAATCTTATTAGATTTTTCTTAAGATCTTACAAGATTTTCCAAGATCGCACAAGATCTTACAAGATCTTGACAAGTGATTCTCACAGTGGTGGGTATGGCGCAGATACATGTACGCATCTCTCCGTTTTACTTAAGCCCTTTGCCAACTATTCAGTACTGACTTTTTGCCCGTCACAAGCTACATAGAGAAGTTCGAAGTTGGGCTATATTATTATATTGCCTGTATGGTTATGCATAAATTAAAGCTTATACCGTATTGTTAAACCTTGCGATCTAATCTGTATTTTGCACGCAATGTTTTACACTTTTTGGTATGTCCGGTTACTGATAGGACTAGAAGTTTTTATCAAAAGTGATTACTCGCCTGTGGGTCAGGGCGGCTTTTCTGTACTGCCACAGTTGATTTAGAGAAATTATTCGACGAAATATGTGGAAACAGATATCGGCTTTGAAAAATAGGAATGCTGCAGCATTATAGGTCTCGGGGAAGGGGGACTGACGACTATGCCAACGCACTTCGACGCGCGTTCTTCTACTTTCTCTATGCACATTTAAATTCGATCAAACAAAAACATGTTGTCAGTTGAGAACTAAAATTTGAAACAAAACGAAACCGAAACAAATTTGGACTGTTTTTTCCGTATGTTTTTGCTGTACAAGCTGTCGTAAGTTAAATTCAGAGAAAAACTCTGAGCTCCAGACGGGACTCGAACCCACCATTGAACCACTGGAACTCAGCTAGATGGTAGACCACCGATAGGTTGTTTACGGTATTTATATATAGCATATACCTCGCAGGTGAATAGTGCTTTTCACGCAATCTGATTGGTTCCTCTAGCTTGGGATATCCTGCATTGTTATATACCAAAGACTTTCGTTTGCCAAAGATGAAATCCTATTGGTCAAATCATGGTCACGTGTTGTTCAACAAACTCAGTGTTTCTTTCTGCCGAGGGAAACATTGCACTGTTTCCCTCTGACGTCAACAATGAAGAAGGAAACAGTGCAATGTTTCCCTCTGACGTCAGCTTTAATCATGCGTTGTTCGCGTGAATACACAATGATTATTGCATCAGATTCAGAACTTTGGACTTTTCGGAACATTTTGAAAACAGAGCTTGTTTCGAGCTAGTTTGGTACGAAATAGTCCATTTTCCAAAAGAAAGAATATCTATACATATCTTCAAAGAAGGTCTGAAGAGAACCTGGATAAATTTAAAGCTGTTCTTTGTACTTGTTGAGTCTGGTGTATTTGTTTAGTTGAATTGAAATACGAAGACAAAGTCAAAGTGTTTTGGTATTAAAGTCTTTTTGCCTACACGTTTCGAGTCAGTTTTGTATTTTGTATTTTAAAAGTCTTTGGTATATAACAAAACGCTTGTTGACTTTTGCCTCGGGAAACATCGAGTTTTACGGTCCCTCAGGCTTTAATGTCTCTCAGACATTGAAGGCTTCGGGTCCGTAAAACTCGATGTTTCCCTCGGCGCCAGTCAACAAGTGTATATTATTCACCTCCACTTCGGTGAATAATTGTTAATTATTGTCCCGTCTGGAGCTCCGAGTTTTTCTCTGAGTTTAACGTGGTTTAACTTACGACAGCTTGTACAGCAAAAACATATACGGAAAAAACCTTTACCAACTCAAGCTGAAAACACTAATATAACATACGAATTTGGACTGGTCAATATACTTCGTGACAGTTTCATGTAGGGCGTAATACGGTCACTGTTTTATGTTTTAGCTGTGCCATCATTCTTAGAATCTTTAATTATTTATCAGGCGTAGACGAAAAATATCCTGAAAGAATGAAACGCCAGATTGCTCTGTATTGTCCACCATGCAGTTTTCCCGCTAAAGTTGTCTGTATTTGCAGGTTCTCAATAACATCACATGACTGTATGCGCAGACCAGAACACCTTATGTTTATTTAATATAGTTCTTGCTAGGCACGTATCGATGAATGGAGCAAAACAATTTTGGTAGTGGTTTGATTTGCTTATGGACAATAAAGAATAGTATGTGCAGATATTCGTGCCAGTAACTAAGGGGAAGTAACTTAGAAGTGAGAAGTCGTTCCGTGTAGCTAATGTCGCAGCTGAAGGGGAGACCCACAATGTACTTTGATGATCGTTTTTGTACACGCTCTATTCTGGTTATTAATCCGACTGATTGCGGTGCCCATACTTGTGTAGCATATCCTAAGTGCGAGCGAACTAGAGCAAGGTAGAGTGTTCGACGGATTAAAAAGTCCTTAATGTTCTTTGTCGATCTTCTTATGCACCCCAGCAAATACCCATAAAGATCGGCCGTTCACATTTTAACTACTACTTAGGAAGCACACATGACTGTAAATTTGCACCTAGACTCTCCATCTGAGGCCCTTGGTAGATCAATGGTTAGGGTTTCTAATCAGTCATTAATTAGAAGTCTGCAGGTTCGATTCACCCTGCAAGTCAGAGCCCCTTTCCGACTTACACAGGCTTCGGGGAGAAGTGGGCTCTGCTAACAAACTCGATCTTCGCCCCAAGTTTGGGGCTTGTCAGTCAGGTTTTAAACTGGTCAAACAAGTTCTAGTTTACGAACACGCGTAAGGAGGAAAATAGGAAATGACGCGTTAGGGCCTGGGCCCAAAATAGTATCTGGCAACCGTTTACGCATGCTCAAAAACAAATATCGAGTTTGTTGGCAGAGCCCACTTTCCCCCGAAGCTTGCGTTCATAACATCATATCAAGCTCGTACGTACACCACAGGTAAAAACTCTTCACGTCCATGCAGTTATAACATACTACAGTATGCATGTAAATGAGTTAATACTTACTCAAAACCAACAAATCTAGGAGCAAATCGTTGTATTTGCAACTTGAAACTGTGAGGTGATACTGCAATTTCTGACTTGTTTTGCTTGGACCACATGGCCTTGATCAAATTTACAAATGCTATTAAATCAAAAAGTATGATTTTTTAGACTGAAGAGTGACATAAACAAACTTGTTATACATGCGGGTTATACATGTAATTGTCTTCAAAAAGTTTACTTACTGTGTACATGTATTGTGCACTACAGTTTATCTAAGTACAGTATAGGTGACATAGTTCTCAGATATTTTGAAATTAATGCGATTTTCTGTTAAATTTGGGGATGGAAACCTTCATTGGCATCATTAAAAAATTTAATCATTGAAATGCATATCAAGGCAATGAAACAAGTTGTTACTTTTTAATCAAATTTAAGAATTTGGATAATGCCTTAACCTAATTTTATTGCTTAAAACCCTTTATAAAATAACATTTGAAAACAAGCGCGACGATTGGTTGAAAGCCGTGTTTCTATAACTTTATGGAAACACGGCAAGGTCCACGCCATTCAGTACGCCATCATTACGGTGTAAGATACGCCATTACACGCCATCCAGTACGCCATCATACGCCATTACAAGAGGAGCATAACCTCGGCAATTTTAAAGGTAATGAGAAACTCATTTTAAATCAGCTAAATAAATTGTTTTCTGTTGTTTTGCGTCTGATTGTCTGTTATAAATGGTTCATGGTTTGGCGTGCTCCATCGAGTTATGGATGCACTTGAGAAGTTGGGAGAGCACTGAGAAATCTAGAGTTGCTCAAGGCGATACGGTTTTTTCGTGCTCTCCTAACTTCCCGCGTACATCCATAACTCGATGGAGCACACCTGCAAACCACAAACCATTTATTAAATAGAACACAGCTTTTAACCAATCACCGCTTGCGTTTTCAAATAGAAACACGGAAAATGTTTTAAATAATTTCTCAAAAAAGATATCAAATTGCCCGTTAACATGTATTAAACTTTTGAATAACTATTGTTTCCAAAGTCAACTGAAAAGTGTGGTAAATCATAGTACGAGTAATGAGTATGTTGGTTTTACACTGTACTAGTTAAATTCTTTCACTAGCTAGTTATTTTATAATTTAAATATAGTAAGGTTAGATAAACTGCCGAAACAGAGAACGTAGGAGTCTAACGTTTCGAGCGAAGGCCCTTCGTCCACGTTTCTCTCTGACGAAGGGCCTTCGCTCGAAACGTTAGACTCCTACGTTCTCTGTTTCGGCAGTTTATCTAACCTTACTATATTTCGATTGTTGTTTCTACACTGCCTACGCAGCACGCTACTTTGATTACACTATTTTATAATTTACTTACTAGATATAAGCTTTCCTTTCATTTTACTTTGGCTGTTAGACTGCATAGAGTCGTTGGCTAACAGTTTATCTCTGAGAGGTTTGCAGTGACTTAGACACTGCAGAATCGAATTCATAAAACACTAAACATAAAATAACCAAGTAAATAAACTTTTGATTTAATATTTACAGCGATATAGATACAGTACAACACAATTTAAGAAATGGTTCATGGTTTGGCGTGCTCCATCGAGTTATGGATGCACGCGGGAAGTTGAGAACGCACGAAAAAAGCGTAAGAGTTGGTTCCAACTCCAAACTTCCCAAGTGCATCCATTTAACAATTAGACAACGAGTCCGAGTTGTCTATGAGCGAATAGTCAACGAAGGCGAAGCCTGATCGCGCATAGACAACGAGGACGAGTTGTCTAATTGTTTTAGTATACACCCTGTACCTACTCTAAAAAATACAGTTTTTCCAGTGCAAACTGACGAAAATGTTGTGTTATTTAACCACTCGTGAGCAGCAAGTAAAAGGAGATTTAATTAATAAAATACGGTTTAATTGTATTTCGTTCCTTACCATTAAAAATCTTCATGCCATATTTTGTGGCGTTTTTAGTTTTGTCAGGGATAGAATTTTCTATCAAACTTTCAAAAAACTCCTCCGAAACGTCTGCAAAACGAGAGCTTACTGCCATATTTTTTCAGGTTTGTTTTCATTTTTCTCAAACGTTGTCCATCACGAATAGACAACGGTTGAGTAGCCAATCAGAATGCAGGATTTGTAATAGACGATGGTTGGGTTTATACTAAAACTCAATGGAGCACGCTAAACCATAAACCTTTTTTTAAACAGAGAATCAGACACAAAACAGCGGAAAACCCTGAATATCTATTTCGCTGATTAAAAATGAGTTTCTCACTACATTTGAAATTGTCGCGCTCCAGCTTCCGTTGAGTTATGGAGCACGCACGGTAGCCAATCACAAATGCCGTTATATTATATCTATGTTATAATAGACCTTTCCGCATGAAGTGAATGGATCACGTGATCTTTCTTTTTGACAAATCTGATTGGTTAATGTCCAATGTTTGTCCGAACTTTTGGATGTCCGAAGTTTTACAAGACCCAATCAAATCTCTCAACGCGTTATCCACGCACTTCGTGCGGAAAGGTCTATTATAAACGTAGCGTCACCATGCGTGCACTAATCTCTTGGACGTATCCGTTTTTGTTTGAACGCAACTCATTTTCTTCGTTTTTAAAAAAATCCGCGTCCACACGAGAAGTCGAGAACAGGAAAGCGGCATTTTTAAAAAGTTCCACTTTGGAGACAGTCTTCGAAAAGTTCCATTTTGATGACCGCTTCATCGTTTACGTTTGGATGGAATGCCAAATTCCGTAAAAAGTTGCGTTTTCAAAAAAATACAGATACGTGTGGATGTGGTGTTGGGCAAGTCGTCCTTGATGTCTAATTGTTTCTGAGTTTCCTGGGGCTAAGTGATCATTCAGACAACTAGAAAGAATCTGCTTCAGTTGTTCTTTATATGATAGTGTGTTGCATGCATAGCCGGGACTGCTTGATTAAGAGGTGGTGCAATGATTACATCAAACACCTCTGCTATTGAATGAAAAAAGTGATAGCCACTCAATCAATCAATCAATCAATCAATCAATCAATCAATCAATCAATCAATCAACCAATCAATCAGTCAATCTATCAATCCACCAATTAATCAATCTATCAATACAATCAATCTATCAACAATCAATCAATCAATCAATCAGCCAATCTATCAATCCAACAATTAATCAATCTATCAATACAATCAATCTATCAAACAATCAATCTATCAAACAATCAATCTATCAATCAATCAATCAGTCAATCAATCAATCAATCAATCAATCCACCAATTAATCAATCTATCAATACAATCAATCTATCAAACAATCAATCTAATCAATCTAATCAATCAATCAATCAATCAATCAATCAATCAATCAATCAATCAATCAGTCAATCTATCAATCTATCAATCCACCAATTAATCAATCTATCAATACAATCAATCTATCAAACAATCAGTCTATCAATCTATCAATCAATCAATCAATCAATCAATCAATCAATCAATCAATCAGTCAATCAATCAATCAATCCACCAATTAATCAATCTATCAAACAATCAATCAATCAGATGTCCACCCAGACATATATAGTGCATGTATTAGCTGGCACATGTCATATTGTCATAACCAAATAGAAGCATCCCTGGTTAAAAACCTCTAATTCTGACTTTGCCCATAAATTCATGCCAAAACATCCCCTACATATATATTTTTTCCCTCTTTCTAATGCAAGATGATTTTACTTATCAAAGGAGAACCCTCAGGCAAGTACCTGACAGGGAATGGACACATTTTTTAGCGTCTTCACCTTATGCTGTAAATGGCCATTTTGTAAATAGTACATACAAAGTCCAGGTAAATAAAACTTACTGTATTTCCTAAGTTCTGTAGCCCCACAAGGCCATCTGAACAGCTTTTAGGCTAAATATAACACATAAAAGAAAAAGCAATATGTTAAGAATTTTTAACTACTGTATTAAAAAAACCAGATCACAAAAAGGAAATCGTCCTTTTCATTTGGGAAAATTTAGCAACCACAGTCTCAGAAAACTAACAAATAGCTGTAAGAAAAACCTGAGTAATTAGTTGTATCTGTAACTTAGGAATAACACTGTTTGAAAAGAATATAGTAACACATGTTTGGCAAAATACAGTAAGAAAATGAATTTTTAATTATTGGTGTAACTTTTTCATTTATATTCTCAAACAAGTGTTATAGTTATAGCCCATTGGACGGGGTTACGGTAGTACTTGGATGGGTGACTGTCTGGGAATAACCCCATTCTCAACTTGAATTTCATGTGAGTAGAGTGTAGTTGGTCTCTCCTGTGCTTCGAGAGTTTTTCGCAGGGTTCAGTGGTTTTCCTCCCTCTGTAAAATCAACACTTCTAAGGTCTTAGATTATGTCGTGCACTTTAATCATGAGCCTCTGGCTCGGATGATTGGGCGACCACATCCTGTGTTCAACGAACTAGTTAAATAAATCATTACATGTACTCGTTATACTCATAACTTTATCATCATCATCATTATTACTACATCTCCATTTCAGAGGTGAAAATAAGACAACAAAATTTGGCCAGTGCTTTTACTCATGCCACACAATAATATTATATAGGCGTGAGCACCATCAATGAAGGTAGTTAGGTGGGAGACTGAAGAGTCTGGAGGCATGCACCACCTTGGAAAGTTTTGAAAACTTAGACTCAATAAAATATCATTTTTGATGCTGAAACATGGCCCTAATAGCCTGCATGTACGCAGTCTCTAATGGGTGGGTCCAAAAAAGTGTAAGCAGGTTCAATTTCTACAGAGAGACATCTGGATTCTGGAGGCCTGGTGCAAAATGGTCAAGTGGAGGCCTCTGAAAGCCTGGGTATTTCCTGCATTTTAATTAAGGGCTGTGACTATTAAAGTTTGAAGTAAATGAATCTACTTTTTGCTAAGATTGTGAACCCTTTTAGTACGCTATTTCTCCTTTCAAAACAATTTCTGTGTGCCCCTTGATCTCTGAGATCCCATAGTGTATGAGGTGCTGGGCAAATTGCCCCTACTGCCCCTCCCCCCTCTTGGTAATCAACATGAATGTACACTTTTCCAGGCCTGGTGAGAAGGGGGTCAGTACTAACCAAGGGGCCCATTTTTTTAAAAAAAAAACAAAGCAAAAGAATATATTATCTGAAATGCTGAACTATAAATTCAGTTCTACAATAATCAACAACTGAAGTTTTTATAGTATTAATCATTACATTGGCTTGCATTGGGTAGTCAAATCTACCAATCTGCACTTATTTTAAATTCCAAATCCACAGTTATCAGTTTTGTTGAACTTTCTGACAACAATTGAACCCACTGACAATATTACTTGAACTTGTGTTGACTCAACTATGTATATTAATAATTTCTTTTCCTCATGACAATGAAAGACATTGCCACTGAATTATAATGCTATCAATAACATGCAAGAAATAATAATCCACAAATCCAATCCAGGAATAAGATTCAGGTTTCCGCGAATTCAGAAAAATCCATAATCCAAGGTCAATTATATAATTAGGAAAATCCACAATCTCACAATCTGCCACTTTCACAAGAACTACAAATCCAACAGAAATTTTGATTGGAACTAAAATCTGCATTAATTTTTAGCACCAAATCTGCTACCCCCTTATAATACTACTTGTTGATGTTGAAAATGAATGTCTCAAATTTATGATTTTTAGTAAGAAGTGCAGATTTCACCCATTTTATTTATATTTTAAATAAATAATAAAACAATTATTAAATTTGGTATTCATAAGATTTATATATAATAGATAAAGCATGAGTGGCTGATCTATATGGGGATTTACAAGGTGAGCCACATCGTGCTTGTGAAATGAAACAATAGAATGAAGCTAATTAGTATTCATAACTTTTGATACAGATCACTTTGTCCAAAAGATGATCTTTATTGGGATTTACAGATGTATACATGTGACTTGAATGCCATGTTTTGATTGCTTCTTTAACCTCATTAATTATTCATGATTTCACAAGAAAAATTACAGTATGCATGATCAGATATTAAACATTCAAATCAGTCTGCACTCTGCATACCAGTAATTCTTATCATGGGTGAATTTCATACAACCAGAAAAAATTATATAAAATTATGTAAAATTGTACATGTATACATTTATACAAATAGAATCCAATAGCCTTTTACTGTTTATACGATTTACATCAGGCTTTGGTAATCAAAGTTATTAATAAATAATTAATAAATAACTAAAAATCGCTAATATTAACGGCATATGCAGCATCAAAGAAAGCAGGGAGTTCATTCTATTCATTCATGCACATCCGCGACTCTCAACAGCTCAAAACGCCCCCTTTAGGTGCACTTACCGATCTTGATATCATCGACCTTTCGTTAATGTAAGGACGTGTTTTATTGTCGTTATCAGTTAAACCTGCTCCTCTAAGTCGACCAGAAAGAGATTCTCTGTCCAGCGAGTTTTCTCTTCGTCTGCGCAATAACACAGACTCCTGATCTCTTAACAATAATCTAGAATCACTTTTATTATTGGCTCTGTTTTTGTTTTGTTTATCAAGATCGATTATTCCATCATTAAAGTTTAACGGATCCCGCCTTTTTCCACACTTGTCATTGCTTTGAAAGCTGTAAGAACTTGTAGACGAACTGTTCTGTTCACTTGATGGCCCTGAAGTGCTAGCCTTTTCAGAGCTGTTGTATCCACTGTCCGCAGAATTACGTCGAGTACGTGGAGTATCACCGTATTTTGATGCCACAGTAGTCGTATAACGTGGCCTACCAATTTCTGTGTCCAAACTATTGTGTAACGTACGTCTTTTATTTTCAAAACTATGTTCAGTTTGAGACTGCTTTATACTGCTCGCGCTATTTGATGACGAAATCTTTCGTCGCATTACTGGCGAATTTCCTCTGGAACTCGTTTTTTTCAAAGTGTTCCCCATATTTAATGTTGTGGAGCTGTGACTATCACTTGAATGCATATAATTCGTTTTAATACGGCTCTCCTTCAAATATCCAGTACTTGGCTGGTGGATATAATTGGATTTTTCCCTGTTTAATAAGAGTTGCGCTGAAGAAGTGATGTGATGTGGAGCACGGTAATCTCCATACATAATCTCTCTTTTCTGTGTCGAACCATGAAAGTTTTTCCGGAAAGAATCCAATACTACATATCGGTGCAAGTTTTAACTGTGGCTTCGCTGTGAATACTTTCAACAAGAAATACGCCATATTAATAGGTCACGTGATGTACATAATTTATTATGTTGTCGTAGTTACGGATAAACCGCGACCGCTAAATATATGTTTCACTCTCTGGTTTCACGGTTTAATATATCGTCCACCATTTATAAGACTACTATACTTATAATAGCTAAGATATAAAGCAAAATTATTTATCACTTTAAAAATAAAGTCAGCTCCCCGCAACATTCCCCGGGGCCAGACGTCCCGGTATTTCGAAACAAAATTTAATTTCTGCATTGTCAGCTATTTTCTGTGGGTGTTTCTACTTTCTGCTCCGCCATTGTTGAATTATAAACTCTGGAATCGAACATTTTTCCGTGCTCGGTGCTCCGCTGCAAAGTTTCTGAACTTCTTCAAGCAATTATTCAATTTCAGTTTGTATATAAAAAGTGCAATTTTTTGTACGTATAATTTGCCATGGGTACAAAAGTATTGTAAATTTAAGAATTTGAAATGATGACAAAGCGTGCAAACCTATATAGTAAACTGATAAATTTGCATGAAGTTTATTATATATTTTTTCTTGAACGAACGAACGGAACGGAACGGAACGGAACGGAACGGAACCGATACGAACCGAACCGAACCGAAACGAACGAACGAACGAACGAACCAAAAAAAGTTGGAAAACGAACATAAAAAAACAGATCAGCCAAATATAAAGCGCTGCCAACTCGTGACTCGTCAGGGCACCGTATAAATATGAGAATCGTTTAAAGTTGGTCGCCATAACGTGCACTCCCTGACGTGCACTTGTTGTAAGTAAAGAATGTTGTATATAAACTAGCTATTAATCAAATGAAGCCAGCTACTGTGAAATAGAAATCTTTGTCTTAGCTTTCGTCGTTCAACATCATGACCACCTCTCTGATGATGTCCGACCTTGAACGACAAAAGCTAAGACAAATAAAGATTTCTATTTCACAGTAGCTGGCCTCATTTGATTTTACCTTTATATAAAGAATACCATTTCAGATTTAAATTGTTATAACGAATCAAAACCTCAGTCCTGTTGTCCTGACGTTGTACGTCATATGAAGTAGTTTTGACCAATAGACCTTTCCGCATGAAGTGCGTGGATAACGCGTTGAGAGATTTGATTGGCTCTCGCAAAACTTCGGACATCGAAAACGTCGGACAACTTTAGACATTAACCAATCAAATTTGTCAAAAAGAAAGATCACATGATCCATTCACTTCATACGGAAAGGTCTATTATATACTTTTTATAGTACTGCACGTTGAAATGTACCGCGCAAGCGGTCAATAACAAACGACAGGCTATACAGACAGTTTATTTAACACACTAAATCATAATAAATTTCAACAACGTTCCTCACTATTAAACCATAGCTAATAGAACATATACATGGTTTAAAATCTCCAATGTCTTTCAACATAAAGTAATGGTCATGTTGAACACAAATGTTTATGGACATACGACGATGAAGCACCGCAACACGTGAACTCGCACGTGAAGATGAAGCACCGCAACACGAGACGATGAAGCACCACACGTGACGATGAAGCACTACAACACAAGACGATGAAGCATCGCAACACGTGACGATGACGGACCACACTAATTAATACCATGAAGTTGCACAAATTTCAAAAAAAACTTGAAGAAAAACATAGAACAATGACCATGTACATTCCAAACCATGTACATGTTCTATTAAAGTGCCAATATGAAACGAAGATTAAGTTTGTTTTATTTGACAGGACACTTAAAATGATAGAGTAACATCTTTTGAAGTTTTTCGTTTCCTTGCTTCGTTCTTGAGATATTTTAGTTTGTTTGATATGCAAATTAAACATTTTGACGTCACATGTACATAATGAGTTATCGAAAAAAGTTATATATCTTTGCTATTATCAAACCAAAATAATTCGAAGGACGCATGTGCGTGTGTTTCGCCCAGAACACTAAACATGTAGATTTTCAAGTGATTATATTTGATAATAGCAAATATATATAACTTTTTTCGATAACTCATTATGCACGCCATGACGTCAAAAAGTTTAATTTGCATATCAAACAATCTGAAATATCTCAAGAACGAAGCAAGGAAACGAAAAACTGCAAAAGATGTTATTCTATCATTTTAAGTGTTCTTTCAAATAAGACAAACTTAATTTCCGTTTCATACACTTTAACTATTTGATTAAACACGGCGATGACTTCACACCTACAAAGATCCATCACAGTCATTCATCCTGCACAATAATTAAGTGATTTTCCAGACAAAGTCATGTACTCCTTTTCTTGTGAAAAACGTGTGTAAATTGTGAAGTTCCGAGAAAGAATTCAGAGCACTCTTTAAAATTACGCATACTGTTTATCCAGCAGGTCGCCAGTTTTCCGAAAATTGTTGATCATCTAGCATTTCATGACTTCAGACAATTAAAATTACAATATTACATGAAAAAGAAACAAAGAAGTTAACACAAAATGTTTAAGAGACTATAGTTGCAGTGTGGATACACAATTTCAACATTCTTCTTTCTCCCATATCCTCATTTCGGAAAGGATTAACCATTTCTCGTTTTCAATGCAACAATAGTTTATCTTCTTTTCCTTCTGTTTCTGGTCGCTTCTTCTCCGTTGTCTGCTGGTATTTGTTCTTGTTGTAAAAGTTGGAAAGCGTCACGAACGAAGACTGAGATCTAAGATAAACAAAATATCAAGACAGGTCCATCACAATTCACAAAATTAAGGTGGCTCGATAGGAAAAAGCTATAAACAATTTTCCCTCTAAAACGTTTCACGGTATATTAAACAGTCATAGCAGTCAAGGCTTTCTTTTCCCCTGTGGCTAATGTTTGTAAATTCATGCTTTGTTCTAGTCCCTTGCACGGCCCTAATGTTACTTTTGAGTTTTGAAAAGTATTAGACAGTCCATGCACGATTTTCAGGAGGGTAGAAATCGTTGTTCTAGTAAGTTCAGAAACTCTAATTTGCATACATTTGCATATATATTACATACAATAAAGGGAGGTAATACCGGCAGCATTTTTCTTCAACCTTCAACGCAACTTTGTTGCACGTATTACCACTCACCTTAATCAACTGACAATGTTTAAAGTTGGTGGTAATACGTGCAACAATGCTTTGCAACTTGCAACGCAACAATGTTGCAGCAATTTGTTGCTCGTATTACTTGATCACCTCTAATGTAATTTGTCCATATACACAAATGCTGCAAGTGGAAAACCTTTTTAATTATCAGCACTGACACTAAGGCTATACAAGGAACTAGAATGAGGCAAAAATGTACACTGCAAAATGTTTTTCCTATAGAGCCACCTTAAAGGTGCATTTTCTATATCATTTCTAAAAAGACGTTAAGTGGACGTTCGTCACGCCCAATTACTCAGAAAAGATTTCTGAGACCCCAGACAGGGTTCGAACCTGCAACCTTCTAATGACCGGTTAGACACTCTAACCATTCAGCCACTGAGGCTCAGATGGAGAGCTAAGGTTGCAAATTCATAGTCATATGTGCTCCTAAGTGGTAGCGTTTGCATATGAGATGTTGTGGTTAAAGTGACATGATAAGTTGTACGTATACATGTAGTGCATGTGGTACGTTTGCGAGCTTGGTGTAGTGTAACAGTGGACGTTCATCAAGCTCAATTACTCAATTACTCTCAATGGTCAGAGCGTCTAACCGGTCATCTGGGGTCTCAGAAATCTTTTCGGAGTAATTGAGCTTGACGAACGTCCACTTAACGTCTGTTACATTACACCAAGCTCGCAAACGTACCACATGCACTACATGTACAGTATACGTACAACCTATGTCATCATTGCTAAAGTTGCGCTCTTTAACATTTTCCCGTCGGGTTTCTCTGTGACGAGCAAAATCGTCTGGCTTTAGCCACAGTAAAATAAATAAGACTTGATAGTCGAATGCTGCCGAGAAAGAGTTAAACAAGGTGCTTACCTTGGAATAATATATGCCAATTATCAATGCAGCAACCAAGATTGGAAAAAATAGAATAGATGAATGAGAAGATTCTTGGTCCAGGAAGTGTTTCTAAAAACAAACATCTCATAACTGAATTATAAGAAAATACGAGTATTTACGACGAGTTAATAGAATTGTCAATTGTACTTATAATGGACCTTTTCACCCAATAGTGGCGCCATCTTGAATTCGCAATGCATTGTGGTCTATCCAGGGTAACAAGCTCAATTGAAAGGGTGATTGCTTAGTGTTGAGACACAATGAGGAAAATTTATCTTCATAAATACTTTCGTTGCAACAATATCTAAATATGAACATTGTAATATTAGTGTATATAATGCTTGAACGTATAATGATACATTTGTCCTTATGAATCTATCCTTATACGTTCGAGAATTGTTGCTTTTACCAATATGACAACGATTATATTTAAACATTGTTGCCACGAAATTCTGGCTTGAGTTGCACTTACTGTCGTGGCAATAGATAGAAGCGTTCCTAAAATATTGTTGCAATATATATATATATATATATACTGTATGTATATATATTGCAACAATATTTTAGGAACGCTTATATATATATATATATATATATATATATATATATATATATATATATATAACAATTATTCACCGAAGTGGAGGTGAATAGTGCTTGATATTCACCGAGCCGCTTCGGCGAGGTGAATATGCACACTAATTCACCGACACTGAGGTGAATAATTGTTTTAGCATATACCTCATAAATGAAATAAAAACTTTAACATTTTTATATTTTTCGGTATGTTTTACAAGACACGGCCGCTTGCAACCTGGGCACTATAAAACGGCACTTGGCGTACTCGATATTTGTCGACAAAACCGTTTTTACAACTTTTGAATATATTAATGGCTAGAAAATTGTAAAGAAACATACCTGTGGACACTCTTCTACTTAATTTTGTTGACTTTTCTCGTTATTCTACAACACCAGCCTTGTTTATCAACGAAACCTGCTTCGGTAAACAAAGCAAAACTGTCCGCCATTTTGTTTTGCCCGCAGGTGAATAGTGCAGGATATCCCGAGCTAGAGGAACCAATCAGATGGCTTGAAAAGCACTATTCGCCTGCGAGGTATATGCTAAATATATATATATATATATATATATATATATATATATATATATTCCTCAAGTTGATCAATTCATTTGAAGAAAATTATTGCTAACTTCCTGTTTTCAATTTGATTGGTTTCTGGTTTTTAAACAACCAATAAGAAACAGGATTATTCGCCAAACACCAAACAAATTCGAAAGATAATTCAAAACAAGAAGTTGTCAACGAATCTTATCAAATGAATTGTTCAACTTGAGAAATATATTGCAACAATATTTTACGGAACGCTTCTATTGCTACGACAGTAAGAACTTATATATATATATATAAATATTTTTTTTCTAAAAAAAGATAAAGAATTTTTTTCTTGAGCATTGTTTAAAATGAATCAATACTAATAATCACAACAACTGCTAACTAGATTGCACTTAAATTAGACAAAATTTACAAACTCGTAGTTATCACAATAATGTTCTTTATTATATGGCTGGGTTTGATTTCCGGTCCGTACGCAAAACGACGCACGCTGATTGGTTCCTGAGAGGTCGGGATTTTACGATATTGACCGACCGGTCAATACGCTTTTTTCTCGGCCCTGTAAGTTTTGGCGGGAACATTTCTGAGTTGAGTTGAGTTGAGTTGATTTGAATACAAATAAAGGAGAAATAGGTATCTTTATTCAAATATTCTGAACAATAAATTGTGATGGAACATCACTGCTGGTTTCTTTAAAGCTGTTTATCTAAAAACACGACAAATAAAAGGCGAACTGGTGTAAACAAAGAAGGCCAAGAAGCGACACGAAAAAGTCAACAGGTAAGGTAAACAGCATACTCCGAAGACGAAAACAACGCTCGAAGCTAAAAAATAGAATGAACCAATAGCCATATAATAAATTCCTTATTAACCTCGTTTGCTCGGTCTGTACTGGAAAGTATTTGCCCTCGGTTTATCGAACAAACCTCGCTCCTTCGTCGCTCGGTCTGTACGAAAACCTCAGGCAAATACTTTCCCTTACAGACCTCGCACTTGGTTAATAAGTCTTTAATATAATACTAACTAAAGTGCGAGTCATGAGTGCGGAATTAACTTGGAACGCCACTTGAAATCTGGAAACTATTCTTCATTGACTGTAATGTGAGACATGAAAACTTCAGAACTTAGGGCCTGTTCACATGAGACGAGTTATCTCGGGGGGTAGGGTTATCTCTATCCCCTGAGATATCTCGATGTTTACTTTATTTCTATGTTAAGAAAGTAAACCGTTCACATGAGACCGAGGTAACTCGGGCGATAGGGATAACTCGGTCTGAGCGATAGGGTAACCAGAGTTAACCCTACCTCCATGTGAACGCTTTCACCCGAGTCATCTCGGTGGCCATGGGACAACTCGGTTGTTGCGTTTTATCACGTGAATAGACTTATGTATCTAGAATAAATTATGATGTAATTGTTCAACTAGATTATAGCTAGTTAACTGGAATAGGCTAGCTTAACTACGACCAAATCAAACTGACTTCTTGAATTATGGCATATATAGAGCAAACTATATCGTCAAAGGATATCATCAAATCAAAACAGCGTACAAGTGGTACAGTCGATGACCAACCACATCTGCTGTTGTATTTCGAACTTGGTTCAAACCTCTGGGGTAAAACGTCTGCGCGTAGGCTACAAACGGTACGGTATTTGCGATTAGCAAATGGGGAGAGATGGGGGAAGAGTTTCAAATCGCAAGCTATTTTTCAACATAGCCAACTAACTTTGTACTGAGGGCCCAGGGTCTCTCTTTCGCTCTTTTGCTAACTCGAAGAAGAAAAAAGATCCTGGAAACAGGATTGGTATAAAGCTAAGCACGTTTGCCCCATAATGCCAAATAATTTAAGAAGTCAGTTTGATTTTGTCACAGTTATATAGCCTAGTCCAGTTAACTAGCTAGTCTAGTTGAACAATTGTATCATAATTTATACTACAATCATTGACAAAATTAGTCGTAACAGCGTCAACAAAACATACAATTTCCCAATATCGTTATGTCCCTCCCTCCTCCCCCTAAACAATGTTGGTTTTCCATAAACGAAAATGTTATGAGAAGCCAACGAGAACAAATTGCCAACGTTTTGTAGTGGTACAACATTGCTAAGGGGGACGGGGGGTAAACGTATGCTGGCTGAAAGGTCAAAAGATGTTAATGTTGCCTTTGTTACAACAATTTTGTCAATGATTGTAGATATCAAACCTATTAGATTTATTTAAAGTATCTACTTGTCTGATAGTCTAGAAAGTAGTAATTTTAAAAGTTCTGAAGTTTTCATGTTGTTTCATATTACAGTTAATGAAGAATAGTTTCCAGATTTCTAGTGGTGTTCTAGGTAAATTCCGCACTCATTATACTCGCAAACTCGCAACTCATTATAGCCGCCCTCGTTCTGTATCATGTATGAAAGTACCAATTTATTGGACTAAGTGTGAATAAAGTTGTAGATATTGTTACTGTTTACAGTCAAACTGGATGTTCTTTACCGCGCGAACTTGCAATATTGACAGCAACATTGCTATGTTGACTAGCTAACGATACAAGGCGACTCCTTGGCATGTTGCTAAAAATTCGCATTTTAAATATCGAACTTCACATAACACGAAGTTTACTTAGAATTAGTTGTTCTGACTTTCAATAGAACTTCATATTATGTGAAGTTCGATCTTTAAAATGCGAATTTTTAGCAACATGCCAAGGAGACGCCGTGCATGGACCGTTTGCAAATCAACATTGCAATGTTGCTGTCAATATTACAAGGTCGCGCTGTAAAGAACATCCAGTTTGACTGTAAGATCATAAAAATATTAACCAACCTGTGGTTTAAACTCCATCATTACATGAACACGATGTCCTGAGGCAGTAAAACTTGATTCAGGTAACTTGAGTTTATACTGATGAGTAGACAAACTGGATTCCATTTTGATTACATAGTTCTATAGAATGAGTGAAAAGTAGGTGTGGTGATTGACGATTTAATAATTAAATTATGACTTCGAAATTTCTACAGGGTGTAATAATTGACGAAGGCATAAGCCGGTGAGCGCCCAAGTTATAGTCAAGTATTAATTCATATAAAAATTGAGAGCAAATAAGCTAATTGTTTTAGTATATAGAAACTAACTTGTGTACCTTAGCATGCATGTTAGTCCATCATATAATTACAAGTGTGTCAAAAACGTTTACCTGGTCATCGCTTGGAATTGGTGGAAACTGAAAGAAACTGGTCAAGCTAACTGTAGTTGAGTGAATCGGTGAATCCAAATTTCTTTCGCGATACAACAAGAGCTACAAAAAAAAAATGCACAAGTTAATAACCTTACAGTGTATGCTGCGATTTAAAATAGAAGATAAGATAATTTGTATATTGCATGGATTACAATAACCGCAGCAAGAATAATTAATATAATTATTCGGTTATTTTTATCTTCCTTTTAATTGGTTGGGGCCCCGCTACGTCACCTACAAATAACTGCCTACAGATAACAGTCTGCTCATGCGCATTAGCGGGAAATGTTGTTTTGCAGCAAATATTTTGTTCATGGGCGTTACACTTAACTTCGGCAAATGTAAATCGCTCGTTCGGACAAGCTGCCAAGAAATGAATGGACATAATTAAACAATGTCAAATAAAAAATAAAGCCAATTTATATGTGCTAATATATAAATTAAAGTTAATGAGACAACGTTCACTACAAGCTGTGCCAAAACCTTGAACAGGAAGGTTGGCAAAGGTGTTACTCCCACCTATCAACAACCGATATATATGCCAGATAGTTCTAAAGGTCGTTTTCTTCCAAGCTTGCCAGTGCACGTGAAAAACAAGTGATACGGCACTGGCTAACTAATTAGAACATTACTTCTCTCTTCGACGGGAAAACTAACCAATCACAATTCGCGCAAGAGTCACATATAAGCTCAAAATGCACCAAAATGAATCACTTTATCCAAGAGCTCTACATTGAAAGCTACGTGTAAGCTCTACACAGGAATTGTTTCCCAACCACCCACCCACCGCTTCAAAGTTGCACTTACGCAAATATTTTCGAAACGAAAAATATTGGTATATACGTGGAAAGTAATCTGCCAATATCATTTGATAGCAGATCTTTAGCCTAGTTTCCTTTATGTTGTGTTGATCAATGGACACCGGGAAGCATGTGGTAATGTTTCTCCACGAACGAACAGATAATTTGAAGAACTTGCATCTAATTTTGTAAATAATTCATTGGTGTAATATATTCTTGATGGTTTTATGTTCCTGCTGTAAAAATTAAAGTTCTGGTTTGGGGATGAAGTGTTCCCAATGGTCACCTTCAAGCCCATAGACTCAGGTTATTTTATGTAAATATAATGATCAGTCGAATCGTAAGAACTGTCCAAGGGGATTATGACCCCTTGGTTCAGGTCGATGTCTTAGGGGGTCGCTACCCCTTTGGCAGGATATGTCCTACTCGGGGATTATTACCCCTAGGGCATTAGCAGAGTCCTAATGGGGATTATATACCCCAGGACAACAATCTTAAGGCCATGTAATAATGAGTCGTTGGGATGATGTTTGACCACAATTTTAGACAATTGGAGTACTTCACCCCAAAACCCTTCTCCCACAAAACTTTGTGTGTGTGCCATTAGTATTTGCTTGATTGTTCGGCCTTTCCTTTTAAAGAAGCGCTTGAATCATTAAATCGAATAATAAAACAATTATTGTGATTTGATCACAAAATATTGTGATTTGTTTCGGCATCAGCAAATAATTGATCTGCTCGCCACTGACAAATCACGATATTTTGCTCAACCTCGTCCAATAATTAATAATGCATAAAGATTATTAAGATTTTCAGTTGCTCACTTTTGGGAAATTTGTATCTTTGTCATCTTTGGGTTCTTCTGAGCAAAATTGAAATACATCTTCACGTTCCAAAATTTCATTAAAAACAAAGCAAAGTTATTCCGAATAACGTGTACACAATCAAAATATGATTATTAAAACACAACTTTAATAGTAAATTTTCGTCAAAGAACAAACTAAGTCATCATCAGTCATCGTTTAGTCTGATGATGACTTAGTTAAAGTCAAAAATTTACTATTAAAGTTCTGTTTCATTAGTTGAATTAGTCGGAATTTGATTTTGTACACATTATTTGGGATAACTTTTGCTTTGTTTATACCAAAGAAATCAGTCGATAAAGGATTCCAAAATTTTACCTTTATGGACTTTTTCGCCGTCAAAGTTGATAACTAGTTACTGGAGGTGACGTCAAAGAAAGGAATGAGTTTTTGGAAAGAAACAGTGTTTAAAGCACTGCATGCGCATCTATTTCGTAGAATGACAGGCTTCCTTTCCAAACTTATTTATTTACTTTGGCAGCAAAATATTTTTGAAACGGCAAGATATATTGCAATTTTTCTCCGGAGAACCAAAAGAATACGAATATTTAAAATCCACACAGGTGAGATAGGAATTTCAACGTAGTTTAAAAAGCAGCTCGCCTTGTAAATCAGATACAGATCGCTGTTCATGCTTTATCTATTACTTAAACTACTCATTGATTAATAATTCATGAGAAAATTCAAAAGAAATGAATGTTTAAACAGGTGTTGTAAATCGGATAGATCATTTATTAATAAAACATCAATGCTGTACCAGATATCCAACATACTAATTAGGACCACTGATCTCAAATAATGGACTCATTATACTGGATAGAGCATCCGGTGCTCGCTGTGAAGTCGGAATAAATTAGCGGCGGCCATTTCAGGTGGGACCCACTTGGTTTTCATACAGCCACTTTTAAGTTCTCCCATAGCGACAGATACATCTCACAAAAATTTAGCTGGTTTTCGTTAAAAATCCGATCATTTAAAGCGAAAACCAGAGGCGAAAACTATGATTCAGCAATATTGTGGGTCCCACCGGACATGGCCGCCACGAGATTTTTAGCCTCACTTCCGAGTTCAATTTTTGCCACGCGCGAAACAATAGATGCTCTATCCAGTATAATGAGTCTATTATTTGAGATCAGTGATTAGGACCCATTGGCTCAAATTGAGCTTTTTCCTTGTTTAAACAATTTGCTTTTGCCGACGACTGCTAAACAAGTATTCATGATTTTGAACTCATACTTTAAGTAAGATCCGGCTCGCCGTTGTAAATCCCATACAGGTCGGCCACTCATATTGTATCTACACATTACTTAAAAACTGAAGATATGTTTAATCAGTTTTTGTAAACATGATACAAAATCCTCCTAATTTTAAATATATAAACTTTTTCGTTCAATTTTCCTAGCTAATATCATCCCTATCCCCAGACAAATACAGACCTTTAGATGCATGGGGTATATCATAAATATACTTTATAATATTCCCGTCCGTGTTATATTCTTGCCTTCACTAGCTAATAGCTATATAAGTTTGTACATCCAATACAACACTGCCGCTCATATTGTATGTAAGTAGTACTTATACTTTTTTCAGTTTTCTCCATTTAAAAAAAACGAATTGCTACCTTTATGGTTGACAGGAAGTTTTGCTCAGTGAGAACATTTCCAGACACCTCCAATAACCCAGTTTCTCGAAAAACAATCATACGTATATTTTCTAAGTCACTTTCCAGCACCTTAAATAACAAACAACAAGCTATTACAGCAATTATATATAGACAATTCGTAGTCCAGATAATAGCCCTCCCTATGCGTGCACTCGTGCAATTTCGATTTGAAAAATTCAATTGCACTCAAAACAGTTAGGCAGTAAAAACTCTGTTCCACACTCCTTTTATCCTTTTGCTCCATATATTTTATATAGACCTATTGTTATATACCGAGAACCATTCAACTGAATAAGGTTCAATTAATTTTTGCTTCAGTTGCACATTACATTTGAAATATTGTCTCTTTAAGTCATAAAACATTGCTATTTATTGGAATGCTTTAGCAATTAAACTGCTCTTGGGCATAAATATGTTTTTGCCAGACAGGCTCATTTTAGCCCGAGCCAAAAACATATTTATGCCCAAGAATATCAACTGCATTACTATTATAATAATTTTAGTGGGCATTTAGAAGAAAATCAAAGACAGTATATGGTAAACAGTATCTTGAACAGTACCGCCTTCGCGTTAGTCTTGGTTCCAGCTGTTCCCCTCCGAAACCTCACCGGCTGGAAACCGAGCCTACCTTCGCGTCGGCGTGTAGCTATTTCATTGCAACAAATATTTACATAACTCATAACTTACATGTAACTTGGCGGAAAAACGTAACATTTGTCATCAAAACAATCTTTGCTTCAAAGTATTGACAAGAAAAGTATACAATTCCATAAACAACAAACCAATAGTGATTCAGAACTGTTAAAACTGATCATTGACCATTTAGCCCGCAAAATACACCACAATGCCCGATAAAATTATTATAATTCATGTTAATCGGATACACTTCGCGCCGTTTCAGCTGGGGGCTGGAGGGTCAAGGTAGTACAACAATTTAACTCGTCCTTTCTCTTTTCATGAACAAACCTTCTTTGTGTTTCTCTCGTATATTTTGGAGAAGTTTTGAAATAGTTTGCGATTCATTGACACAACATCCCCAGTTTCAAAATCGCTTCCGGCGAGGCACCTTTCTATAAGCTTTAAGCTGTTGATGTTTCGTGCTCGATTTTGCGAGTTCTTTCTTTTAAACCAGTTTTGCCTTTGGCCACAGAATAGGCATGACTATCGGTCAATTTTCGAAGTGATGGAAGACTGGAAGCGTAGGCTCCATATATATGGGAAGTATTGCGCAATAATTACACATTCGCGACACCCCCAAAAAATATTAAGGAAGAAACAGAAACAGAGCCGAAACCTAGACTCGCGGCCTACTACAGCTAGCCCGAGTAATAAAGGTTTCGTTGTTTCAGAACAATAAGTGCAAACATTTTACGTCATCAAATAGGGCGCCTATGATGCCTATTTCTTGAACGATGCGGGGATCCCTGTAATACAGGACTACATTTAACTGATTGCGCTTTCGTGAACCAGATCTATCAATAAAACCCGTTAAAGTATGGAACTTCGCTTATATTCGGTGACTATATCAATATATATTAGAGCAATCATTACCTGGATATCAATGTACTGTGGTGTCGATCTTTCAATATGAGCATTAATTTCACCAGACTTGACCCTCACACGGTACGTACAACCAGGCTATAGAAAGCAAACACGCAGAAGAGAAATAAAGATACTTACTGTAGTAAGTTAAGTTTTTTTAGATTTTTAAGTTTAGTTTTTTCAGATACTTACTGTAGTAAGTTAAGTTTTTACAATATCTCTTTGTGCAAGAAACGCGACGTCTCTTCGTTTCAAATATTTCCACAACAAAAAAACTAATAAACAGCGGCGGTGTTTTTTATGACTGTGGATAAGCTAAGTTGAGGCTAGGCTAGTAAGGAATCTAGTTCAACTGTGCACATCAGCACATCACATCTCATCACAAAAAAAAGTGTTTTCAGAAACTGATCGCATTTTAGGGCTTTAAAAATTTGAAAAGTTCTCTTAACAAGAGGTGAGATATCTTTTCAAAAACATAGTCTAATTCCGGTGCCCTAGTGAGTTACCTGCGTAGCGCAGCCGACTCTCAGGAACTTATATTCTGCCGTTTTTATGTTCGTCCGTTCGTTCGTTGGTGCGGAATCAATAGCAAGAGATGTTTTTGACGCAATTGCAACGCTTTTAACGCGACTTTTTTACGTCAAATAGGGCACTGCTTTATAGCATTGTGTCTGCATGGTTATACTATATATATGTTGTGTGTAGTATGGCATTTGTTTTAATGAAGGTATAAATAAAGTAAATTTTAATGTTTAACTGTAAACAAATGCTGCAGCACCTGTAGTCCCCTAAGTCTGTAATGTCCTTCCTTGTCTGTCACTGTTTCTTCTTGCGTGCCTTCACAACTGTCCAAACCAACCGCCTATATATAAGTGAAAAGAATAAGTTGAACACATTTTAGGTCAGTGCGATGGTATGAGTTGTTAATTTTATAATAAATATACAGAATTACTGTAATAAAAGAAATGGTGCTCTTGATAACAAATAGTCAAATATACTGCTGTATTAATAATAATAATAATAATAATAATAATAATAACAACACTTTATTTAATTAAGCAGGGTAGTATAGAATTACAATTGAAGTAATTTTCATCTAGGCCCTACAATATACAAATTAATTACATACACATAACCCTATATTATGATCTATAAAAATATACAATTTAACTATATACTTTGATGCACATACTAGTGTAGAAAACTTGCAGCGGCGTGAATTCAACAAATACTGACGTTTAGGAAAGCATGCATAGTCAATCGAAAAATTGTCTAGAAACTCGAAATACTTCAGAGCGTCTATAATAAGCTGTGATGTTATTAAGAGAAGAGATGAATACGCTAGCTCGGTTATGAGAATTGAGTGTAAATGTTCGAGCTATTTTAATACTCAAAAAAAAATTTCTGAGTTCCCAAGCGGGAAATCATCTGAGTCCCAGTAGCTCAATGGTCAGAGCGTCTCACCGGAGAATAGGGGAGGTTGGGCCGAGGATGTTCTCACCTCTGCGTATTCTGTTGCATCGATCATCCCATACTCCTCACCTCCCCACGATCAGAAGTTTGGTTCGAGTCCCGCGCTTAAAAACTCAGAAAATTTTTCTGACTAAAATAGCTCGAAGAACATTTACACTCAATTCTGTGATGTTATGTTGGAACAGTTCTCACCGTAAATAACACAGTTTAGTGATTGAACCCAAACGCTGCTATTGGACAATTGCTTCATTGTACCAAAAATACATCGTTAGCACAAGTTTGCATAAACGTCAACAAAAAGAAACGTCAACAAAGAATTTCGCAGAATTTTCAGACTATACTTTGATTGACTATGAGAGAAAGGTACGACAAACAAGCTAAACGATGTTCATTTTACGACATTATGCTATCTTTGGTATATGTCTGTCAGTGTCGACTGCTTGCAAATACAGCAAACCAATATTACCCTTCCGACAAAATACAATCTCTTTTGCAAAATACAATGGTCCAATGTGTAATGTTCCATTCCCTTTCCAATGAATTTGCAACTATATATGTTTGGGGTTTGTAGAAATAGTTCAACCAGTTGCATTTTTTCAAGCTACGAAACAATGACACAGACATCAAGTCAATTTTTCTCACCTCTAACGCCACGTCTTTTTCTGGTCTTCCATTGAGCGATGTGACAGAGCCATAACAACTTAAGAAAAAACATAAAACAGCAATATTAAAAAACACGTCCAACGGAAAATAATGCTCTTGACATTTGCATGAGAACAGACTATTTAAATTTTTCTGCGGATTGTCAAGATATATACATATTGCACATTTTGCTTCATGAACACCAGAAAATCAGAAAATATGTTATCTGATACTGATATCATGGCAAAGAAAAAAAACATAGTTTTCAATTCTTTGAAGGTTTGCATGGCGATAATAGTATTTAAGATAAGTTTTGTGGAATCACCACGTTTAAAAAAATATTAAACGTGGTGTTTTCACACAACTTATCTTGAATGATATAGGTCTTTTTGAATCCAGTTCAAACGTATATAGCGGGTGAGTATTTGCATTATTTCTTTAAACCGTTGTCTACCAGGAACCTACCTGTGTTGACCCCCCCCCCCCCCATCTCCCCAATATAAAAAAACGCACGTATATGATTGGACAGAATAAATATATTAAAAATACTGCGATCTCAGATCCCTTTCATACAGTCTTAGAATTAATGACACTCGAATGAACTAACTTAGACAAACTACAATCTTAAATGTACAGGTAACAATTTGCAATTTACTTTCTATTACGTATATATTTAACAAATAAGACATAAAGCTCCGTGCATATGTACTCTTATAAAGGCACGTTTGACGTCATTTGAACACGAAAGAAGTTGAGTAGAGGCACGAGGCGATAGCCGAGTGCCTTTACACTTCTTTCGTGTTCAAATCACGTCAAATGTACCTTTATAAGAGTACATATGCACAGGAGCGATATGTTTTATTTGTTTTATAAAATAAGAAGAGGAAAAATCAAACTGAAAGTGAGGTAGTTTAGGAATTTGGCGGGCTTTTCCGGCCAGCTGACGCCATTCTACGTCATTCATGATCTATGTTCTCTTATAAATGCACGGAGCCCAGCCAATCAGAGCGTGCGTAGAGGACACCTTATTTTATAAAACTCAATCAACGAACGCAATCAACAAAACTCATTCTGATTCCACTGCTCCACCATCTCACTTGCCTCAATAAATCACACAAAACAATTAATTTGTTCTTGATACCTTCTTTTCGACCCAGTATAACTGACATATTTTAGCAAGAAAACTACCGGACATGCAGTCGTTATGACTTCCCCATTATTAAATTAAACACGAGGTCGAGGTTCCGGAATAAAAAAAAACTCTGGGGTTTCATACATTCAGTTCAATCAGACATCAGAGTTTGAACACCTCATTAAGACCTCAAATGAAACATTAAAGAAAAACAAATGCCATCTATATGCGGCAGATATAAATGTTTCAAGTATATTTTAATTTCAGCAAGGTTTCAAATGTGTCACGTGTGAAGTGAGAAGATCTATTCCTTATATAGCGGAAACACATGTTTAATAATTTGGTGAGTACCTAAATGCCACTCTTTTTCCTTCTGATGTTGCAACAACGCTAGATCCTTCTTTCAACTGAACAATCTGTAAAAACAAGAAATGATAGTTGGGACACATTTCATAACATGCTCTGGGTCAGGAATGCGCGAGAAGGTATGCACGAAAAAGAAGAGATTGGGCAACAGGGCCGTAGCGGGTGCCACGGCGCCACGGCACTGCCGTGGCATTACTTTACTGCAGTATACGCAAGGCAGAATTAACGTGCATTGTAATATATAATATAAACTAATAATATCAATAGACGTTCGATGGTGCGAGTTGAAATCCCCCATTTAAAAGCAGTGTTTGATATACAAATTGACAAAAAAATTCTTTAAAATCTTTCCCCAAAATGGCCCTAGACGTTTGTCGTTCGACTGTCACAACCTGCCGTGGCACTTATACATATAGTCCACTACAGCCCTGGGCAAAACAAGAAACTCTTTCCGGGAGTTTCGGTGGGATGGAACTGATAATTTGAAAGAAATTGCAATGGGCGTTTCTGTAAGACTGATCTGCCTGCAGTTCGCGCACTATCTATTATATTAAATTAACCTAATTAAATTAAAAAATTTTCATGCATGACTTGCCGGGACGTCTCCCCTTGACAAGAAAATCACACAGAGTAAAAAGGATAAAGTTGTCCCACAACAACACGCTACTTATAATAACATTAAGCTGTTACTCCGAGTGACAAACCATAACGGACAAGTAGAGGAAACTCTACTTGGCCCGGCTGGGATTCGAACCCGCGACCTTCGGTATACTAGTCCGATGCTCTACCAACTGAGCTACAGGTCAAATTGGGAGATGAAGGTCAAATTGGGAGCTGAAAGTTGAATGATAGTACTTAGGCTATTTGATATTTCGAAACAGACTAGTTTCTACAATATCTAGACAACAGTCTTCAATATGCAGACATATTATTCTCCACCCGAGTTCACTGTCCCACAATAATCATTCGAAACACGCTACTTATACAAACAAACAAACAAACAAACAAACAAACAAACAAACAAACAAACAAACAAACAAACAAACAAACAAACAAACAAACAAACAAACAAACAAACAAACAAACAGGCAGGCAGGCACAGACAGACAGACAGACAGACAGACAGACAGACAGACAGACAGACAGACAGACAGACAGACAGACAGACAGACAGACAGACAGACAGACAGACAGACAGACAGACAGACAGACAGACAGACAGACAGACAGACAGACAGACAGACAGACAGACAGACAGACAGACAGACAGACAGACAGACAGACAGACAGACAGACAGACAGACAGACAGACAGACAGACAGACAGACAGACAGACAGACAGACAGACAGACAGACAGACAGACAGACAGAAATAATCAGAGTTGAAGAGATCTAACCTGAGATACAGGCTTGAAGACAAACTCCTTTAGCATTGGTTTGAAAAAGTACTCGCCAGGAACCTAGAAGACAACATCAGAACAGCTGTAGTGCATGAGACACTACGTATTTAAATACATAAGAATACAATTTCTGTTAGTGCGCTGTCTCTCACTGCTGAAGTCTGACACCAAAAGTCAGACCCAGTCAGGCGGGGGTAGTATTCGGTTGAGTGGCCATTTCAGACTTATGTAAGTAGAGTCGTTGGTTCTTTTCTGACAGAAATTTTCTTTGGATAGAAATACCCATTACTGAAGTGGCTGAGCGGGGAGTGCAAGTCGCCCCTTCTCCCGCTCTTTGTACGCCACAATTTTCTAAAATAAAGAGAAAATAAGTATATATTATAGCAACGTACCAAGTTAGAAAATGTCAACGATTCATTTTCTGAAGTGATTCTATTCTGACGGAAACTGCTGCCACTCAAGGAAACTAAAACACCGGACAGAAGGTTCTTTGATTCATCTGAAACCTGCAGATAAATTATTTTAGTTATAGACATGTGTAAAACAAAAATAAAACATACACAAATAAATATACCGCCAATGAGATTATCATTAAAAAGTCACCTTAATTTCTATTTGTCCCAGCTTAATAGCAGTGAAATGTCCTTTCTGTCCTTGAACTGGATTCAGGATGTACCCTTCTTTAGAAGCAGACTAAAATGTTCATTAGAAAATCTTTGTAGCAGACACATACACTACATCAAAAAGTATGTTGAGGCAGTTGAGCTGACACAACCAGTCATGCAGTACCGCAAACTTTTACGTAATGAATCAAACATACTGCGGATTTAGGTTGAGTGTTTTGGGACATCCGTTTCCGTTAATTGCTCAGCCAATGAAATCACAGCGTTGCTAGCGCAAAAATTCGAAGTTTCCAAAGAACACCTGACCGTGAGGCTGTGTTATTCCGTGTCTGTGACAATCAAGTAAAGATACGCGTTAGTATAGGCCTAGGAAAACATCGGCGGTCTCAGGTCCACAAAACGTACTGTTTGCCGAAGGTTCCAGTCAATAAGTATTTTATTACATACCAACTCAAAGAAAACAAAAAGAAAAAGACGTCAAATTACTGAAGTAAATTTCATGAAACTTTTTAATTTTATCTTTATTTAACTGATATACAAAAACAACCTTTGAACGATCTGTTTTAGTTTCGGTCTGAACAATTTTATTATTCACGGGTCCAAAACATATTATTCACCGCTAAGAGCTGTTCACGTGATACCCTCTCGCCCAATGAGACGCAAGAAAACATGAACTTTGACACTTGGTATATCGTGGAATAGCCCAGCAAGGAACGATAGTATTATTTAATGTTTCACCTAGTGTGACATTTGGCCGTGATTTTATTGGCTAAACAATTAACAGAAACGGATGTCTCGAAACACTCAACCTAAATCCGCAGTAAATCAAAATGTTTAAATACAGATAGGCTGAGCAGTTTCAAAATAAGAAGCGAAACGAAGTTTTTTAACCAGCCCTTGGTTGAATTTATGAAATTTTTGATGGAAAAAAAAGAGTATTTGGTATAACTTCTTAACTTCTTAAGAATTGTCCTAAAATAAAACACTAAAATAATATTTAGGTACCATTTTAAGACCAAACCGGGACCAGTTGCGAAAAATGCAACTACGGTAGGAATTGAACCCACGACCTTGCGATTCTAGTGCAATGCTCTGACCACTGAGCCACGGAGGTCGTTGTCGAGAGCTGGTCCCGGTTTGGTCTTAAAATGTATATATTCTACACTCGAATTTTCCTTCACCCAAAATCCTTAGAACATGCTATGTAATCGAGTGAAATGCCCAATATTACTTATAATATACCCAATTCTCTCCTGGCATTACCACCTTATAATATATACAGAACTCGCGATCAAGCTCTCGGCAACGCCCTCTGTGGCTCAGTGGTCAGAGCATTGCACTAGAATCGCAAGGTCGTGGGTTCAATTCCTGCCGGAAGGCTTGTGTAGTTGCATTTTTCGCAACTGGTCCCGGTTTGGTCTTAAAATGTATATATTCTATACTCGAATTTTCCTTCACCCAAAATCCTTAGAACATGCTATGTAATCGAGTAAAATGCCCAATATTACTTGTAATAAAGTCATGCGCTTTCAACCTTTTTTAAAATTTTTCACTAATGCACGTAAATGTGTACGTACACGTTTTGACATCATATTACAATACTTGAATTTTACATATATGATATATATCGCATCAACTGATATTATAACAATTAAAATACTCACCAAGTCATATCGTAAATTACCATGAAGAGGACCAACCCTAAACAGATAAATTATAAAAAAAATCTTACTGCGATTTTCAGTTGAGCTTGGAGATAGATAGTTTTATTTAAATAGTTTGATCGTTGAAACGCACAAGTTGCCAAGAGAAATTCGAAACGTTGTCATGTGAGAATTTGAGTGTCATGGGCAAATTTAAAAGTTTGGGCAACGCCTTAATTTCAATTGGTCAAAATGCGCAAACATACAAATTTCACATGGAAACGTGTCAAATTGTGAAACGATCAAAATTTTCACTAAAACTTCCGGCCCCCAAGCTCAACTGAAAATCGCAGTATGATTGATGTGAAAAGTGCGCAACTCTAAAAGTGTCAATTTTCAAGTTACCTGTATGAGCCTCGATCATTGCTGTACATAGTCGTGGCTTTATTTGGATCATCAGAAGTGTCTGGTTTAATAATGATCTTTACATTCTCCAATGCTGGATCAATTTGACCATCGATAAAGACACCAACTTGGCCATCAAACTCCACAAGCCCACCAGGACAATCATCTAAATACAGCAATGAAGTACAACACCAAAATGTTAATATATCTTCTAACTAATAATTAGTACTGGTACTCTACTGTAAATGCTGTAATCTGATTGGATATATATGCTTCTGAGGCGAATACAGTCGCCTCATCCCATCAAATAAAACGCTTAAGAAAGACGTTTCGTTTGATGTTAGGCAGCTGCATTCCCAGGCTAGCTGCTCGCCTACTAAATTATGCCTATACAGCTCACAGCAATTGCGAAGTACTAGATCAAATACGAGACAAAGTGTTTCATCTAATATCCAAACACCAAGAAATGTTTTAGTATTTTACAAAAAAATCAAAACCAGTATTTTTAATTCAAAGAAAATCAAAGTAAAAATCCGCTTAATATATAAATTTATTCCTCCGATATCCAACCCACGGTCTCGGTACTGATTTCCTTTGTTTTCATCTTATGAATTGCTAATGAGTTTGAAAATGAATAACTTAATTGTTAAAGTTATTGCAAATAGACCTTATTCCAAAATGGCTGCCAAATTAAAATTATCATATATACATATAAATTAGCCCTTTTTAAATTAGAACTCGTTTTCATGTGGGAAATTCAAAATAATTTTTACTTTAAAGTGGTTCTCTGATGAAACTATTGTTAGCAATGTTTTTGCTCCTAAAGATGTTATGGTAGTTGTTAATCATGCAAAGTTTCATTCCAAAATTCGTTGAAGAAAAGGTGATATTTTACGTGTGGAGTTTGTATTTTAGAGCGGCGCCATTAAAGTGGCCGAGCTTGAGAAGAATGAGTCGAGGAAGCTTATGGCGTCAGAAACTCAATAACAATGACCCTTTTGTTGACAACAACAATGATCTTTTGTTTTCGTTGAGCCTATGACGTCATAAGTTCTCTTCAACTCATTCTTCTCAAACACGGCCAATTTAATGGCGGCGCTCCAAAATACAGACTTCGCACGTAAAATACAACTTTGTTTTTGAGAATTTCGAAATGAAACTTCGCACAATTACCAACTATCATAATATCTTTAATATTATGCAGAAACATTACCAACAATATTTTCACAAGAGAACCACATTAAAACGAGGTTACAAGGCCTAATTTATATGTATATATAAAATAATGTTTAAGTGTCGACCATTTCGGAATTTTAAGTCTCGGCGTTACTCCAATAAAGTCTATGCGTAAAGCTCAGCCAATCAAATTAAATTGAAACATTTCAGCTGGTGGGTTTCAACAATTACTGTCCTACTGTACTACATATAATCTTATAATCGATAACAGTTCACATTTTCTATCTCATACAGACCTTTTATTGTCACAGTTGCCACTGGAGGATAAAATAAAAGTTTTGAAGAAACAGGAGTTACCTCCAGTTGTTCGTCTTTCCTTAAACAACATAACAAAAAACATGAGTTTGGGCAATCATTTCAAAAACGACTCTATATTTAGAAAAATTGCTATTTACATTACAACAGTACACGCGTGTACGGGTAAAATACTTAATTGTAATATTTTAGTTCTGCTTACTTTGCCCAGAAAGAAGCTTTATATAAATGTTTATTCTTTTCCCCGTCTTTTGTATCAGCCTGGTTTTCAGTAGCGTTAGTTTGTTGACTTTCCTTCTGATCTGTTTCTTCCACTGGTTCAAGTAACTCCTCAGTATTTGCCTTTACTCTTCTATATAAGCAAAAGAATTATAAAATCGATCTTACGCAAAAAGGAAAACAATTTCGATGATACAAAACTGTTCAGATCAAGGATAAAATCAAGCACGGAACAAGGCGTATAGAAGAGTTGTAGAAGTAATTTTGGAAATTTTCGATTCGTATTCTCCATACATAGTGCATTCACTCCATATCCCACAATGCATCCAATCCAATCTATTCATATCCCAGTTAAACGCAATAAATCGTGAAATCAGAAAACTATTATGGTGCAGCACTACAACTATACGGACAAGGAAGGGAATGGAAGAAAAGAAAAAGGAAAAAGGAAAAAGGAAAAAGGAAAAAGGAAAAAGGAAAAAGGAAAAAGGAAAAAGGAAAAAGGAAAAAGGAAAAAGGAAAAAGGAAAAAGGAAAAAGGAAAAAGAAACAAGCAAAGCAAAGCAAAGCAAAGCAAAGCAAAGCAAAGCAAAGCAAAGCAAAGCAAAGCAAAGCAAAGCAAAGCAAAGCAAAGCAAAGCAAAGCAAAGCAAAGCAAAGCAAAGCAAAGCAAAGCAAAGAAAAGAAAAGAAAAGAAAAGAAAAGAAAAGAAAAGAAAAGAAAAGAAAAGAAAAGAAAAGAAAAGAAAAGAAAAGAAAAGAAAAGAAAAGAAAGAAAGAAAGAGAGAGAGAAAGAAAGAAAGAAAGAAAGAAAGAAAGAAAGAAAGAAAGAAAGAAAGAAAGAAAGAAAGAAAGAAAGAAAGAAAGAAAGAAAGAAAGAAAGAAAGAAAGAAAGAAAGAAAGAAAGAAAGAAAGAAAGAAAGAAAGAAAGAAAGAAAGAAAGAAAGAAAAGAAAAGAAGGTAGTTATATTCCAGTCGAAAGAGCTTAATGTTGCATTTTCACAACTGGTAGTTGTTTGTCGGTGTGACAGTCTTAAAACTTCCCGCTTACTGTAGCTGTCTTGACTCAATAGCACAACTTCTTACCTTAGTTTTATTTTCAAATCACTTGCAGAATGACTCGCACTGACAATAATCGAGAGCAAATGTTCAGTTGCGGCAAAGCTTAAAACAGTTGGCGTAGAACTAAAAAAATATTGAAATCACAATAATCAGCTGAATCTATATATATGTATTACTGCGACTGTGACGTTCGCACTTACGTATTATATTTGTACGAATCTTGCTCAAAGCGATGACATGATTTTGGCGTCAACGTATAGACACCTATAGAATAAAAGTAAACAAACAGGTTTAACATTTTTTTCCCTATTGTAATATTATTATAGTCATTATTACTAACTGTTTATACTATGTTAATTTATTATTTATTGAGTCGGTTTTCTTTGTTCTTTTGAGGGCTTTATATCGCATAAAGCCCTTGAATACTAATTAGATAAGAAATGAAGGAAAAAACTAGGAAAATCTTTGTCCAAGGTACAAAAAACCCCCAACTTTGTTGGAAAACTTACTCAATAATAAATTAAGTCAGATAAATCCCTCGAACGTCGGGATTTATCTATTACTTATATAAACATGATAATAGGCAATTTTAACAGTGGTTGACTGGCGACAATAGAGTAAGAACCAACATAGTCGGCGAAAACAGACAATTATAGTTATCACTCTGTTAAAAAAACTTATCAGCTGTACATTACTTAAATTAAAAACAATATTTTGTAAAGAACGTTAACTGTATAGTAATATCATGTTTGCGGGAATTTCTTTTGTTCTCACAGGTCATTAACTCTTATATATACCTCATTACTAATCCTACCTCCGTTGACGTCAAACCAGGACTGATTAGAACTAGGTTTGACGCCAACGGACGTAACAACAAAAGAAATTCCCGCAAACATGATAAAGGAATAACATAAAAAGAGGTACATTAGCTATTAAACGTCCCGCTCGATTCGGCTAATTTAGTAAGATTCCCTCGGGCCAAATTTTACTAAATGACCCTCATCGAGCGGGACGTTTAATAGCTATTTATTTCACGATTGAGCCGGTTTTCTTGGATGTACCGCGGGTTTTATATAGCATAAATCCTATGAATACTAATTAGATAAGAAATGAAGAAAAAACTAAGAACATTTTTGTCCAAGGTGGACAAAATAGACAAAACTTTGTTGGAAAACCTCCTCAATCGTGAAATAAGTCAGATAAATCCCTCGAACGTCGGGATGTATGCGATATAAAGCCCTCGGACGCTCGGGGCTTTATATAGCATACATCCCTCGTTCTCGGAATTTTTCTATTACTTATTTCTATTTTTATGCTATTACTTATAATAATTTCATCGTCACCTCGAAATCCTTTGTTTCAAGAGGGATGATTAATGTTATATTTATATAAATACTGAATGAAGAACGTTTAGTTCTAGACGTCCAGCTGCTTTTTTTTTTTTACCTCGTCCAGTTTTCATGAGGACAATTAGGCTAAACGTCCCAAATTGCTAATAATGAGGAAATCGTCCCTCATAATATATAAATCTAGCAGATTGGCACACTGCTAAAGAAAGGATGTGACCACTGTTAACAGAAGTGAGTCTCCTATTGACTGTGGTCTGAACAACCCTGTTTCTAATTTAATCTTGTTTTAGCCTTAAAAATTATGGGATAATAATTTGTCTTTGCGCATGTGTCCATTCTTTTGTTTCTTCCCTCGGTGACCATGTAATTACAAAGCATCCAAATGCATGATTCAGACCCCGTTTACACTAGAGCAAAAGTATCCGGATTCACATTGTTTTTTATTCCCATGAGGATGAAAAACAATTTGAATCCGGATACTTTTGCTCTAGTGTAAATGGGGCCTTTATCACTAATAAGCCTTACTACTAATAATAATGACATTGTAGTATGTTTTATAGTTTTACTATCGCAATACACTATTGTGTATCAAGCATTCGTAGTTGTAATATGTTTGGTTAGGTATTTGTTTTTATCTTTATGTTATGTAGTTATCATATCATACTTAAATCTTAGATCTATTAGTGATCACCATCACAATCACCATGAATCACAACCACCATACACCTTCACTAACATATTACCATCAATACAATATAATCAAATCATTGCAACACGTTAGAAAACAGAGTAGAATATAAATTACCAGGTTCATTCAAACAAAATATGTTAACTATTACTATTACTATTACTATCGCAATAGTGTATCAAGCATTCGTAGTTGTAATGTGTTTGGTTAGGTATTTGTTTTTATCTTTATCTTATGTAGTTACCATATCATATCATATCATATCATATCATATCATATCATATCATATCATATCATATCATATCATATCATATCAATCACAACCACCATGCGCCTTCACTAACATGTTACCATAAATACAATATAATCAAATCATTGCAACACGTTAGAAAACAGAGTAGAATATAAGTAGTACAGTATAATTACCAGGTTCATTCAAACAAAATATGTTAACTCCTTTAGTCAAGTTGAACGATCCGACAACCTCAGAACGGCCTTCTAAAGCAAAACGCTAAAAGCAAAATTTGACATTAACAATATGCTGTGCATAACTGCTCAGAATGAATGGCAACCACGGGGGCTTTAGGCGTAGCCACAATACTGGCCAGGAACCTGCAAAACGTTCTGCGACTAAGACATGTGCGTATAATTATAAAGAAAATTAGAAAAGCAAAAATCCGTGAACATCCACGTTATACTCTTTAATTTTATTCGACATGTAGCTGGAAACCTGGAAACGTTATTGGGAGCCTGGCAATGACTTAGGGGCTGTCCATACGAGGCGGGCTGACCCGGTTACCGGGCTGATTTTATCTCACGAAAATCTTTCTTTGACTACAAAAAGGAATTATAATACTGTGTGTGCTATACCTACAGAAAAATAAACCTAATTTTGCTTCGTTATGTGATTTTGCATTTCTCAAATAGTCTTAATATGATTTTCGTGACATAAAATCAGCCTTCATATGAACGGTTCCGAGAGAAAGCATGGTTTCGAGTGCAATTTGGAAAAAACACGCACGACTGAGTTTTTCAAAGACTATCAAAATTGCACGAGTCCGAAGGACGCGTGCTATTTGAGGTCTTTGAAAAACTCACGATTGTGAGTGCTATTAAAGCCTGGTTTTCATTTGTCGCCGATCGTCGGCGATTTGTGATTTAGATGCATGTTAAAACGGGAAGTGCAGCAGCATGTTAAGTAATAAAGAACAATACAGAAAAGCAGTGCTTTTATTTTTTTACTTAACATGCATCTAAATCACAAATCGCCGACGATCGGCGACATATAAAAACCAGGCTTAATGCTATTACTTATTCACGATTGTGAGTGCTAAGTAATGCTAACTACTTATTGACCGAGCGTGAGGTCTGTACTAGTGAAATATCGGACCGATGTTTTTTTAGTACGGACCGAGACGAGCGCAGCGAGTTGAGGTCTGTGCAAAAAACAGAGGTCCGATATTTCACTAGTACAGACCGAACAAGTGAGGACAATAAGTAGTTTATTATATGGCCATAAATGTTGTGAACATTCTGTGAAAATTCGAGCCATCGTTCTTGCGAACTAAATTGCGAAAATGGCAGACATCTTCCCATTTTTAAAGTACTTTACGTTGAGCTAGAATCCTGAACTTTCTACCCCAAGTAGTATTTTTCAATTGCTTTTGTTTGACATATTGCTCAAGATCGTACGTTAAGTAGTTGAATAAAAAATCATCTGAAATTCTAATACTTGTGAGAAATAAATGTTATATTATTACGAACAATGTTACGAACGTTTTGGACATTTTAAAAACTTTCACAAAACGTGGAAACTCGAACTATATATCAAATGAAAGCTTATAAAATGTCTAACAACATACCTGCACGATATATTTCAACAATGACTAGTTTTAAAATTATAATCCATCTTGTTGCCGATATACTGACATGACTGCCATTTTGTTTATAAAATTAACTTACGGTCCCGAACGGCAGCTTCCGCTCTGAGCGGGCGGATACGGGAAATATCCGACCGCTTATGAACCAATCAAATTACAGGATTTCCGTATTCGGACCTCTCAGCGCTGCTGCCATATAATAATATTACTTATTAATAATATACATGAAAAAATTATCATACATGAAAAAAAAAATTAACAGGAAGAGCTTTTTTTCCAGTAAAAAATGATATTTGTGCAAATTTAAAAAATTACAAAATTTGCACTGTATTTCATTTTTCTGCATGCACTGAATTACACTAAAATTGCACTCCTCTCAGCCAATCAGAATTGATAATTTTTTTCATGTATATTATTATTCTCATTAAACACAGTAACAATTAAACCTGAAAAAATAAAATGGACTTTTCAAAATTATATAGTTAGGAATAGGTAGTTAGGTAGGTACGTATATATATATATATATATAGGTAGGTAGTTAGGTAGGTACATGTAGTTAGGTAAGTAGTTAGGTAGGTAGGTAGGTAGGTAGGTAGGTAGGTAGGTAGGTAGGTAGGTAGGTAGGTAGGTAGGTAGGTAGGTAGGTAGGTAGGTAGGTAGGTAGGTAGGTAGGTATTGGTAAAATAAAAGTAGCGTGTTCCGTAGGCAGTGTTGAAACAACAATCGAAATATAGTAAGGTTTGATATACTGCTGGAACAGAGAACGTAGGAGCCTTCGTCAGAGAGAAACCTGAAGGGCCTTCGTTCGAAACATTAGACTCCTACATTCTCTGTTTCGGTAATATATAGGTAGTTAGGTATAGGCAAGTAGGTAGATATAGGTTGGTAGGTAGGTAGGTAGGTAGGTAGGTAGGTAGGTAGGTAGGTAGGTAGGTAGGTAGGTAGGTAGGTAGGTAGGTAGGTAGGTAGGTATAGGTAGGTAAATAGGTATAGGTTGGTAGGTATGTACACAGGTATAGTTGGTAACCCTCGCACTCACGCTAGTCCCATGAACAAAATGTTGGTTACCAGGAGAGGAGAGTTATTTATAGAAACACAACGAGTGTGATAAAGAATTTCTGCAATGAAAACATATTTTTTTAATTTTAATTTACAGAGATAAAAAAACACAAGTCAGAGTTAGAAATCAAAATACTCATTATAGTATTCGATAAACGGTGTGATGAGTGGTTATCACATGCTTTTCCACTCAAAAAAGTGTGCTAACCATTTATTACACTGTATGCAATCAGTTGAATAAATTATTTAATGCGTCTGTTGGAACTATGAAATGTGAGTGTGTCATGAGATAACATCTGATATGCAACGATAAAAGCTAGTCTTAAGAGAAGAGTCTTCTTTCAAGATATGCAGCTAATCTAATTAATGTCTCCAAAGCTCGGCACTTTAAACTTGAAACATTAAAATTCTAAGCGCAAAAATCTCAAAAGCAGCTTACGTGTGGTCATAGTTTAATCAATATAAACCACAAAGTAAAGCTCACTTCTTCAAAATGAAGATGCACAATCCAATTTCACAAAAACTCCCAAGACGAGTGCACGTGCTACAACTCTCGGGGCAAATGTAAATCTTAAAATATGTTTAAATACAGAAAATCCACCCCAACCACCAGCGATGACCGGTTCTTCACAAGTAATATCGTAGCTGGTGTTAGAAAGAGTGAAATACATGCATAAAAGGTATTTAAACGACGCATGATTCCTGAGAAAATTAATGTTTACACTTTTAATGGCAATCGTAATTAACCCATTCCTGACTGAATCAGTCTTCTGGGACTGATGCAGACTTTAGTATTTTACTCTGGCTAACGCCAGACGATTTTACTTGTCAAGGGGAGAGAGTCACCAAGGTGTTAAATTAACTATATTATTTTATTCTATTTCATTACTTTTATTAAATTTACTTTCAACGCTGTTTTGATGAAATTTTTTTAACTAATTCTCTCAATGGAAAGTCTTAAAAGACCAGATGACTTGTACAATAATATCAGATACTCACCAAAGTTATGTTGTGCGACAGAGAACACTTGAGCACATATCCTGACTGAACAAAGTCTAAAGTATCAACATCTGAATCCTTTATCTCGATTTCTAAAGATTTATTCTTCCAACACCAGGAATCTTGAAGAATTACCGCTAAAATTTAAAAAATTTTAAAACAGATTTTACCAGTCAGGTAAAAACAGAGAAAAAACGAAATTAATGTTTAATTTAAGCAAGCAAGTTTAGGGTGTTGTTGAACCGCCATGTTAGGCCAAATTGAATTTTTCACTGACACAAAAGTTCAAGTCGCCAATCTATACATTCTGCATGCGTCTATAGTTTGGACCAAAAGGACATATCCAGCTAACCATTTAAAAAAGATACAACATAAACTGAAAATAAACATCTTAAAACTCAACAAGTAATACAAGTAAAAGACAACAAATAAAATGTACTGACAAAGGGCGTCAGTAATTTGTTTTAAAAATCCCGACAGTTCATCACCTTTTTGCTTTCTTATATTCAAAACACCACCCATATGCACCGCCTGAGGTCATCTAACCCCAACAAATACTAGAGATGAGCCGATTACGAAAATAGCCGATCATCGGAATGTTGTTGTTACCAATTCCCGGGGACAAACAATATTTTGAAAATATAACAGAAATCAATTAAAAATTAAGCTATAGTGCTGCGCAGAAAGACGATATTTTGAAAATATAACAGAAATCAATTAAAAATTAAGCTATAGTGCTGCGCAGAAAGACGTCAGACAGTATTCATCTCTGTCCGTATTTGTAATTCTGCTCGAAACGTCTTCAAAATTTTGGCAGTTCACAACCTTTTCACTTTGCTAGTGGCAACAAGGATAGAAATTTTAGGTTAAAAATTTTCTATTTTCGAACATTTTATATATAAATAGAAAGTCGGTTTGTTCAGGTTTTCTTGTTTAGCCAATAAAAATAAAGGAAGATTTTGTAAGGTGACTGCATGCATGTATTTGCGTCATCTACAATCTCTAACGCTCTCGCCTTCGGTTCGTTACGACTAACTCGGCACGTATTTGCACCATGTGTGAAGAAGTTGACACGTCGATTATTTTGCCGACTAATACACAATAATCGTCCGATTATTGATTATGTTAACTTGGCAGATAATCGGCTTTGCAGATTAGTTTCCAATTAATCTGTAATAAATTACCTAACTGTAGTTACAAATTGGGTTTAGGATGCCCTCCTGGCTAAACGTCTACGTATGTAGAATGATCTTTAACAAATCCTGTCCAACTTTATTCATACCTTTGTATTTTCCAGGAAGAATGTTTGAAAAACTAAGTGAGCCTCCTGTTGGCCCATCCTTGACCTGTAATAAAATTCACATAAAGAAATGTAACTCGTTTTGATCTACTTTATCTGTCATGTTTATCTTGAGAACAAAATTCTCTTTATCTTACCATGGCAACGACTTTGCTTGGTTCGGTTTGTCGCTGAGAGGTCAGTGATACTGATAAACTTCCACACGATCCATCTACAAAACCAAAACAATGAAGATGTTCATCAGTTTTATGTAATACTTGAACAACCAAGTGTCACCAGGATATCCGAATACCAGATATACAGTAGTAATAAACAGTACCCTCAAAATGGCCCTAATTTATTATACATTGCCTAAACGTTTCGGTTTATGTGTTTAACCGAGAATGTAGTGGAACGGTGGTTTGGTTGGGGGTGGTTTGGTGACGAGCGGTGGTTTGATAAAGACGGTGGTTTGGTGAGAATGGGAAAGATGGTGGTTTGGTGACGGACGGTGGTTTGGTGAGGCCGGGAGGGACGGTAGTTTGGTGAGACCGTGGTTTGGTGACGGACGATGGTTTGGTGAGGCCGGGAGGGATGGTGGTTTGATAAAGGATGGTGGTTTGATGAGGGACGGTGGTTTGGTGAGGGACGATGGTTTGGTGAGGGACGGTGGTTTGGTGAGGGACGGTGGTTTGGTGAGGGAGATGGTTTGGTGAGAGATGGTGGTTTGGTGAGGGACGGGAGTTTGGTGAGAGATGGTGGTTTGGTGAGGGACGGTGGTTTGGCGAGGATGGTGGTTTGGTGAGAGATGGTGGTTTGGTGAGAGACGGTGGTTTGGTGAGGGAGATGGTTTGGTGAGGGATGGTGGTTTGGTGAGGGACGGGAGATTGGTGAGAGATGGTGGTTTGGTGAGGGACGGGAGTTTGGTGAGGATGGTGTTTTGGTGAGAAGATGGAATTGGAGTATCTTTAAAAAATCATAAAATTATAATAATACAAACCTAAGCATTTTACTGTCCCACTAACAGTCGCTAAAAACTGCGTGAAAATTAATCCTAAACGAGGCTCGTCTGTAATCTGGACAGTATATTCTTCAGGCTTTAATACCAATCCTGAATTGTGTTCTTGAGTCAATACAACAGGCTAGAGGAAAGTACAAGCATTCACATGAACAAAGAATCATACGAGTACCTGCTCCACTGTTTAACCCCAGTAGTTGCCAATCCACCCCCCCCCCCCCCCACCATCACACACACACTCCAATACCGACGTACCTGTAAGTAACTATATATCTAGAGAATTATAGATTTTCACTTAGACCCCGTTTACACGGTACCGGACGAATTCGAGACCGGTCTCGAATTAGTAAGGTTCCGCCTGTTTATATGGAGAAATAGGACGACTTCGAGACCGGTCTCGAATTAGTTCGGTTCCGCCTGTTACACGGCGATATATGACGAATTCGAAACCGGTCTCGAATTAGTACGGTTCCGCCTGTTTACATGGAGAAATAGGACGAATTCAAGACCGGTCTCGAATTCGTCCGGTACCGTGTAAACGTAGCCTTAGATTTATAAACTACGTGTATATATAGTTTTCTAATTCTTACTTCAACACGATATGTTCCAGGCTGTACTCGGAAGCAAAATCGTCCATCGGTGTCAGTTGTAGTGGATATTGCTGCTGTTTTCTTTCCTTGGGTAGGAGTGAGAATGACTTTTCTCTTTTGCATCTGAAGAAAAGAGCAGATGAAAATAGGAAATGTGAACATGAGAGTACAGCTATAGCACCTGAAACTTTAAAAAGTAACTGACAGTACAATATTATTGTTGATCAGCACAATGTTACCCTGGTCCCAGAGGTTTTCGCTCCCGTAATTTAATAGCGGTGAGACGGGAGAAGAGATAAAACTAACCACTTACGAGAGAGAAAACTTCTGGAACCAGGGTAGCACAATGTTGTTCAAGCCTATTGACGTTCCTCAAAAATGTTGTTTGTTTTCATATGAACAGCCTCTTAGCACAGAATAAGGATCAACCAGAAGTCCAACTCAGTGTCGGAACCGTTGATGTAAGCGTCCTCGGGAAATGTCGCCTCGCGATCCCGGCGCCATATTGAAAGTAAGTGCCCCCGGGAAATTAGCCCTCTCGCCCTTGTGACCCTGGGGCTCCTGTATTCAATTACTCTTGGCCTTCTTGTGACCTTTTAATTAAATTTATATTGTTATCTATATATATAAATAATATTTAGTTAAGTAAATAAGTAATTTACTTTAGAAAATGATTCTTTGGAGATAAAATTCTTTGACCACGAGGTTATTAAAACTTCAGTGCGGAGATACTACGGGTAAAAGTCCGTGGCAAGAAAGTCCTGTACTCACGAAGCGGGTTTTACATTTCTCGATTTTGCCGACACATTTGTTTATAGAAAAAGATGGCTAAAATTATCGCAACTACGCATTGTTGAAATACATCGGGTACGTATGTTGTTAGAAATTTTATAAGCTTTGATTCGGTATATAGTTCAAATTTCAGTGTTACCTGTAACTTTTTAAAATGTTCAAAATGTTCTCACCATTGTTCGTTCATCACAAGTGTTATAGAATTTTGGATTTTGATTTTAAATACTAAACGCACAGCCCTGAACAAGATATTAAACAAAGGGTACTGTCAAGTGCTATTCATGTCAGAACTTTTAATTTTCTTGCTGGGAACTGGGAAGTATTTTAAAATATAAAAAAACATCATTATTTTGACGTGGACCGTCTGAAATGGATGAATTATTTCTTAAGTTTGTTTTGCCTTTTGTTGTTTTGGTGTTTGCTATAATCTCAGAAAGACTTCTGGCATGAACCTAAGATATTTCTTGAACAGAAGCTTATTCAAATATGAAAGGAGTGGAAAAGTTTGCAGATTTCTGGTTGAAGTTTAAAACGTTTTTGGTGCTAATAATATACATGACAAAATTACTGCATCCTGATTGGTCGAGAGGAGTGCAATTTCAATGTAATACAGTGCAGAAAAGGTGTAATACAGTGCAGAAAAATGAAATACAGTGCAAATTTCAATGAGTATTAAGCATTCTGATTGGCTAATAAACAACCGGAATCTACAGGAAAGCCAATGAAATGCCTATGCGGATTTTGAAGGATAGTTTTTCCTTCACGAGAAAATCCAATATGGCGACCAAGACATAAAGTTGTCGAAGAACATTTCGATGAAATACAGAGTGAATTTTGCTTTAATATTGTCATAAAAGTTCCTACAAGAAGACTAGAAGAGGTTAGTTAGATGCTATGAGTAAAACGTTTGACGTATTTAGTGAACAAAATGAAGCAGTTTTCAACCATTAAAGCTTCGAGAAGTGGAGCAATGAGTGGTGTGTAACTTTGTAGCTGGAAGAACATTTTGTCTAACATTTTCATGTATATTATTAATAAGTAATAGCATGGTTTCGAGTGCAATTTTGAAAAAACACGCACTCGTGAGTTTTTCAAAGACCTCAAATAGCACTCGTCCTTCGGACTCGTGCAATTTTGATAGTCTTTGAAAAACTCACTTGTGCATGATTACCTATACAAATTAGTGATCATACCTTTTGAACATATGAAAAAATATTAAAACTTTTATGGTCAATGGTGAGAACAAGTTACAAGTAACACTATGATTTGAACTATACACCGAATGAAAGCTTATAAAATTTCTAACAACATACGTACTCGATGTATTTCAACAATGCGTAGTTCCAAAATTTTTAGCTATCTTTCTCTGTAAACAAGTGTGTCGTCGAGAAATGTAAAACTCAGTTGTGATTCAGCTTCGTGAGTACAGGACTTTTTTGCCACGGACTTTTACCCGTAGTATTCGCGTACTGAAGTATTAATAACATCGTTGTCAAAGAATTTTATCTCATCGAAACGTTTTCTAAAGTAAATTACTTATTACTTAACTAAATATTATTTATATATGTATAGATAGCAATATAAAGTTAATTAAAAGGTCACAAGAAGGCCAAGAGTAATTGACTACAGGAGCCCGAGGGTCGTAAGGACGAGAGGGATAATTTCCCGGGGGCACTTACTTTCAAAATGGCCGACTGGCGCATGCGCATAAAAATAATAGGACACTTTTTCCCGAGAGTTGGACTTCTGGTTGATCCTTATTCTGTGCCCTTAGACCCCATCCACACGTATACGTTTTCCTAGCGTTTTCATATTGTTTCAGGTAATGACTAATGAGACCATTGTTTTCTGCTCCTCTGAGGACTGAGAAGAAAATAAAAACGCTATGAAAACGCAAAGGTGTGGACATCGCCGTAATTGGGGTTACCTGTGGCGAACTCCCTAGCTCTGCTTATTTCTAATGTAGTGGTTGAAGCTATCATTAAATTAAATCAACGCAAATACAGAGTCACTCTATACATACAGTATATATATAGTTTATCTTTACCTGTAGGCTGCCAGGAGGAAGTTCCTCAACTTTTAGTTGACCACACAGATTGTAGCTGAGTAAAATAAATAATTATGTAATACATGATTATATAGCCAAATGATAAACCATGCATAGTACTGTATATAAAGAAAACAATTTCTCTAATTTTCCCTCAGAATAATACTGAAATAGAACCAGAGTACATTAGAAGCAGCATGCATTCACCGTTCGTATACAAACAATTTTTAGCCTTTCTTAACTCTCACAAAATGCTCACTGCTGTACACGTTTGGAGACCAGAAAGAAAAGCCTTTCCGGTTTTTTCTCGCCACATTTTGGTTTATATAGTTGTGGATCAAGTCAGACTTGACTGGTCATTGTGCCATTTCAGCCCGGGCCGAAAGTTTAGCCCGGGCCGAAAGTTTAGCCCGGGCTGAAACCAAAATTTTAATCAATAACACGTAGGAAATCGGAGAATTTTTGTTTTGCGGCTGCGTTGAACGATCGACACCGTTCACACGCTTAGTTCAGCGTGAAAATTCCTTCCCGGGTAACGCGAAACTTTGAACCCAGGTTGAAATCGCTAGCTGATGCAATCGCAATAAAAATTCAGCCCTCCTTTAACCATAGTTAATAGAAAATATACATGGTTTGGAAACCCGGCAAACTTCAAAGCGGTTAACAATCAAGCTACGATTCATCTTGAAAGGTACACGAAGGTGCCAAATCCTTTGTTTTAGGTTTATTAATATTTAAACAGTACGGTTGAGTGATTGAAGCCAAACGTTGCTATTGGATGATTGCTTCATTATACAGAAAACACAATATGTTCAGTAACCATGAAAGTGCAAAAATTTCCATAAACCTGAACAAAAACATAAAACAATGACTTTTGTGAGCTTCCAAACCATGTATATTTTCTATTAACTATGGTGCATTTTATCGCGCGATCGACTTTTTGCGATCGCTTTCTTTTGAATTGTGGGTTGTCAAGCGGAACGCATTTCATTAGCTTTGGTTGAATACACACATTTCAAAAGAAAGCGATCGAGAAAAGTCGATCGCGCGACAAAATGCACTGAATGGAAATCCAGCTTCAGACTATAAGTTAAGAGTAAACCCTTAATGGTTCAGTTTAGCATATTATAGGGGTTCCGTAAACACTTAGTGGGTGTTGTTATTAGACCGTAAACCTAATTACTGACTAGAGTCAAGTTTTGTTTGGGTTAGGTCTTCCCTCTTCAAAGTAAAACAAAACAAATAATGCAAAAAAAACACGTCCGTTTACCTAGATGGTTTCATGTTGGCCAGATGTGGTGTATTCGGATTGATTTGGATTTTGACAGGATTGAAAAAAATGTTTGGTTTTTCGGCCTTTATTAGAAAGAAAAAGAATACTCCAAATTAATCACAATATAAGATGAGTTTAGCTTTCGTCGTACAACGACATCATTAGTTTTGACGATTTACAACATTTTACTCTCTATACGTTACTGAAGGATTACCCTTATTCGTCTTATAGTCACATGCTCTAACCATTGGACTATTAGTAGAAGCTCGCGCAAGCAGTAGAAGCTCACGCAAGCAGTGGAACCAATTAATTGGAGTCTACCAAACCACAATGTTGAATAACAGCCGTACCCCTGACACAAGTACTTAAATACTCGAAATTACCTATAGGTCTGTCACCTAAACCTTGGTATAGCTCAATGGGTAACCCTTTCATGCGCATCGTTGTTATGGAACAACTTTATCTTTTTACTCTGTCTAACGCCAGACGATTTTACTATACTCGTCAAGAGAAGAAGTCTCGGAAAGCCATGCGTGAAAGGGTTGAGCACACTGCTGATTAGCACACTGTTGATTAACCCTTGCATGCGCATTGTTGCTCAGTTGTGCACTTGTGCAGTGGAACAACTTTATCTTTTTACTCTGTTTAAAGCCAGATGACTTTGGGAGAAGTCTTGGAAAGCCATGCGTGAAAGGGTTAAGCACACTGCTGATTAGCACACTGTTGATTAACCCTTGCATGCGCATTGTTGCTCAGTTGTGCAGTGGAACAACTTTATCTTTTTACTCTGTTTAAAGCCAGATGACTTTACTCGTCAAGAGAAGAAGTCTCGGAAAGCCATGCGTGAAAGGGTTAAGCACACTGCTGATTAACACACTGTTGACTAACCCTTGCATACGCATTGTTGCTCAGTTGTGCAGTGGAACAACTTTATCTTTTACTCTAAAGCCAGACGATTTTACTCGTCAAGGGGAGAAGTCTCGGAAAGCCATGCGTGAAAGGGTTAAACACACTGTCTGTTGATTAGCACACTGTTGATTAACCCTTGCATGCGCATTGTTGCTCAGTTGTGCAGTGGAACAACTTTATCTTTTTACTCTGTTTAAAGCCAGATGACTTTGGGAGAAGTCTTGGAAAGCCATGCGTGAAAGGGTTAAGCACACTGCTGATTAGCACACTGTTGATTAACCCTTGCATGCGCATTGTTGCTCAGTTGTGCAGTGGGACAACTTTATCTTTTTACTCTGTCTAACGCATGATGACTTTACTCGTCAAAGTCTCGGAAAGCCATGCATGAAAGGGTTAAACACACTGTTGACTTTCATGCACATCAGTCGTTGTTGTCGAACAACTTTATCTTTTTACTCTATTTAACGCCAGACGATTTTACTCGTCAAGGGGAGAAGTCTCGGAAAGCCACGCGTGAAAGGGTCAAAGCGTATATGTCTAGTTCTCACAAGGTTGTGTGTTCGATTAACATCTAAAAATTCCGGCTTTTCCTGAGTACTTAAAACTCAATTTGACTGTCAAACTGAAAACTTTACTACCACGTACCAAGCTGCAAATTATAACTACTACAACAACAAATCACAATATGCTAGAATGAACAACAAAACAACAACAACAACAACAACAACGACAACGACGACGACGACGACGACGACGACGACGACGACGACGACGACGACGACGACGACGACGACGACGACGACGACGACGACGACGACGACGACGACGACGACGACGACGACGACGACGACGACGACGACGACGACGACGACGACGACGACGACGACGACGACGACGACGACGACGACGACGACGACGACGACGACGACGACGACGACGACGACGACGACGACGACGACGACGACGACGACGACGACGACGACGACGACGACGACGACGACGACGACGACGACGACGACGACGACGACGACGACGACGACGACGACGACGACGACGACGACGACGACGACGACGACGACGACGACGACGACGACGACGACGACGACGACGACGACGACGACGACGACGACGACGACGACGACGACGACGACGACGACGACGACGACGACGACGACGACGACGACGGGAAGTTTATAAGTGGCACAAAATATTTTGCCAAACTTTGGATGATGGAAATTGGAAAGTGCAGTTTTGAGAGTAGGCTAAGCTCATTATATTACTTATTAAGGTGTGGCTTGGGAATACAATTTTCCGTTTCGATGTCATCCTAAGATCATTATCAAGTAAAATTTATAAATTAACGCAATATTAGTTGTAAGTGATGTTAACCTCGAAACGAGAAATCGTAGTGGAAATACGAGCCCATTCAGAGAGTGTTTCCACGCAACTTCGTGCTCCCAACCTACTACGAGGATTTTTCTAACGACATTCATGGAAACACGGAAAAATGTTTACAATTTCTTTTATACAAAAACTCGCAGAAAACTTCAAGCCGTAACTTCTCTTTATTTTCAGAATAACGTAATAGATGGCGCAGTCAATAATTGATTGACCGACCAACCTGCGACCAACTGACGACTGGCTGACCAACCGACCAACCTAACCGACTGACCAACACGACTGGCTAACCAACCGACTGAGATAAGGAAATTAATCCATAATCATGCATATCTTACCAAAATAGTGTAAACACCAGATGTGACGTTGTCCAATACATACACTCCTTCAGCATTAGTTACACCTTTCTGTGCTCCATCTACGGAGACCTTGGCGTTGGCAATTCCATCACCCTAAATATAGTATACAATAATATGTAAAATTTTAACACACAATGTCGTGGTGATTGGCAAAATCAATATCAAAAAGATAAATTACAGACGGTACACACGACATCTATAATTTGGGTAATGTCGGACATAGTCCTTAGAACCGTTTGAAAAATAAAAAAGTGAAACTATAGCAATGGGTTTAAACCCCAAATTACAAACTATAGGCTAACTAGCGCGAGGCATTTTGACATTTGCTAATCAAACTAAATACCCCCCGGACTCATATACACGGGAGAAGCAAGAAAGGCAGGGTGTGCCCCCCCCGGAACTCAGAGGGTTGTTTGTCACAAAAATCGTGATGTTCTGTCGGGGAAAAATGGATGGCAAAAAGACTTTGGGGCCGATTACATGAGCCGGGCTAACCGGGCTGACTCGTGTCACGAAATTCTTTCCTCGGCCACAAAAGGAGATTTTAATGAACGTTAGGATTCGTTTACATCTAAACTAAACAAATTCCTTTTGTAAATTTAGTTTATGTGAGTTTCAAATCCACAGTACAATCCTAATCAATTGCGTGAGCCCATTTAACGGGGCTAGCCCGGCTCATGTAAACAGCCCCTTAATACAGTCGAGTTCTGCGTAGGTATTGAACTGCCGATCGAGATTTTTTAGCAACGAAATGACGTTTCGATACCCGTTATGCGGTATAATAACGTAACAAAACTGAATTGCTCTACAGTTGTAAATATGTATATATGCGATTTGCAAATTTATGTGTTAGAAAACGTTCAACACGAGAAATAAATTTCATATTTCCAAGCATCCATGTATTTTATTTATTTGATATCATTTTATATATAAATATGAGATGATTATCACTTTTATTAGTGGCGGAAAAATCAATAAAACACTCTATTTTATATAATAAAAAATAATAAAGCCAATATTGTTGTCGTCTGGTCTGTCATAGGTCTGTCATTGATCTCCGGGGTGGTCGCTTACGAGAGTAGAAAAACAATTAGAAAAGTCAAAAAGATTCCAAAAAGTGGCCGCGGTCGCTTACGAGAGATGCTAATGTTTGACTGAGAAATAAAACGGGAATTTGTAAAGGAAGTCGCTTAAGAGAGATGGTCGCTTACGAGGGTGGTCGTTCAAAGAGAGTCAACTGTAAATGAATAAACGCGTTTAGGGCTACGCATATTGACCACGCCCATTGACCTAGCCTGCGTAGCTGGCGTTCTGTTCTGGGGGAGAGGGTTGAGGGGGGCAGGGATTAAGAGAGTCGGGTTGAGAGCGGGTACTCGCCTCGCTTTATTTTTTCCTCGCCTCTCGAGCGCGCTCCACCCGCGCCTCTCAAGGCTCTTCCTCTAGCTGCTCTCATGCCCTCTCTCCCAGAACAGAACGCCTGTTACGCAGACTACCATTGATTACGCTCATTTACAACGCTTGTCCCCTCACTCAAAATTCCTAACTACGCCAATGACGATATATTAAAAGTTTTAATAAACTTCCAAGTCAACAGGATGAGATCCTATAACTGGTCTCCAAGGCCATATTCACACTAATCCATTTTCAAACGAAAACGGAGACTTTTTGATACGGTTAGGCCTTTCGTCCACACTGATCCAGCGTCTTCTGTGACCGAAAACGGAGCTTTTCAAAAACGCTCTCCAGAGTGGAGACATTCGAAGACGCCGTTTTTCTGCACCAGTGTGGACGGTGAAAACGAAGCTTTTCGAAAACGCTGACGTCACGACGATGACATATGATCTGGGTTTCTGTCACCCACACCCTTTGTAATTCCAGGTTGTTTCGGCGTTTTAATGTCGATGGCAAAAACGATTCGAAAACGATAGTGTGGACGGAAAAGATTTTGATACGTTTTCGATACGAGGTCTCCGTTTTCGTGTGAAAACGGATTAGTGTGGACATGGCCTAAGATATAACACAAATTGTTATATAGCTAGAGTTTCACTGGATGCAACGATGACAGTCATTGGTTGGTTTGTGGTCACATGACCTTAGCTAAACTTCAACGTCTACCGACCGGGCAATAATTGAGAACTTATTGCCTGCTCAGTCAATAAGTTTTCAATTGTTGACCGCTAGAACTTGAACTCTTCACGGCATCTTATAAACAAAAGCTTGTTTGGTACGAAAAAAAGAATATTTATAGGTCTTCAAAGCATGTGTGAAGATGTACTTCTGTTCTTTTCTGAGACTCATTGTTTGGTTGAAGTGAATTTACGGAGCCAGGCGAAATGTTTTGGTAAGTTTTAGCGTTTGTCTTTTGTGTACTTTCCCTTGATAAACGTCGAAATTATTCAGCGAAACTCAAGCTATATAACAAAACACTTAATGTCTGCTCCCTCGGGAAACAGTTAGTTTTGTTTTCCCTCGGTAGCAGACATTAAGTGTATATTGTGGTCCACATGAGTAGTTCTCAGAGGAGACAATGCAAAATATTTACAATTCTAATACTTGCCTTTCCCAAATTTACTATCTTTCCACTCACAGAAAATCCATGAACTTCGAAAGGCGTCTATTAAAAAAGATGAAAACAATCGCAAAGTTATTAAAAATCACATAAAATTTTCGAACAATTTATTAAACATTTTATTATTGAACGACAATATTCAATTGACCGTACAGAAAAACATGGCGACTTGTACATTTAACCACAATCCTTTGCGTGCAGTAAATATTGTTTCTTGCAGAATTATTGGAAGATATGGTTTTAACACGATCAAATTTGGTAGGAATGAAGTTCTTGCTTACTTAATTCATCTTAACAGTGATAAACAATGTTTAGTTGTTATTTGAGCTGGTTTGAGGTCGCAAATCATTGTGGTTAAATGTACCGCCACCATCTTTTTCGGTATCGTCAATTTTAATAGACGTTTTACCTTGAGTACAACGCTTTTGTAATTAACTTTGAATTTCAGTTTGGTTGGTACAACATCAAATGTTATAACTTCACCTTCGTAAAATGGAACCTGCAAGACGAAAATAAAAAACATTTATTTGAGTAAAGTTAATAAGGAAAAAAAATACCTGGGTTTCCGGTTTCCCGACCCTAACTAGTTTTTTGCTAGCAAAATGCTGACCCTAATCTTTTTATTGAATTTTTAAGGAGCATGGGCCCGAATTGCAGGGATAGCAAGCGTCGCGTCAGAACCTAGTAATGTACTCAAAATTAGCTTTAATAGATCTGCTAGCGTAATTGACATTTGGTGTTGGAAAGAATATTATTGTTATTCCTAGGCAATAAATTAAAAAAAAAGTTAAAAAAAAAGTAAATCAGGCCTACCCTACCTAAGTTTTTGTGAAGAGAAATACGAAACCCAGGTATTTTTTTTTTGCCTAATAGTGGCCAATAAATTCAACGTCAATCTTCAAACGTCTGATATACTTTTACCGCAAAAGGTGAGATAATACAGGCAACATTTTTCTTCAACATTCAACGCAATTTTGTTGCGTTGCAAGTTGAAAAGCGTTGTTGCACGTATTACCACCCACCTTAAACATTGTCAGGCAACAATGATTGGGTGGTAATAAGCGCAACAACGCTTTTCAACTTGCAACGCAACAGTTGAAACGCAACAAAATTGCGTTGCAAGTTGAAGAGAAATGTATTACCTCACCTTAACCTCAAACTGTAGACACACAACGGTTAGCGCTAAATAAAATAAACGTCAATCTTACAAAATTTGAGCATGACAGAAACTCAGCCCCTCAAGATTTACTAAAACACCTCGTAAGGACGTGCAGCCAGTGACTGAATCGCGAAGGACGCAGATCAACGTGGCCGTGTCGAGGCATATTATAGGCGCTCCAGGCAGCCGCCATACGACACAGTTCAGTCCAAGGATCACAGCTAAGATGTAGGTGTTGATTTTATGGAGGAGGAAAACCGGAACCGGCGGAAAACCCTCGAAGCACAGGAGAGATCAATAAAAAGGTCAAGTTCCAATTTCGCAAAGGAGTCGAATTGCTTTCGCTGTGGGCGACCGGGACACCTTGCCAGATTTTGCAAAACTCGTTTGACACCCCCCTGATTCCTCGTTTGACACCCCCTGATTCCCATTCTCCGTTTGACCCCCCTGTTTCCCGTTTGACCCCCCGATTCCCCGTTTTACACCCCCCTGATTCCCATTCCCCATTTGACACCCCCCTGATTCCCCGTTTGACCCCCCTGATTCCCCGTTTGACGCCCCCCCTGATTCCCATTCCCCGTTCCCCGTTCCCGTTCCCATTCCCATTCCCCGTTCCCATTCCCCGTTCCCATTCCCCGTTCCCATTCCCATTCCCCGTTCCCATTCCCATTCCCCGTTCCCATTCCCCGTTCCCATTCCCATTCCCCGATTCCCATTCCCCGATTCCCCGTTCCCCGTTTTAAAGATAGCCACTCTACTCACATGAATTCCAAGTTCGACAACGGGGTCATTCCCAAGCAGTCATCTCCATTCTAACCGGGCTTAACTTTTGGTGAGAGGAAGCGCGCGCGCTTACACCCATGCTCTCCTTCGTATTTTCAACCTGCTTGGCTGTATTTAGAAATCAGAGGAAGTCTTCTCTTAGGCCTCGTGCTATGAACGCACCGAATTAATTAATTAGTTGGTGCGGTCTTGGCACACTGATAGAACGCTGTCTGATTTATACATTAAAAATTTTGAAGGAACCAAATTTATAAGAACGCTAAAATTAAATTATGGATTATAATAAATTATATTCAATCATCGCTTATTTAGGTACGGTGTTGGCTCGATCGTATAAATCACCAGTGTGCTTCACCGTGCTAAGTGCGTTCCGCACGCCTTCAACGAGCGGGCCGCACGGTTAAGAGCGGACAATCAAAGAGCGAACCAAACTGATTTATACAGCGTGTATGACCGAACCAATTAGGCAAATAATTAGTTCGGTCCGCTCACAGCACGCTCTATAAACCAGGCGGCTTATAATTTATTGATATCCCAGCAACTGTTAGTATAAGGATCTTATCATTCTTACCAATGTATATTCTCCACTTGGAACACTAGAAAACGCAAACGTGCCATCTTTTCTTGATTTCGTCTTGCATAAAGCAACTCCTTCGGCTTTCTTCGAAATCTTTTCCAGAATTCTTGGTTCAATAGTATCACAACCACTTACATCCTAAATGACAAAAAAATACAACATCGAACCGTTCTTATTTTCAACAAAATCCAGTTTTTACATTACTGAAAAATCATGTTTCTGTTGTAGTTATATAGTAATTAGTAAACTAATCTTAAACTAATCTTATTTATACTGGATAGCTCTATCATAGAGACAACTTCCGAAACAAGTTACCGAGACACGGTTTCAGAAACAAACGTTTCCAGTGTATGTTGAAAAGTTTCCCAAACTTTGTTTCAGAAACCAAGTTTCCCTGATTAGAGCACTGTTCTATTTTTTGAAACATTTTTCGGAACAGGGTTGCTCAGACCACAGTCAATAGGAGAATGACTCTTCTCTGTGTTCACACCACCCTTTCTTTACAGTAAAGACCTACCTAATATGAACGAGTTTTCTGATTGGCTACAAGTAACCAATCACATTGTCGATTACAATTCATTCCCACGCTCCTTAGGGTTATGGGAAGGTGTTGGGTTAGGTTATCTAAACCAATCAGAAGCCTTTTTAGTATAGGTTAGCAGTGTGCCAGTATGCTAGCATCGCCCCGATGATTATTATGAGGACGATTTCCTCATTAATAGCAATGAGGGACGTTTAGCCGAATTGTCCCTCATGAATACTAGCCTGCGTTGCATCCGGCCTTATATGAATACTGGATGAGTGACGTTTGGAACTAAACGTCCCTCACCCAGTATTGATGAGGGAAATACGACATTAATCGTCCCTCTTGAAACAAAGGATTTCGAGGTGACCAATCACGCAATTATGGCAAATGTTGCATGTAGCATCAGCTTACCTCAGCCTTTAGTAACTGGGAAAACAAAATGAAATCCACTCCTTGTATAGCTTGGTGCTCGCTCAAAACATGCCCCTATTCAAATTAATTTAAAAATAATACGAGAAATGCTTATAACTTATTAATATACTAAAAAACCTTACCAAAAATAATGATAATATAGTCACCGCTTGAACATTATAGTTCTTAGAAAATAGCGTCTCATTTTAACAATGAATATTATATATTCATGAATATCTTATATATTAAAGTGAAAATTCTGCTGCTTTCATCTAAAAAACAATCATTTTCAAATTATTCGGTTACTTATTTATACGCATCTATGACCCTTAAAATATAATTTTCTAAGAACCAACGTGTAAATTGAGTTTTTTAGAATAGCCTTCGACCAAGGGCCTGTTTATATGATCCGGGACGTCTCGGTGTGCCGGGATCTCGGCTTGTATATATAATTTACTGTTATTTTCCAAGTTACGTTTATATGGAGACCGCGACGCCCCGTAGTAGAATTAGGGTGAGTTTTTTTCTTTTTTGCTCCATTTCCTTAAATTCCCGCACTTTTTGGGCCGGGATGAAATTCACCACGGTTAACCAGGACGAGCACTTTGTTTACTCCATATATAAACCCGGGATGAAATTTATCCCGGGTAACCGGGACATCCCGGCATACCGAGTGGAAGCCATTTTTTCATAAATTTCTAAGAAGGAATATTTATTTATTTATTTATTTTATTTTTTATTTATACGAATTTTTAATCAGGATAATAACACTTCAGTAATACAATTACTGTTATAAATGTGTGTCCTATATATTTCTTTCTTTACGGGACTTTACCTTTACATCATATCCAGCAACAACCAGCTTATCCATGACTTCCACATTGTTATTTAATACGTCCACCGTAGTACTAGACTGAAACAAAAACAACTTGCTTATAACAGTAGTATATTAAAAGAATTTTTAACGCCTTATATATGTATCAATTTATTAATTATTACACTGGACCAGAGGACCATCCATTTAATACGTACGCTCGCTACTCTCCTTGCATATACAAAAGCGTACAAAGCCTCTGAAAATCCTTGCAGGTATGGAACAACCCCGGCGGGGGACTGTGACTGCACTGACTAGGGGGGTGGGACCAGGGGAATCATCTACTCAAACCTAAAGTCAACTGGGTAAGCAAAAACTTGTTTACCAATGATATTAATAACTTGGATAGCGACATAAAATGCTCCCCCGGAAATTTTTGAAAGATAGGGTCTCTGAAATGGGATTTCCTGGCGTCTGAGAGTAACTTCCAATCAGCAGTAATTTTCAATTGTTAATTTAGGATTTTATGTTCGTTATCGCTAAGATACTTCTAATAACAACAATTAGCAAATTATTGAGGGGGGGGGGGGGGCACCCCTCGGCCCCACCACTGCTACGGCCAAGACTACAATAGGCGAGTTTCAGGGTGTTGCGCGCACATCATTTTCCAAAGGAATTGGCGGGCTCCCCACAAAGTAAGCAATGGCAAACAGACTTGCTAGCGAGCCAACAATAGCAGAATAACAGGCTGTGGTAAACATCCAGAAACTGTATCTATACTTTGTTGATTTTGAATTTGCCAGTTGTTTTTGAAAAATGATGCGCGCGCAACACCCTGAAACTCGCCTATAGATGGTTGTCAAAGTTCACTCTACTAGAGATGAGAGTTCGACTCCTAAAGTACATGTAGGAAACATGTGGTTAGGTCCAAGAGACGACAAGTGTCTCATATTTACCTTGTCCTTAACTGATGCTTAATAATACACTGAATATGTAAAGAACTTACAGTTTTAAAGGTCCACGTTGGATGAGATGCTACAAGTGAACACTTCCCTGGAAGCACTCTGGCAAAACTGAAACTGTAATAAACAAAGCAAAGAGTTTGACGCTTATGTACCTTTTTATATGCTTCGTTTAAACAATAATTAAACATTGTGAAGTTTTCCAAATTGAGGAATTAAAGTCAGCAATTGCGTTCATTCATTTCATTTTTCCTCCACCTAAGTGAAAATACAGCTTTATGAAGAAATTAGGGAAAAAATAAAGACGTCATTTATAATACAACGGTGGTGCCAAGGAAATGATCCCTGTATATAGAACTCCAGATTGGTACACAATGTACAGTATACAGTGCACAATGTACAGTATACAGTGTACAGTTGGTGTGTAGTGTACAGTGTACAGTTGGTGGACAGTATACAATGTACAGTTGGTGTACATTATACAGTACAGTACAGTACAGTACGGTACAGTACAGTACAGTACAGTACAGTACAGTACAGTACAGTACAGTACAGTACAGTACAGTACAGTACAGTACAGTACAGTACAGTACAGTATACATTATACAGTGAACAGACTGTAGTGTACAGTACACTGTACACTGTATACGGTTACAGTATGCAGACTGTGTACAGTATCCTGTACATTGAATGAATAATTTTAAAGCCTGCCTAAAGGTGATGACTACACAAGACGTTCTTACAAGCTTTGATGCAAATAATTAACATGTATGCTATTTACATGCAATTTTAGCAAAATTTATATAAACTTGTGCCATGCATGTGACATCTTAATATTTTAAAACTAAAGTCAAAGCTGCTTAAAACTTACAATCCTTCCTCTGTTGTTTCAGTTTGTCTTTCAGGACCTAAAACATTATCCACCACAAATTCAAAATACTAATAACTTTATTGCAGAATTAGTGCCACAAATTACTCAAGGCTTGGACTGGCCATTGTACCATCTTGCCATAGAACAATGACAATTGAGTATTGTAGGACAATGGCTGCCCATTGTTCCAAGGCGAACCGTCACAATGGCGAGTCCAAGCCTGAATTGCTCAAGACAGAGGTTACAATCATTTACAGTGTAAGGTCCTGTTTACATGAAACGGATTGACAGTCTAATTGGATCGAAAAACGCGAGTGAAGTCAATCCGGCACATGTTTACATAGAGAATCCAATTTGCTTGGAACATTGTTTCGGTTTTGGACTGACACTATTTTCTGTGCTTCACTCAATGTCTGCCATTTAGCACAACACGCACCAACTTCACTAATGCATATCAAGTCATTTTCAAGTCAAACCGTGTTTAGATGAATCAGATTGGAGACATTCAAGTCGATCCTTGCTTGAATCTCAAGCCAATCCACTCCACTGCGTGGATTGACTTCAGCCATCCGTTTCGATCAGATCAAAAACTTTCAATCTTCTTCATGTAAACACAACAAGGAGAAACACCGTGCGAGATTTGACTTGAACACTCAATTAGGGATGAGCCGATCAAGAAAAATCAAATTTACCGATACGATAAATTCCGATACGATTTATGATCTGATCGGCCGATTTATCGGCGGCTACCGATATTTGTCAACAGGAATTCCTGACACTTGATTTGAGGCAAAACAATAGCAAAACATAACGTATATTGTTTGGCAAATATAATGTGATCATTAACCATCAGTCATCAGCAAGACGGAGTTTAAGTTGAAATATGAAAAATGAAATACGATTGACGAAAGTCGAAAACAAAAAATGTTTCACCAAACAAGAAATATGACGTGTTAAACATGATGCACCTTATCAAATTAATTAAATTTTATAGTTTCTTTGTGGAATCACTATAACTTAGTGTTTTTCTTAAAAAAGAAAATGAAATTCACAAGTATAAAATCCAGAATAGTATTTATCGGACCGCCGATATATGTCGATGTAATCGGCCAATAACCGATCAGCCTGAAAGTTGCCGATTACCGGCTTCTACCGATTAATTTCCGATTATCTGCTCATCCCTACACTCAATCTTGTTCATGTAAACACAACAAGGAGAAACACCGTGCGAGATTTGACTTGAACACTCAATCTTGTTCATGTAAACACAACAAGGTCAAGGAGAAACACCGTGCGGGATTTGACTTGAACACTCAATCTTGTTCATGTACTCACAACAAGGAGAAACACCGTGCGAGATTTGACTTGAACACTCAATCTTGTTCATGTAAACACAACAAGGAGAAACAACATGCGGGATTTGACTTGGACACTCAATCTTGTTCATGTAAACACAACAAGGAGAAACAACATGCGAGATTTGACTTGAACACTCAATCTACTTCATATAAACACAACAAGGAGAAACACCGTGCGGGATTTGACTTGAACACTCAATCCGCTCCATGTAAACACAACAAGGAGAAACACCGTGCGGGATTTGACTTGAACACTCAATCTACTTCATGTAAACACAACAAGGAGAAACACCGTGCGGGATTTGACTTGAACACTCAATCCGCTTCATGTAAACACAACAAGGAGAAACAACATGCGAGATTTGACTTGAACACTCAATCTTGTTCATGTAAACACAACAAGGAGAAACACCGTGCGGGATTTGACTTGAACACTCAATCTTGTTCATGTAAACACAACAAGGAGAAACAACATGCGAGATTTGACTTGAACACTCAATCTTGTTCATGTAAACACAACAAGGAGAAACACCGTGCGGGATTTGACTTGAACACTCAATCTACTTCATGTAAACACAACAAGGAGAAACACCGTGCGGGATTTGACTTGAACACTCAATCTTGTTCATGTAAACACAACAAGGAGAAACAACATGCGAGATTTGACTTGAACACTCAACCTTGTTCATGCATGTAAACACAACAAGGAGAAACAACATGCGAGATTTGACTTGAACACTCAATCTTGTTCATGTAAACACAACAAGGAGAAACACCGTGCGGGATTTGACTTGAACACTCAATCTTGTTCATGTAAACACAACAAGGAGAAACACCGTGCGAGATTTGACTTGAACACTCAATCTTCTTCATGTAAACACAAGGAGAAACAACATGCGAGATTTGACTTGAACACTCAATCTTCTTCATGTAACATGTAAACACAACAAGGAGAAACAACATGCGAGATTTGACTTGAACACTCAATCTTCTTCATGTAAACACAATTATACAAGGAGAAACAACATGCGAGATTTGACTTGAACACTCAATCTTCTTCATGTAAACACAATTATACAAGGAGAAACAACATGCGAGATTTGACTTGAACACTCTATCTTCTTCATGTAAACACGACAAGACGAAACAACATGCAAGATTTGACTCGAACACTCAATCTTCTTCATGTAAACACAACAAGAAGAAACAACATGCGAGATTTGACTTGAACACTCAATCTGCTTCATGTAAACACAACAAGAAGAAACACCGTGCGAGATTTGACTTGAACACTCAATCTTGTTCATGTAAACACAACAAGAAGAAACAACATGAGATTTGACTTGAACACTCAATCTGCTTCATGTAAACAGGGCCTAAGACAGCTATAGGTTTGCCCTCGCACGAAGTTAAAAAAGCGGGGGTCAGAAATAACGTGTCTTGTGTGAAAAATGCCATAAAGTTGTACTTTGAAGATCTAAAACGCTATCTCTGTCATTTTCAGAAGGGAATATATAGACATGTCAGCGAAGGAAGAAATTTTGTGGTCTAGCTTGAATAGCTCAATAAAAGAACCAACTTGTCTGAGTGGGTAAATGAAGCAGTGTTTGAAAGATAAAGCAAAATCGTGCTTTATCAATTAGAAAAATTACCATTAGAGGGGCTTGACAGTCTATTAACCATGAGAAATTACATTTCTTCCCACGAGAAGTTTTGCACAGCTCGACTCACAAGCTTCATTTTAGTTCATTGCATACTGTAGCTCTATAGTAGTGGTCTTGATTAATATAAAAAAATATATTACTATGGTATGCAAATTAGGTTTTCTAGGTTTATTGGAAACATGATTTCTTCAATTAGGTAAACTTTGAGGGTATAAACGTTTTCAATAATCGAGACCACCACTAGAGCTATGCAATAAACTAAACATGAATCTCATGAGATCTGTGCCAAAGTTTTTTATGGAAAAAAAAGTAATTTCTTATGATTTAGAATGTCGAGCCACCTGTTAAGTAGCATTTTTCTATCGCTGTACATACAAATCAAAAATATTGAAAGGTCGTTGTACTGCCAAAGCAGGAGCTCTGGAAGGTTTTCAAAGTTGTGGGTGTCCTGCGTCTCGCAGAATGCCATAAACAGGGCCACGCCCTTCAGAGAATATAATTATGTATAAAAAACGAAAAGATGTACTTCGTGTCAACATTCAACAACACCAATTATCAATTTGTTTAAAATTTGCTAAAATATTGTGGGTGTCCTTCTTATGTAGGACACCCACAGTCCAGAAAGTGCGGGGTCCGGACACCCGGTCTTATAAAAAAGAGGTCTAACGTCATTTTTCGCTGCTTTTTTCAAACTCCGACTCTTTACAGAAACTTTATTTTTTTCTGTGCGAGGATCGAAGCAGGTCGAAAGATCTTTGTCAGGAAAAAAACGTGTGTATCTTTCTGACGAAGATCCTTCCTTGAAACATTATTTAGACTTCCATTATAAGCATTTTGGCAGTACACCAAATTTTAACATAATTTTTTAATTTCTAGAAATTGCCTACGCTACACATTATATCGCTATTTGGTTCTCCGAACACATTCTGGAATATTAGGGACCTTATGCAAGTTGGCTTTTTATAGTTGACGTTGTATGATGAACAAGGACGGTGTTAGGACCTTTCCTGGGACTGCAATATATTCAACATTCTCGTTTTGCTTTAACAAATAAAACATAAAGCTCTGTGCGTATGCACTCTTATAAAGGCACGTTTGACGTCATTTGAACACGAAAGAAGTTGAGTAGAAGCACTTTAAATACACTTCTTTCGTGTTCAAATGACGTACCTTTATAAGAGTACATATGCACAGGTGCGGTATGTTTTATTTGTTTTGTAAAATAATAATAAGAAAAATCAAACTAAAAGTGAGGTAGTTTTGGAATTTGGCGGGCTTTTCCGGCCAGCTGACGTCATTCTACGCCATTTTAAGTCATTCATGATCTCTGTTCTCTTATAAATGCATCGATCAGAGCATGAGTAGAGGGTATCTTATTTTATAATGAACTATTGTACTTAGATCACCGTCGTGACATTCGCGTTGTGCTTGTTTAAGGTCCCTAATAATTCTGTCCGACGACTGTACTAAGCTTCCTCAACGGGCAGTCCCACTAATCACCAATCTAACAGGATCTAAATAATGTACTGTACGCACTTTAAGTATTATACCTTCACTTTTTAATGTAATTTTAACACCAGATGGCCCCATTTGACGACCTTTACTCACAACCTAGAATTTCATATGCATTGTTATTATAATTTCTAAAAAACGTTAACACCATAAAATGTTTGTACTAATATCTAATTTATGTGATTTATTAACCTCCCAATTACTACCATGTGCGATCAACCGTTAGGCGTGAGAGTTCAAACGCGTTTGTTTACGTTTCAAACGTGCAAGTTTAACGTGAAAATTTGACGTTTCAACAATACCCCAATCAATCACCTGTCAAAAAATGGCGTGTGATTTATCAGGCTATTGTTAAAACGTCAAATTTTCCAGTTAAACTTGCACGTTTGAAACGTAAACAAACGCGTTTGAAATCTCACGCCTAACGGTTGATCGCAAATGGTAGTAAACTGGGAAGAACATGTTCTGTGTACTGACATAAATGAAGAAGGTGCGGGACTATAGTAGATCTGACAGAATACTATAATATAGCAATCAATTGTGAGCTTCAATATTGAAAAACAACGTGCTATAAGCATGATTCTATGTGTTGGGTTACCCCATGTTTCTTTGTACTATACATGTTTATGAAATATCAAGCAATAGATCGTTTGCAATCACCATGCCAAAACAAACATGGTGGTCAGCAGTTCGTCAACAGTGTTGCCAACCGAAAAACCAACTAAGATGACGGAAGTGACGTCATGTGTAATGTGTTTATCCAAATATGAGTAAGTATAAAAATAGGGCACTGGGCACTGACCTCTATACAACGTAATATAGAGATTATTACGTTGTATATAGTACGTTATATTACGTTGTATTACGCGTAATATAGAGGTTATATAGAGATCAGTGGCACTGGGTCACCTATACTGTAATTAACATCAAATATAATTTAATTCATATTAAGGGAAATGCTCAAAAGCTCATAACTATTCCAATACTAAAAAAATAAAGGTGTGTTGCTATAAAGAATGTGAATACTGTACTGTACCTTTCCAAATAATGTAAAACCAGTAAATAAAAAGTTTATATCTTCTCCTTTGGTACATCTATCTGTTTTCCCATCAATATGAAGATCTACACTAACAGGATCTAGCAAAATATAAAAACAAGACGTATATTATATGTAATTACAGTGTACTGTATAGCATTAAAATACTCAATAATTCATGAAGAAAATTCAAAAGAAATGAATGTTTAAACAGGTGTTGTAAATCGGATACAGCATTGATTAATAAAACATCAATGCTATATTAGATATATCAGTATGTTGTAAGACCAGCTTACAACACATTGTAGTTTGTGAATCCTTACAATACATTGTGAGACCTTACAACACATTGTAGTTTGTGAATCCCTTACAATACATTGTGAGACCTTACAACACATTGTAGTTTATGAATCTTTACAACACATTATAGTTTGTTCATCTGGAATCCTTACAATACATCGTGAGACCTTACAACACATTGTAGTTTGTGAATCCTTACAATACATTGTGAGACCTTACAACACATTGTAGTTTATGACAACACATTGTAGTTTTGTAGTTTGTGAATCCCTTACAATACATTGTGAAACCTTATAACACATTGTAGTTTATGAATCTTTAAAACACATTATAGTTTGTGAATCCTTACAATACATCATGAGACCTTACAACACATTGTAGTTTGTGAATCCTTACAATACATTGTGAGACCTTACAACACATTGTAGTTTGTGAATCCTTACAATACATTGTGAAACCTTACAACACATTGTAGTTTGTGAATCCTTACAACACATTGTGAGAACTTACAACACATTGTAGTTTGTGAATCCCTTACAATACATTGTGAGAACTTACAACACATTGTAGTTTGTGAATCCTTACAATACATTGTGAAACCTTACAACACATTGTAGTTTGTGAATCCTTACAATACATTGTGAGACTTTACAACACATTGTAGTTTGTGAATCCTTACAATACATTGTGAGACTTTACAACACATTGTAGTTTGTGAATCCTTACAATACATTGTGAGACTTTACAACACATTGTAGTTTGTGAATCCCTTACAATACATTGTGAGACTTTACAACACATTGTAGTTTGTGAATCCTTACAATACATTGTGAGACTTACAACACATTGTAGTTTGTGAATCCTTACAATACATATCATTGTGAGAACTTACAACACATTGTAGTTTGTGAATCCCTTACAATACATTGTGAGAGCTTACAACACATTGTAGTTTGTGAATCCTTACAATACATTGTGAGAGTTTACAACACATTGTAGTTTGTGAATCCTTACAATACATATCATATTGGGAGAGCTAATACAACACATTGTAGTTTGTGAATCCTTACAATACATTGTGGGAGCTTACAACACATTGTAGTTTGTGAATCCTTACAATACATTGTGAGAGCTTACATTACGTTGTGAGAGCTTACGTTACGTTGTGAGACCTTACGTTACATTGCAACACTTTACATTATATTGTAAGACTTTACATGTTATGTACTGTAGTACGTCATGTTGTGAGTTACGTATCATTGTGAGACCTTCCGTTATATTGTGGGACCTAATTATGTTATATTGCGAGACCTTACGTTACGTTGTGAGACCTTACGTTACATCATCAGGCCTTACGTTACGTTGTGAGACATTACGTTGCATTGTGGCACCTTACAATACAGTATATTACAAAATCTTACGTTACGTTGTGAGATCTTTCGTTACAATGCAAGAGCTTACGTTACATTATGAGACCTTACGTTACATTTTGAAACCTTACGTTACATTGTGAGACCTTACGTTACGTTGTGAGTTCTTGCATCGCATTGTGACACCTAACATTATATTGTGAGACGTTATAGTGCAAGACCTTACGTTACATTGTGAGATCTTACGTTACATTTTGAAACCTTACATTACATTGTGAGACCTTACGTTATATAATGTGAGACCTTACGTTACGTTGTGAGTTCTTACATTGCATTGTGACACCTAACATTATATTGTGAGATGTTATAGTGCAAGACCTTACGTTACATTGTGAGATCTTACGTTACATTGTGAGATCTTACGTTGCATTGTAAGACCTTACGTTACATCGTGAGAACTTACGTTATGTTGTGAGATCAACGTTACGTTGTGAGATCTCACGTTACATTGTAAGACCTTGCGTTGCATTGTGAGAACTTACGTTACATTGTGAGAACTTACGTTACATTGTGAAATCTTACGTTACAGTGTAATTACGCCACGGCTTACGTCATGGCTAATCATGTCATGCTACATACACCTTGTCAGCTTAAGCTACAAAATATGGTATAATTAAACACAATCTCATGTTATAACATGGATACAGTACAGTATACTGTAAGTAAATGCACATCTATTTACCAAAACTCCAGCCTTGTGGAGGTTCAACTTTTAGCACAAAGTCTCCCTGTAAAAAATATCAAATTTATTAGTTGTCATGATTCCATAAAAGAAGAAAATTAACAAAATTAATATAAACCATGGTTCCATGGTAACATAGGTGTTCTGAATTAAGTTTCAGTCAACATAAACTATTCAATCATAAAACTATTCATCACAAAAAGAAATACATCAATCTGTTGTACTGTATGATCATCTATTAAGTACCTTATCATATAATGGGATTAGAAAATAACCATTATTTGGAGCACAGTCTGTTTGATGTTTCAAAACACCTTGTTTTGTATAAAGCTTCATCTACAAACAATAAATTATAAATATATCATTAATAATTCATGAACCGAAAACAAAGGAAATCATTACCGAGACGGAGATTTTGATATCGGAGTCCTGAAGAAATTACATAAATTAAGCCAACTGTTGCCTCGATTTCCTCTTAAAATACTGATTTGTTTGAGAAGCTATATCATACACTCGGAAGAGCGTTTCATCAGGATTCCAAACACCTCGAAATTTGTTCTAAAACCTCGGCTTTGCCTTGGTTTTCAACAAAAGTCTCGGTATTTGGAAATCCTGATGAAACACTCCTCCTCATGTATGATATGTAACAACAAACTGTAGATTTTAAAGTGAGGAAAACTGCACATTGTATACTTTATATGTAAGGGTTATATACTGAGAACACGGGATATAAGTCATATATTGACCCGAGGGGCCGAAGGTCCCAAGGGTCAATATTTAACAATTATTCGCCAAAGGCGAGGTGAATATTGGTGTATAATAACCGAGACGAAGTCGAGGTTATTATTCACCGATATTCACTGAGCCTGTGGCGAATAATTGTTTTAGTATAAATACACATTTTCGTACTTTTAGGAACAACATTTTCTTTAAAATTGTTAATTTCCTCATCTGTTGCATTGACAACTTGACTGGCGGCCATTTTGAATAAACGCTGTAGGTGATTATCGAGAATTAATCCGAAGTAGCTCGACCAATCAGCGCGCGTGATTTTCTATAATCACCTGTGTATTTATACTAAATGACTTATATCCCAAGTTCGAGGTATATGACTCTTACATATAATACTGTATTACCTTAAATATATTACCAACTTATATCACGATTGAGGAGATTTTCGAACAAGGTTTCATCAATTTCGAAGACTTTCGATCAAGATTTTTCGAGTTTTGTCGAAAAGTTTTATCCAATTATTTATGCAAGGCTGATAACTTATATATTAACCGCAGTACATCAAAGAAAACCGACTCAATCGTGATATAAGCTGGGTATCCGACTTTCCGTTTGCTCGTCAACAAAGAGTGAAACTCAGTCTTGACAGTTACTCTGAGTGGATCTGGGGTACCCCAAGGTGCAATTCTTGGACCATGGTTATTTGACTTAACCGTTTCCAAACCGAAGGATAAGACGAGCAACATGCAGTCCATTGTTGATGACATCCAGTCTCAGTATGAGGGTTTAAAATTCACTCTAAACTTGATTTAAATGATGTGTAGAAGTGTTATTCATAATTATATACAATATTAGCAACCAGACTGTAAAGGATTTACCAATTAGGCAAGCCATTGTAAATATAAATAATCTCACGCTACAAAGTATTGTTTAATACACAGCAGATGTTGTTTTATCAAGTTTTAATTAATCAGCCACCAATTAATGAAATCTATAATTTGTAGTAATCAGCTCATCTTTAATTAATGGCCCTGTAATTTTTTATAAAAATTGCGTGACTACATGAATTTTGGGCTGTACTAAAACCCAAATCACTGAACAACTGAAAAGAAACAACCATAATGACAAAACAAAAATTGGAACTTCGGCCAGCTACTGGAACAGTACTGCCTACCCACAACAGACTATCAATTTCCAAGCATAGTTCTGGGATATTTTCTGGGTTTTGAGTAGGGTGAGGTGGTTTTTCAGTTAACTGGAAAAAATTTTTGGTTTTATTTGGAGATCGGTTTTGCTGGTTTCCTTCACGATGAAAAACCGGAAAGCTGGAAAAAACCCCGGAAAACCAAAAAACAAAAAAAAACTCATTCAGAATAAATATCTTTTTTAATTCTCTGTTTAAAGTAAGTACATGCTCCATCAGATCGTTCATCAGAGCATTCAGATGAATGTATCGGATACTCAGAAGTTGGATCAAACTAACTAAGGGGCATAAAAGTAGCGTGCTGTGTAGGCAGTGTAGAAACAACAATCAAAATATAGTAAGGTTAGATATACTGCCGAAACAGAGAATGTAGGAGTCTAACATTTTGAGTGAAGGCCCTTACTAAGGGGCAATTCCATGTGATGGACAATACACAGTTTGCCAAATGTTGGGAAATAAGTTCATATATTTTTTCCACAAAGTGCATTGCATTTTGGACAATATGCAATTATTTTTGATAATTTTAATGTGTGAGTGGCAAAATTGAAATGTTCTAAACACAGTCTTCGTTTAGATGTCCACCATTTTTAATTTCTGTGTACATTGGTCCCAGTCTCTGCGTATTTAGCACCCAGATGCACACAAAAGTGCCCATACCTGTGTAAGTGCCAAACCCCCATCTTTTTATAAAAATTAAAGCACTGAGGGGGTGGGCGCTTAACCAGTCAAATACAGCACATTCTGAGCTATAGCCAGACTGCTAACTTTGCTAGGGTGCACAGAAGAAGTTTTCCCCACAAAATAGTGTGCACATACTGAAGTGAAATGCGCACTTTGACACAATGATATGGAACTGCATCCAGAAACTAATTTAAAAACAATTAAATAATTTTGCCGCTGACAACTTAATACAGGCTTACCACTTGCGAAGACAAGCTTAGACTATTATTTTTCTTGACTAGCCGCTTTCCCACTTGTGTGAGTGTCAGTTCTGTACTTTTATGTTGCGCACATTTTGTTCGGTACGTTAAGATCACAGCATGCACCCATAAATTGGCCTTCTTGCCATGAATTGTGCACTTAAAAAGCATCATGTGCGCACACATTAAAAAAACTGTGCAAGGAAGAAATTCTGTGCGCACAGCAAAGTTAGCAGTCTGGAGCTACAGTATGTTGTTTGAAAAATTTGCTTACTACTAGATAAATGCTGTTTCTGGAATGATGTACAATAACTGGGACTCTGATTGGTGAACAACCTTGTCAATTACTGTCCAGCATACAAAAAAACTACTTTCCAGACTAGCATTTCAGTTATCTATTCTATTTCACAGCAGCAAATCTTTGACTGTAAAATATTGTCCAGCAAACTTAGGAAGTGATTACATGGAGATTTTCAGCCCAGGCAGAAGTTTTTCCACGTAATCATGTTCGTATAATTACAAGGACTTAATTATATGAAGACTGAGTTGAAATTTCAGCTCAGTCAACAAGGCTGAAATTTCAGTTCATCAACCCCTTAGACATACAATTCTGGTTGGTCTATGTAATTAATACAATCTGATTCAAGTCTATTAACTGTGTAATCAAGTTCATTAACTGTCATTTTATTGATAATTTGACATCCTATCATACAAAACTTAATGTTAAAGTTGACTTTCAGTGTATTTCACAAGTTTAAACAAGTATATCGCTATAAAAACTTACTTCAATGAATGAGTAGTTGATATCTACATCTGATTTCACAAAGCCACCACAGCCAACAACATCATCAGCTACAATTTCATCAAAAACGTAAAAAAATAAAAACAAATACCACAAAAATGACTCCATAAATAAAGTTGGAAAGTTCAAATGAATACAATGTATGTTATCTTCGTTTATACGACAAGGAATAAATAATTAGCATCACAGAAACAATGCTGAAACTTTCATCAGTTGCCTCCATGTGCGTGAGCCAACTGTCAATAACCAGCGGAGTATCCTAAATCGTACTTAGTACTTGGTGTATGACCAACTCTGCAGAAAAGACCAGTCAATTTGCAAAGGCCCTTTCAGACGTTTGCCAGACGTTCGTCAAACTCAATTACTCAGAAAATATTTCAGAGCCCCAAACAAGACAAGTGAGTGCCAGTGAGACACTGGTTGCTACAGGGTTGGTAATAACAACTTGTGCCGGTCGTTGTGATATGACAGAGGCGTAGCCAGGATTTTTTGTCAAGGGGGGCCAGGAAAAAGCTGTGTGATGAGCATGCATGTTGAGTGTTGGAACAAGCTTGTTGGTGACATCAGATTGGCTACAAGTACAAGTTCGATCAGTATAAGATCTTCTATTTTCACCAGTGCTCTCAACTGGCCAAGTTGTAACAAGCATGTAACAATCTTGTTACGGCTTGATGAACAGGGCCGGATTAAAGGGGGACACTTGCCCCGGGGCGGAACAGTTTTTTAAGGCGTTTTGGGCGGCAAAATTTAGAAGGCAGTAATTTTTCCATGACAAACAGGGGAAGGGATCATGGGCACCTTCGATAATTTGCTCCGGGGCGGAAAATTTGTTAATATGGCCCTGTTGGTGAATCAACAACAATATGGCTTACTGGTGATTAAAGTTGTACGTATTACTATACGTGTATACGAACAAACGTATACCTGTATACGTACAAGTATACAACTTATCATATCACCTTACCTAGGAGCACATATGACTACGAATTTGCAGTGACTCAATGGTTAATAGAGCGTCTAACCGGTCATTAGAAGGTTGCAGGTTCTCTATAGTCATAACTTGGATATTCGGTTAATAATTACGCGCCAACAGTCATGTGACATGCAGCGTTCTCAGTTTCCTGAAGCCGCAATAGCACGGTTTTCTTTTCAGCCAATACTGGAAATACGGTATACAGAAAATGAACAACATATATATAGTTCAGTAAGTTCACCTGAAGTTGCATGCACACACAGAGAGAAAGTTTATTCAATCAAGTTTAGTGTTACGTCCTTGTGTTGGTATGCGTTTTTGATAAACATGAAAGTGTTTGAAACAAAAAAAAAACACAACAAAAAACAACAATAAAAAACAATCGTAGCTACTAAAATTAGTTTTTGCCAGCTGCAGATCTCACTTCTCTTGCAACATGTGCGATTTTGGTGGCGTATTTAATATTTTACTTTATTATATAGATGCGAATGTTTTATTAGAAAATATGCAGTGTCGTATTTTCCATATCCTCACTAGTGAAGATATCGATGACGTCATTAAGAATTTTACCTCTTTTTGCATTGAATCTACATAATAAAAAAAAATTACACGCTGGCTTGAAGATATGAATTTTATCTTCTCGTGGTAAAAACGATATTTTACTCATTCGCTACGCTCATTCGTAAAATATTGTTTTCACCACTCGAAGATAAAATCCATATCTTCGCACCACCGTGTAATATCCTCTATGTGTGTAATATAACGAAAGTCATATAATATCAATATTCTGGGTCTTATTCTCGTGGCAATAGAAATGTTCCTAAATTATTTTTGCACCGCGCTACAGTGACGTCTCATTATTGCCTGATGCTTTGAAATTAATTTTTGTAGTCGCAGTTTTACTTTTACTGCTGTCACACTCACACTTCTTAGGGGCAGAAATACTCGAAACGGTATCCATCATATCGTCCTGGTTTTGCGGGACAGAGCATTTATAATTTATATAGCAAAAATTGTCTCTCAAGATGGGATCCTGGTTGAGGAAACCGGATTTAATATTCGGGCTTTATTAACCTTCACAATTCTGTACAATCTCCCCCACAAATTCAAGAAATGGCATTTCAGAGACTCTAGGTTTCAAAATTTCCCGGGAAAAGATCCTTAGAGACTCACCACACCTGAGTTTTCTGACTCTCTCGCCCAGTTTTCTCTATCAGTGATTATACGACGTAAAAAACAGTACTTGATTTACTAGTTTTGTAACTGCTTTGCATGGCCATGGTGAAAATGTAAGATATTAATTCTTGCTGACACAACCATGTAAATTCTTTATTTGGCTGAGCTTTCGTTCTGTGACGCTCAGGACAACATCAGAACTGGCGTACTTGATCTGACATATAATGACAATGCTGTGGAATTCAAGAACTCACTTTCCCACGAACTGATTAGAAATTTATCAAGAACAGGCCTATGTCTAGTTGTGTAGGCGTCGTTTATGTGCTTTTGCACGGCAGTATATTGGTACTACAATCTCAGACAATAATGGGACACTTAAGGCTTTTCCCCCATCTCTCCCTATTCAATGTTGTTCACCAGGCGCGGCGTGGCTCCAAAATAGGGGCCGGGAGATGACATTCTAAGGGCCCATTTTCGGGGGGGGGGGGGGCATGCTACCGGACAGAGAGACTACAAGTTCATATAACATAATTATGCAAACATCTTAAATTCTTTTTTATTAACATTGAAACGTGATTGAAGTGATTATAGTGGTCCAACTTATTTTCCAAGTTACCGCGTGTATGTTTTTAAGAAAACGTTAGTCGATAGACTCGAATCACTCGATAGTACTGTTAGTCAGTCGAATTAGTCAATTAGATAATCAATAATCTCTTTAACTCTTTTGATGTTGATGATAATTTATCAACAATTTTATCTAGCGATACTTTACTCAAAATATCGCCCTCCACGCTCATTAACATCAAGCTGTCCAAATTTTCTTGGTTCAGGGAAGATCGCAGCCTTGTCTTGATCAGCTTCAGTTTTGAAAACGATCTTTCACATTCGACTTGTGTGATGGCCAATGTCAGTAGGAAATGATACACGGTGTATACCTCCTCCAAGTAGGCTGTGCTATTCAGGCTATACTTGTGTAAAACTTTGTATGCACACGTGTAACATGACTTGCAGGTCTTTCCGTTTTCCTTGCACGTCGAGACTTCGTTTCCTTCTTGACCACCGCCATCTTCTAATTCTTCTTGCGCACTGCCAACGATCTCAAATTCTTCTGGAAGAGACATGACAAGCCTTGGGTAGGAATCCATAAAACTTTCAAGTTGCGTAAGCAGAAGTTCTCTGTTAATCCTGTCTCCAAGAAGTTCACAAACTTTGCTTGTAGCGGACGGAGGAATGCCTGACTGTTTCAGCTCACTGAATCTTCTGGGATCAAAGCAAGCGAAATCTTTGTAGCACTTTTCATGATCGAGAAATCTTGCCTTCAGGTTTTGAACCACGCGATCCATTATTGCGTTGAAGGTGTTGATTCTGTAGGAATCTACTTCATCCAAAACTGCTTCGTCTTGACATTGCTCGCCAGGCATTTTTTTCTTCTTGCGTGCTCGTTTCTTTGGCAGAACAGCATCAATCTCTAGGTCGTTTTCATCCAATAGGACATTAACTGAAGCACAAAATTCCTTGGCTTTCTGATAAACGCTCTCGAATCTCTGGAAATTGCGGTGATTTCCTTGTTTACTGTTTCCACCATTCGCCAAGCTTGTAGCATATCCAAACCTTTAGTCTGGAGATACAGGGATAGTGGTGTAATGATCTTGTATATTCACAAGAAAACGAATGCCGTCAGGATCGTCTCAAACCTCATGAACTGATCCATTATAACTTTGGCGTCGCTTCTGGCGGATTCTTGGAATGTAGGCTCGTCTGCTGTTGCATCAAGTGCAAGGATCAATTCTGCAAACAAACCTGGTTTGGTTGAATCGGTTGCCAAGTAGGATCCAAATATCTTCACTAGTGCAGCTGACTTGGAAAGCCATCTGGTCTCTCCTATCGATACCAATCTTCTGGAATGTCTTCCTCTTTCTTTCAGTGTTTGATCCCAAACGCCCATCCTCTTATAAGCACTTCTGAAAAACGTTGAAGCCTTTTGTACAACTCCAAAGAGTGTTGTTGCAGCAGTGGTTGAAGAGGCTGCATCAGTAAGCACTAGATTTAGCGAATGACTGTAGCACCATGTGTGAACATGTAGGTTGGCAACACTCGCAATTTTGGCCGCTACGCCGTTGTAAATACCGCTCATGTTTGGTGCCTCATCAAAAGAATCTCCAACGCAGTTTGCGATGTCTAAGCCGTATTTCTCCAAAGTGTTCTTGAGAGGGAAAATAAAGAAGCTCCAGTGGCAGACGTTGCTTTGACGAGAGATAGGAGCCGCTCCAAGACATGCCCGTCATGTACATAACGCAATACGATGGAGCATTGATCTTGCGTTGTTACGTCTTGGTATGTATCCATCTCAACTGAAAACATCCCTGCTGATTTCACTTCTTCGGCAATCGACTGTTGGATGAAGTCACGAATGATTTGAATGATTCTGGTTATTATGTCATGACTGAGAAAGGTTACCAAGGACCCACGGCCATAGTTGCCATTCCCCTTTCCATCTTTTTGGCGTTTTAAAAGTGTTTTCTTGCCCGCTTCTACAACGCTGTCAATGTGCTCCTTCAGGCGATCATCAGATTCCGCAACAAGTTTAACAAGCTCGAGGAAGTTCCCGCGGTTAACGTTGTCATCTGTGAGTGCATGGGCAGCTTCATTCCTGTATCCACGAAAAGCAAGTCCTTGCTTTCCTAAGAAAATAATGATGCGTACAAGCTTTTGAACCACGGCCCTTCTTTGTTCAACTTCTCTTTTTCTAATGTCGAGCGCAAAATTATCTACCATATAGACAATGTTTCCGGGTGATTTGCGAATCAAAAATGCCTCAACTGAGGTCGAATGGATTTTCGAACATTCGTGCTCTTCTATTCTTTGATGGACATGCTTGAAATCGGCAAGACCATCTATAAACACACTTGCGGAAGAATTTGAGTAAGCCAAGCAAAGACTGCAGTGTAATTTTCTTGCATCGCTGTCAAACGTTAGCCAATCCCTGGGTAACGTGGCGCCAGTTGTTGTGGTTCTGCTAAATGCTCGTTGGACATCAAAAGGAACTCTTCCAGTAGGAACCTTGGGGTGAAAGCTGAAAAATTGTTCAAGTTGCCGGAACACGGGCTTTTTAAACATTTCTCCAACGTCAACGGGCGTGACGTTTTCTTCACTGGCCTGCAATAGTGGAATTATTTCCTCCGTTATATTGGAACCATGAATCTCCTCAGTGGAACCAGAACAATCAGACTCAGTCTGCTCGGCAGAACCAGTCTTTTCGTGAATTGAATCATTTGAAGTTGTTGGGATGTCTGATGTTTCAGTTAAATCGTTAGGTATGACTGGCGGAGATTGGGTTTCTACAATATTAACAATAATGTCAAATGTGAACGTAGATGTGACTTTAAAAGAATATTATCAATTACGATTTATTTATTCTATTGATTTATGTGCGAAAATCTGGGATTCTACAGCAATCTCAATATTTAATCGAGCCTACAAAGTGAAATAAATCGCCGGCCAATAACTTATTAACACCCTGTCATCCTTCATTTGAGATTTGACAATTGACATCATGTTCGGATAAAATGTAGTACTAGTATGTCATATGTTTGTGCGGAAAAAGCCGTAAATTTAAAAAACCATTTATACGGAAGCGTATAAGCGTTAACCTCTGGTTGTCGAAAACGCCACTTGCTTAAGCTCTCTAGTGAGACGCGGGTTAGTGGGGTTACTTAGGATGCGGCCTATACTGGCTATACAACATTACAACTATAGTCTATATACTAACGCGATTCAGTGGATTCACGCGAAACAGCCGCGTAGATGCCGATTGCCGACTGGGCTGCAATTACTCAGTTCGCGTCTTACGTTATAAGCCGTGTCTAATCATGTTTTTTATCCAGGCCGGCAGCCGCGTATAATCCCTCTGACCCTCTCGGACAATACAACATAACTACATAAGCAGCGAAACGGTAGGGCAAAGCAAGCCCAGGGCGCGATTTATATATTATAATTATAACTTACCTGTCAAGGATGTTGTTGCAGTTGCTGGTCTTGATTTGAAGAACGATGTCAACGGTTTTACATTCTTGGCGCTTTCTAAAAGCAGTTTGTTATCTTGTTCTCGTCGCTTTTGTGATCCACTTTTATGTTTTTTCTTGGGGAAAACATTATCACTACTGTGTGCTCTTTTGTCTGCCATGACAGCGACTCTGCGCCGAGTCCGAATCAGTGTATCGCCCACTTGTTATCATGTCAACATGTCATGTTTCACAGTTGCAAATTTCACAACTTCATGATTAAATTACTCGTGAAGTGCTTCACTGACATATATTCTAACGATTCTATAATCTTATGCTGCGTTTGAACTTTGAAAGACCTATATACTCCTTTGTGCGTACTGAATCACAAAGGCCCAGTAACTACAAATCATTTATTTATTTAGACCCAAGATCACCAAATTCACCAAATAATTACTAGTTTACTACTACATGTCTTGGCGCTTAGGGGCCCCACAATCGTTGCCTCGTTGGGGCCCACCGGGAAACGTCCCGGTGTCCCGGTGGGCCACGCCGCGCCTGTTGTTCACTAGTGTTTGTTAGTGTGTGTTTTAATATTTTTACTATTCCAGTTGATAAACGCGCGAAATTTTTCAACATTGAAGAGGGGCATGGGGGTTGAAGATGAAAAATCTCAAGTGTCCCAAAGAGTAAGGTTGTAGTTGCTTGTCCCTTATCCAGATTTCAAAATGCTGTTAAAATGTTTTATAACATAGTACCATTATAGGAACAGCTATACTGTACGATTAAACAATGTATGAGTGATAGACCACAGAGAGTGACACCTCTCTTAACGGTACTGGTAAGACCTTGACGGCGGGGTTTGATTAAACACCTGTTGTACATGTGATAGTAATGAGCCCATTCTCTGGGACACGTTTCTTGCAGGTGGAGTCTGTGGTCTTGCCAACATTTGCTGCCATTGTGGTGTATACGCCATATAAGCTGGTGAGGATAGACTGCGATTAAGCGGTTGATTGGTAAACGAATTATTCCTGCGGTAGAAATTTTCTTCTTGCCATCGACTTATTCTTGGTTCACTTTGTGGTCTGCGTTTTAACTCATCGCATTTATTGTAGAAATCTCTATAAAAATTGCTTGCTGACATCTGATTGGTAGGGGCCCAATTTGCTGTTTCACCATCTCTTTGGGAAGGTCGGACTGTTAAAGGACGATCAAACAGTTTAATACCGTCCAACAATTCGCAAGCGTAATGTGCAGAGGTACTGGAAGAAAATTCCACAAAGCCAAACGCTTTTGGTTTTCCAGTTTCTTTATCACAAGGAATGCGGACACTTTTAACAGGGCCAGCCTACAAACATTCAGATCACAAAATATTAATAGCATGAAGAGTAATTTTTTAACATAAAGTATAAAAGATCTCCATGCCAAACAACAATGACATGCTAGTATCAAGCTTCTCTTTCTTGAAAAATTAATTCAATCAAAAGTATCGAAATAAAATTATACAAAAACGACCATGGCATTTTTTGTATGCTATACGCTTAAGGTGAAGGAATACGAGCAACAAATTGCTGCAACAATGTTGCGTAGAAAAGCGTTGTTGTACGTATTACCACCCACCTCAAACATCGTCACGCAACAAAATTTCGTTGGCATGTTTCAGCAAGTAGAACTGGCGTCTACTATTTTCAACAAATTTTTTCAACTTGCAACAAAATCGTTGCTACGTGACAGTGTTTAAGGTGGCTCCACACAGTTTCTTGAAAAATGGAAAATACAAGTTTGAGAGACCAAAACACGTGCATAAACAATTCGCAAAAAGAATAAAACTAAATATTATGCATAGTTAAACACTCTGACAATCAAAAACTGTTACCAAATAAATAGCAACAGTTGTTGCTATGACAACAACGACGTTTCAAAATGGCTGCCAATTACCCTTTAAACTAATTTAATTCGAAAAAAAACTTTGGTGACCCCCAATTTTTTTTTCATTAAAACTTTTCTGGAAGTATGAGTAATCAATAGGCCGATTTAAAAAAAATTCTGTAGAACGAAATTTTTTAAAAATTAACAAACATGATTTTTTCGGGGAAAAAGTTATTCCTTCTACAGAATTTTTTTAAAATCAGCCTACTGATTACTCATACTTCAAGAAAAGTTTTAATGAAAAAAATATTGAAGGTCACCAAAGTTTTTTTCGAATTAAATTAGTTTGAAGGGTAATTGGCAGCCATTTTGAAACGTCATTGTTGCCATAGCAACAACTGTTGCTATTTATTTGGTAACAGTTTTTGATTGTCAGACTGTTTAACTATGCATAACATTTAGTTTTATTCTTTTTGCGAATTGTTTATGCACGTGTTTTGGACTCTCAAACTTGTATTTTCCATTTTTCAAGAAACTGTGTGGAGCCACCTTAAGGTGGGTGATAATACGCGCAACAACGTTTTTCAACGCAACAAAGTTGCGAAAAAAGTTGAAGAAAAATGTTGCCCGTATTACCTCATCTTTAGCTACCAACTATATATGCATCATGTTGTTTTCTAAATGTTTTGTGACCCTGTGTGGGAAGATAACCTGTCCATGTGCCCACGTCTCAAATTTGATGCACAGTCAGTGCCATCAGTTCCCTCTCGCTTGGCCTTAGAATATTAACCCTAGTCACAGCCAGCTGCTGGTCACCTTTTAATAGCCTTCAGCTTAGCCCGCATGTGCGCAAACTTTTTTTTACCCTAGAGCTGCAGGGGACTGGGTAAAAAGTTTGCATGGAGGCTACCTTAACCTTGGTGGCAAAATTTCGATGCATAGTAATGCGTAGTAGGAGAAAGAGCGTAGTAACGTGTATTTTAAGTTCTGTACGTAATCTGGGCTAAAACACAAATTTTATAGTTACTGTAAGTTGCTTAAATTAATTTTTTTAAACCACAAGAACAAATTAGGCCATCTAATTTACGCAATATGCTGTATGCTCTCAACCATCAGAGGTCGAGATAGCCTAGCTTCCAAGAGGGCCATTTGTTCCTGCTACTTTGTTTCTAGCCATCATCTTTGCCCTGGCAAGCCCTTCTACCGTAAATGGCCCTATGAATACTACACAGAAGATACAAGTTAAATCTTAGACCTTGGTGCGCATTTTCCATTTGTGAAAGGCCTTGGAACTGTCCTTGCCACTAAACCATTGCCAAAATTGACTGCACTAAAATATCATCACCTTTACAAAATAATGATGTCAACACTACATCATAAACATCAGAGTAGCTACAAGTTGTTCTATCAGATCTGATATTTCATGTTTACGGTTTGGTGAATCAACAACAATATGTCCCAGAGTCGGACTGGCTTCGTATTAGGGACGGTGCCATTAGGGAGAGGGGCGCCGTCAGGGTTTCTTTCAGAATATTTAACAAGGAAGCAAAACAGGCAATACTGACTGCGTGTGGGGCAAGGAGCGCCGAAGGCGCAACCAACTTCTAGGAGGGTCCGGGGGGTGGTCCCCCAGAAATTTATGAATTTTAGAGTCCCTGAAATAGCATTTCCTGCATTTTGAGGGGGTTTTGAAAGAGTTTTGAAGGATATAATATACCAAACAAAATATTCAAATATACTCATTTCATATAGGAATACACAATAACATACATGGACAAATCAACTCACATTGTGTGTACCATTATACTGATTAAAACGTAAAATGACTATAAATCCAAAATCGGGTTTTTAAATAGGAATTGCACTACAAATCAAATATAATATTATACAACAGGAAAGGGGTACAGTACTGGCAGCATCCTAAGGGGGCACATGTGCCATTGGCACAATGGCAAATAGGGCCAGTCCAACTCTGATATGTCCTCACATGTATTGAAAAAAAGTAGAGTTCTGCTAAGAAAATTGTACGTGTACTGGAAAATGCACAACAGGAATCAAATTTTGGTCAACATTTTGTAAAAATTGCATGGGCTTGTTTCCAAGGCAGCTATTATGTATGAATCAATTCCAACTGCAATCATCCCCCTGGTAAACACCTGGGATTTGACTCGAGTTGAGTTCCACATAGGTGGGGGCATTTGACAAGCACCATGCCCACCCCATCAAGGATTTGACCCTCAACAAGAAATTGGTCAGCAGAATGTCAAAAGTATATAAAAAAAATCTGGTTTTTTGGAACTAGTAAATACTTTGTTTTGTTGAGGCATCTTTTCTTTTACCCTTGCTCTCCCAAACATGGAATTTTCTATACTTTATTATTTTACTCTGTCAAACACCAGACGATTTTACTCGTCAATGGGAGAGCTCCTGGAAAGTTGGGAGTGAAAGCGTTAAAGAGATCAGTTAACAGCCTTTCACTCCCAAAAAATTACATGAATGCAGTGGTATAAAGTTGGAATTATTCATACTACTGAACTAGTTGTTGCTAGAGAGTCAAATTCCATTGTCAAAGGCAATTTTTCAGAACATTGCATGGCCACTGCAATTTTGTATGAAAATTTCATGGCCACAGAAAATTTTTTGAAAAAAATCACACTACAGTATATCCAGTCTGGCAAGGGCATGGAATCCCTGTCTGAATTTCACAAGTATACAATACAATACTGACATATTTCGCTGTGTATAAGTCGATTTTCTAGGACTTAAAATTTATGTCTAAAAGATGACCTCGACTTATACAGTATAAAGGGCCATAAAATTATGCACACCCAAGGTATACTAGAACCCAGTCCTCTATACATCAGGAAATGGGCCAATCACCTTTTCACTAATGGATCAAAACATTAATCAATGTATTCGACGCATTTTATTCTGAACCTCATGCTTGTGGTGTAAACATTCTCTGTTTTGCTACAATGACATTATTAAATTTTGTGTGAATAAATACGGTATTCTATTCATTTATACTCAGGGTATCGCAAAAATCACAAGTTTTTGATCAAAAATAGGGGGTCAACTTATATGCAAGGTCGACTGCGAAATACAGTACACAAAACAATTCTAAATTTTATCTACCAGGGCCAGAATAAGAGTGTGCTGGGCCTGTGGCATAATTGTATCCCTTTCCTTTGAGACAATTGACAAACAATCAACACTGATGGCATTGCTGGCCTGGCCCCCCCCCCCCTTTTTTTTGGGGGGGGGGGGGGGAGGGCAGAATATGTTTGGACCACCCCACTTTTTAACAAGGCCAGTAATAAACAAGGCCAGTATTAAATAAAGTTATGATTAACAAAATCACTAACCCTAGCTAACCCACGACTTTGAATAAAGATATAATAATGGAATTTGAATGCAGATATTCAATGTCCGGAAAAGTGTTGTCTTTTGAGTATTTTATGACATTTTTGGACCTTTAGAATTCTATAAATCCTTGTCCTAAAATGCAGGAAATGGCATTTCAGAGACTCTAGATTTCAAAATTTCCTGGGAAGCATGCCCCTGGATGCCCTTAAAAATTTTGGGCTCCCCACTTTTAGTGTCGCTCCGACACCCCTGGCCACAGAATAGTAAGACAACCAGAAGTCCAACTCGAGTGAAAACTTGTCCGCATTTCTTCAATGCACAGGCGCGATATTTTATACCATCTGACACCATCCTACACGATTCTATGCAATGTCCTATGCCATCCTACATTTTGAAGGTCCAAACTGCTGGGGGAACTTGCCAGGATGGCATGGGATGGTGAGGAATCAAGATGCGCGAGGAGACATGCGCGAGGATATGAATTTCAAAGGTTCCGACGCAAGTTGCACTTCTGGTTGTATTACTATTCTGTGCCCTGGCTGAGTGGGCAAGAAGTGCTGAACAGGAGGGGTGAAAGGTCAGTGAGAAAATTTGTGCTGGCAGTTTTGCTATTAATTTGTCTCCACATCGACTTTGAAAGCTCCATAGGGCCTGCACTTTCTGGAGACCCACACTTTCTGGAAGATCAACTAGCCAAAAAGCACAGAGTTCCAGGTGGTGTGGGGCACTATATTAAAAGCACACAATGCTGCTTTTACCATATGATTAAGCTACAGTGTATACAGTATATACTGTAATCATGCTTTTCAAATAATATAAAGCACAGATAAACTGGGGGTTTTCATACACCAATATAATTGATATGCTATAAATCCAACTGCGACTCAATATTCAATGTGTTCAATCGATTTAAACAGGCCTTCGCTCGAAACGTTAGACTCCTACGTTCTCTTTTTCGGCAGTATATCTAACCTTACTATATTTCGAGAAAATGTATGTTCAGTTCAGTTCATCAATTCACTTCCATTGAAAATATTTACCTGAAGAAGCAACTCCCAAAGTAATTCTTCTGTCACACGTTGATCTAAATTTCCTAAAAAAACAGAGCAATCAGGATTCCTATAGCCCTGTCTTGCCATTGCTTTGAAGTGTATAAACTATTACTATTCTTGCATTTTCTTGGATTTCGGTCGCCATTGATCAATTCATCACGTGACCTCCTGTGCTGAACATGATTACATGAAGTACTTAGTAACAACCCGCTGATTTATTCCAATGGACGCCCCGTGGGCGTTTATTGAGAAATTGAGTTCTAAAGGGGGGGGGGCGTTTATTAGAGAGAGGGGCGTTTATTAAATATTTTTATTGGTATAATAAATACGGTAAACAATTTTGTCACAAGACCAAGTGTGCAAACAACGAAAATTAATACAGCTTGGTGAGTTGAGGTCATTTATTGTTGATTACGAATGAGATTGTTTTCTCAAAGATGGTCAGGAATTTCGTTATATTTCTGCTGGCTTTCATTATTCTCGTGTGCCTATAAAGTCCCACTGGAAAGTTCGACTGTTGAAAATCAAAGTTTCAGGTGTTAACGCAGGGCAAAGGTGAATATTACAAAGGAATTTGATGTCAAGTGCTGGGGCCAGCTCACTGTATTGGTGCAAATGGTGCAGCTGCACCTCCCACCTCCATCCAACCCAACCCCCCCCACACACACCACCGCTATCCCCATGCATACAACCACCCACCCACCCCACCCACCCCCCCACACACACAACAGGGGATCTAGGTCTATATTCTAAGGGGTCTAAATTTCCGAAACCGTTCTATTTTGGCAATTTTAACCGCTTTTCCACTTAGGAACAGGCTGGAGAATTCAAAAGTAGCAAATGGACCAATCATATTGCAGTGATCTCACGGTGTCAATTTCAAAGGCTAAGGAATTTATGCAGATGGATTCGTAAATGTTTTGGCAGAAATCATGACCGTTTTTTGCGACCATGCCGCGCATCATCGGTTTTGGTAATATCGTAAAATACCATGCTGTATTAACAAAAAGTTTCCATTTTGCCATTGTCTGTTCAGTTATAGATGCACAGATGACGTCACAACGTGGTAAGAACAAAAAGGTGATTCTTACCACGTTCTGACGTCTTCTGTACATCTATAACTGAACAGACAACAACAACAACAACAACAACAACAACAACAACAACAACAACAACAACAACAGCAACAACAACAACAACAACAACAACAACAACAACAACAACAACAACAACAACAACAACAACAACAACAACAACAACAACAACAACAACAACAACAACAACAACAACAACAACAACAACAACAACAACAACAACAACAACAACAACAACAACAACAACAACAAAATGGAATCTATTTGTTTTATACAATACAAAAATTAAAAGGATTTTTATCAAAACTCTTGTCTGATTTTGGTTCATGAAGAAAGAAAAAAGCAAGTCAGCGGACGTGATCCATGTGTCTGTCCTCTAATAGATCATGGGCAACAACCAATGAAAATACGCATAGCAAACAAGGTATTGTATTACTTTTTAATTCATTCATGCGCCGATATATATATATATATATATATATATATATATATATATGTATATAAGTGAGTTTTGGTTCACGAAATGTTAGAGTGCTCAATACCATATAGATAGAGCAAAATATAAAGCATGAAGAATAGTTAGCTTAAAGTCTTCGCTACCAGAGGTTTCACCCTAAACGGGATCATCGCCTAGCGAAGACTTTAAGGTAACTATTCTTCATGCTTTATATCTATATCTATCTATCTATCTATCTACATCTATCTATCTATCTATCTCTATCTATCTATCTCTATCTATCTATCTATCTATCTATCTCTATCTATCTATCTACATCTATCTATCTATCTATCTATCTATCTATCTATCTATCTATCTATCTATCTATCTATCTATCTATCTATCTATCTATCTATCTATCTATCTATCTATCTATCTATCTATCTATCTATCTATCTATCTATCTATCTATCTATCTATCTATCTATCTATCTATCTATCTATCTATCTATCTATCTATCTATCTATCTATCTATCTATCTATCTATCTATCTATCTATCTATCTATCTATCTATCTATCTATCTATCTATCTATCTATCTATCTATCTATCTATCTATCTATCTATCTATCTATCTATCTATCTATCTATCTATCTATCTATCTATCTATCTATCTATCTATCTATCTATCTATCTATCTATCTATCTATCTATCTATCTATCTATCTATCTATCTATCTATCTATCTATCTATCTATCTATCTATCTATCTATCTATCTATCTATCTATCTATCTATCTATCTATCTATCTATCTATCTATCTATCTATCTATCTATCTATCTATCTATCTATCTATCTATCTATCTATCTATCTATCTATCTATCTATCTATCTATCTATCTATCTATCTATCTATCTATCTATCTATCTATCTATCTATCTATCTATCTATCTATCTATCTATCTATCTATCTATCTATCTATCTATCTATCTATCTATCTATCTATCTATCTATCTATCTATCTATCTATCTATCTATCTATCTATCTATCTATCTATCTATCTATCTATCTCTATCTATCTCTATCTCTATCTCTATCTCTATCTCTGTCTATCTCTGTCTATCTCTGTCTATCTCTGTCTATCTCTGTCTATCTCTGTCTATCTCTGTCTATCTCTGTCTATCTCTGTCTATCTCTGTCTATCTCTGTCTATCTCTGTCTATCTCTGTCTATCTCTGTCTATCTCTGTCTATCTCTGTCTATCTCTGTCTATCTCTGTCTATCTCTGTCTATCTCTGTCTATCTCTGTCTATCTCTGTCTATCTCTGTCTATCTCTGTCTATCTCTGTCTATCTCTGTCTATCTCTGTCTATCTCTGTCTATCTCTGTCTATCTCTGTCTATCTCTGTCTATCTCTGTCTATCTCTGTCTATCTCTGTCTATCTCTGTCTATCTCTGTCTATCTCTGTCTATCTCTGTCTATCTCTGTCTATCTCTGTCTATCTCTGTCTATCTCTGTCTATCTCTGTCTATCTCTGTCTATCTCTGTCTATCTCTGTCTATCTCTGTCTATCTCTGTCTATCTCTGTCTATCTCTGTCTATCTCTGTCTATCTCTGTCTATCTCTGTCTATCTCTGTCTATCTCTGTCTATCTCTGTCTATCTCTGTCTATCTCTGTCTATCTCTGTCTATCTCTGTCTATCTCTGTCTATCTCTGTCTATCTCTGTCTATCTCTGTCTATCTCTGTCTATCTCTGTCTATCTCTGTCTATCTCTGTCTATCTCTGTCTATCTCTGTCTATCTCTGTCTATCTCTGTCTATCTCTGTCTATCTCTGTCTATCTCTGTCTATCTCTGTCTATCTCTGTCTATCTCTGTCTATCTCTGTCTATCTCTGTCTATCTCTGTCTATCTCTGTCTATCTCTGTCTATCTCTGTCTATCTCTGTCTATCTCTGTCTATCTCTGTCTATCTCTGTCTATCTCTGTCTATCTCTGTCTATCTCTGTCTATCTCTGTCTATCTCTGTCTATCTCTGTCTATCTCTGTCTATCTCTGTCTATCTCTGTCTATCTCTGTCTATCTCTGTCTATCTCTGTCTATCTCTGTCTATCTCTGTCTATCTCTGTCTATCTCTGTCTATCTCTGTCTATCTCTGTCTATCTCTGTCTATCTCTGTCTCTATCTATCTCTATCTATCTCTATCTATCTCTATCTATCTCTATCTCTATCTATCTCTATCTATCTCTATCTATCTCTATCTATCTCTATCTAT
>OZ035997.1:42399935-42527435 GCA_964035015.1 Corallium rubrum
TAACATATAGCAAGGTTGGTCTACTGCCGAAACGTAAAATTAGCATATTTTGATTTGTATTACACTTCCCAATTCGTCAGAATTTATGTCACAGAAATAAAACAGATGTCCGATTAGAAAGCTATTAATTTGTTGAATACAATGTTGTATTTGATTTTGTGATAAACACAAACAAATAATAGTTGTCAATTTTTAAAGTAAAACCAGAGGGCTTCACTCGGGGGCGATTCAAGTACAAAGCGTTTTATTTTGTTCAAATTTATTTTTTGAAGTTTGATTGGTTGGAAATTTATCTCGGAATCAAACCGGAAAATTTTTTTGAACAAAACAGAACGCTTTGTACTTGACTCGCCCAGAGTAAATTCACAACTATTATTGATTTGTGTTTATCGCAAAATCAAAGACAACATTGTATTCTACAAATTAATAGCTTTCTAACGATATCTATTTCATATTTGTGCATAAATTCTGACGAATAGGCGAGTTTCAGGGTGTTGCGCGCGCAACATTTTTCAAAACAACTGGCAAGTTCCACTCAAAGTAAACATACAGTTTGAAATCAACAAAGTATAGATACAGTTTCTGGATGTTAAACACTGTTATTCTGCTGTTGTTGGCTTGCTAACATATCTGTTTGCCATTGCTTACTTTGTGGGGAGCCCGCCAAGAGCCCGCCAATTTCTTTGTAAACTGATGCGCGCGCAACACCCTGAAATTCGCCTATTGAGAGCACTTTACCAAAATGACCCTGTAAACCTCAATGAAGACCTTAAGCTTTTGTTCGGTCGATGACAAGCAGATATAACTCCAGTAAAATATAAAGCTCCGTGTGTATACCTTATTATAAAACAGGTTGCGTTTTACGCACGCTGTGATTGGTCAATTACCGTGCCTACATTATGCTATGCAAACACGGTTGTGACGTCACGGCAAGTTTCTTAGCCTTATTTCATAAAAGAAACAGAAAATGGAAGCCCTGTGTTTATATAACCTGATGCAAAGACTCGAGTGAGTTTGGGAGAATTCAAAAGTACTTATGTAAACCCTCGCCTACGACTCGGGTTCACATAAACTTTCGAATTCTCCCATCTCACTCTCGTGTTTGCATCAGGCTATATACACACGGGCGGCCATTTTCTATTTCTTAACTAAAGTACTTACTACTTACCTTTACCCTCTTTAATGTTAAGCATAGGTAGCGTGTAGATCACTGGATAACAGGTTAATGGAGCTTTTAAAGGAATACCCATAATATCCTTGAAAAAATAACACAATTGTCAGAATATAAAAAAACAATAACTTAAACTTGAAACAAATCAGATATCTTCCTGCAGTGCACTAACTACAATCATGGCCATAAATTATTAAAACAGCAGAACAAAGGCGGCCCTACACAAAAGGGGTATTCGCTCGTTGAAGCAGAAGATCCTGCAAAATTACCGTTGTACGTTCTGAGTAAAATGAATTATAATTAACGATATTGTCGCAAATTTTTATGTATTCTTATAAACTTATTTCATGAAATGGCAAAATTAAAGCCTCCGAAGAAAGCCATGCAATAATAATATTTCGCAATCGCGAAATTGAGTACGCGACAAATTAAGTCCTGTACAACTTTGTAACAAGGCGGAAATCGTAATCGTTTATTAAACAACACTGTTTAATAAACGAGCAGGAGTGTTTTATCAGATATAAAGACACGAGGCGAAGCCGAGTGTTTTTATATCTGATAAAACACGAACTGCGAGTTTATTGAACGGCTTCAAAAACGGACCACTTGGTAAGTTCATTGGCGTAGTAAGTTTGAAAAATAACCTTATCTACGCCGAGAAAATCAAAGCTAAAGTTTATGTAAATCAGGAAGTATCTTTATCACATATAAAGGCACTGATAAAACATTAATTTCTTTTGAATTTTCCTCATGAATTATTAATAAGTTTTTGAAGCATGTTATAAAGATTATTGCTCAGCAAATATTAAGTTCGTAGAAAGGCCATGATAAAATCAAAAGTCGTGAATAAACATAATAAAAATTTTAATAAAGAACTAACGCGTTTCGTACCCTGGTTCCAGAGGTTTTCTCCCGTAATTTTAAAGCATTAAGACAAGAAAGAAGAGAAAACATCTGGTAGGAAACGGTACGAACCTCACTTTCATGTAATTCAGGCTACAAATCTCATAGGCTAATCTGATACAGGTTTAACCAATCATATCACCCTAGTCATAAGAAGTTTAGCGAATCAATGTTTGAGGGTTATCCAATCAGAGATTCTATTGGAGCGGTTTGATCAATTATTGTACCGCTTCCTACCAAGAGATTTTCTCTCTCGTCTTACCACTATAATTAAGTTACGGGAGAGAAAACCTCTGGGACCAGGGTACGCGTTTCGTTAACCACTGTCTAATCCTTAAATACTGTCTATTGGCTCAAAATTTGTCAAACCAACACAACGGTTACCTGTCCAGTAAGTTCAACCAAAACTTCATATTTCCCATCTTCTGCCGTAAATCCTTGATACGACATATTCTGAGCAGATCGTCTTGTACATACAAAGATTTGTTTATTCACCGTCTCAAACGCGATATACTATTAAAAAAGTAATTACAATTATTTCGTTCAAATTTTACTTTTACAAAATTTCCATAGACTGAATTGAATTGTCATTATAAATGCGCGGTCTTTATCTGTATAAAGCCCAGGAAAGTATACAGATAAAGACAAAACCTTGAGAAATTTGAACTAAATTAATACGCGCCGAGGGAAGTATATAGGCTTAATGCCGAGGTTCGAGGTAATTAACTCTTACTCAGAAAGCAGAAAGTGCTGTTAGATATGAAAAAAATGACAGTCCCTCTGCAGTTACATACGAGAAGAGTTGACTGGGAAAACGTGTTCCCGCATACAATTACTATATACCATTTGCATTTATTCCCTTGGTGGGGGACAAATCTTCTAAACAATAAAATTTTCATTACTGATTCGCTCTGTTGAACGGCGGAACTTTGAAGTTGTCCTCCAGATCCACCGTTTTGACGTCATGTGCGCCTTTGCTATAAATAGTGGGGGCTTTTCTTATTCATTATTTAAAGACAGTAGTGCCCCCCCCCCCCCTTTGGATCTGAATAAAAAAATACTAGTGCACTTTCCAGTTCTGCGAGTGCATGCCAGTTCTAAAATCCGGTACTACTGCAGGGTTCTCCTTATCAGGCGGTAACCAGTAAAATTTACCGTCTCCAGTACCATTGATTACCGCCTGGAGAAACCTTGTACATTTATAGATGATAGTAAATTAGGTTGCGCAAAATATACTGCAACTGTCGAGGTATTGTCGAGATTTGTATCATCGTCGACTACAGAAAATGTCTTTCTCAAACAAGCGAAGGAATGATTTTCAAACACAGGCAGGCTTTTCCGAAGCATTAACTCTACCTACGTCATGAAGCGAATTTAGTTCCCAGTCCCATAGGCCACAGCTCAGCCACGGAAATGCCTATGTCTTGGCTGCTCTGGGTGCATGCCCACCCAGATGTTTTGGTTTCATAATACGAAAGCTTAGAAAAGCTATTTTCAGTATTCGGGGTCTCAAACTGGGTACAAAACAATAACATTGTATTTGCAAAAGGAAAAACTATTTGGAAATTTGTAGATGGAAATACAACATAGTAGATTTGCCAAATCCCAGACCGTTGTATTTATTCATTTTTCTCACAGTTGCAAGTCTTATAACCATTGGCATCGAGCAACCACTTAAATATCAAATCTATATTTTACAACCATAATATTAAGTTAAAATTGTCCTCTGATCGATTCCTATCAACTTCACGCCCTGGATTCGACTATTAGACACACGAAAATATGACATCTTTCAAGTGTAAAATACTCCAAATATATTACCATTTCAGAATCATCTTCAGAGCAACATCAACAGAAAATCATGAAGCATTGGCCATGCATGTGGCGAACGTTTACACTACACTCACGAATTCACCTTTATTTGACATTCAAAAAAATCAAATAACTTTCACAGAATGCCATAAATACTCGATTCATATCGTAAATGCTTCAACAATACTTTGAACTTCCATTAACTCGACAAAAATATCAATAACTTGAGATTTGGCGCCACCAACTTTGAGAATCTAGAGCAGGGCCGTTTTGGGGCAGTTTTGATTGGGAAATCTACTAGGCTTTCTATTTCCCGTTGTCTCTCCCCAGTCCTCTCGGCCATCTCGGCCATCCCGGCCTCAAATTTATAACTCCCAAATAGGAAATAGAAGCCTAGGTCTAGGCTGCACCCAGAGCAATCTCGGTTCCCTCCCGTTGAGAAAACTCTTTTTCCTGTTGCACTCAGAAATAAGGAGAACCCTGTACTGTACCATTAGCTACACTAGCAACACACTATACAGTCAGACCATAATATGCATATTACCTATACAGGGTGTCTCAAAAAAATGCCTCCCATCCGTTTTTGTACCGCGTCTTCTTTAATTTGGGTACAAGAAGTAAATTTTTATATCACGCCGAAAGCCCACCACTCCATCTATGTCTGAAATTTTCAGAGCTAAATAGTTATCCACTCGCTTCCTGGAGTCATTTAAAGAGACACCAAAATTTGAACTTGTCCAAATTATGCAAATTATCTATGCTACCTACAGATTTGGAAAATACAGGGTGTCCCAGAAGGAATGTCGCCCATCCCGTTTTTGATCACAGCTTTGTTTGAGTGCAGAATACAAGTTTGAATACATATGCATGTGAAAACTGACCACAGGGGAATAAAGTTTGATTCCAAATGAAGCAATGCGGCATCAAATCATGTGGGGGTTCCTTGGGTAATAACAATGCTCACGAGAGTTCCATGCACATGTTTGCCGTGTAGGCAGAAGTGCATTTTACTTTATCCGTCTTACGATGGTTGGACAACAATTCACTCCCGAGGAAAGAGCATTCATGGTACTTTCCTATCATAAAACAAGAAGCCCAACAAGGACAAGGGAAGCCTTTAGGAGAAGATTTCTAAATCTTGACGTAGCATACATAATTTGGACAAGTTCAAATTTTGATGTTCGGCTTCCGGCGTGATATAAAACTTTACTTCTTGTACCATAATTAAAGAAGGTGCACCTCATAAATGGATGGGGGGCATTTTTGGGGGGACACCCTGTACTATATTCTTAACAGTCATGCATGTATTGCACATATACCTGCATATCAGGTCTGATAAAACAGTTAGTTTGCCCATACATCGTTTCTGGTCGTAATGTCGCCGCCACCAAGACACCCTGTACTATATTTTTAACGATCATGAATGTATTGCCACATACCTGCATATCAGGTCTGATAAAACAGTTAGTTTGCCCATACATCGTTTCTGGTCGTAATGTCGCCGCCACCAAGAACACATCTCTTCCAGATAGCGAGCTGAAGTTAAAAATTATAAACTTTGTCCAAGGTGGAAAAAATAGACAAAACTTTGTTGGAAAACCTCCTCAATAATAAATTAAGTCAGATAAATCCCTCGAACGTCGGGACGTATGCGATATAAAGCCCTCGGACGCTGCGCGTCCTCAGATCTTTATATAGCATACATCCCTCGTTCTCGGGATTTATCTATTACTTAAAGACAGAAAACTTTGTAATTCTCAAACCACTAAAGTGGCATTTCTTACATTTTGAGATTACCTATATTTCAAAAATTTATAAACTGTTAATCGTACACTTTGCAAGTGTATTCAAATAATGTAATTCACGACAATTATCTCGTTCGTGGATTTTGTCAACGCATCCAGTTCACTAGATACAGGATTTTTATGTAATGTAATCTCTGTATTAGGCGGTGGCAGCTTATTTTATTTGAAAAAAAGAAAAGAAAAAAAGACTAGCATAAAAACGTATATATTTATGTAGCAGTTAAAATATGAGCGGCCGATCTTTAAGTAATATATCATACATGAGGAGGAGTGTTTCATCTGGATATCCAAACACTGAGACGTTTGTTGAAAACCGAGGCGAAGCCGAGGTTTTTGAACAAACTTCGAAGTGTTTGGATATCCTGATGAAACACTCCTCCGAGTGTAAGATATAGCATCTCAAACGAATCAGTATTTAAAGAGAAAATCAAAGTAAATGTTTGCTTAATTTATGTAATTTCTTCCTCCGATATCCAAACCACAGACACGGTACTGATTTCCTTTGTGTTTTCCTCATGAATTATTAATGAGTTTGAGATGTGTAAATAATGAACACTTTGTTTAAGAGTCCTAGGAAAAGGTTGGATAAGATCATTTTAAGTCAGAAGAAGCTGAAGTCGAGCTACTAGTGTCTTAACATTGATCAAACGTATTAAGTAAAACATATTAAACAATTAAGTAATTGATCAAACACATGAAAGTTTGAGTGTTTCATCAAGGGACTGCAAACACTCGAAGACAATAAAAACCTCAGGGCTACGCCTCAGTTTTCATTTGTTTTCTCGTGTTTGGAACCCCGGATGAAACACTACAACGCGTGTTTGATCTATTACCTCTCAAACGAATATTTGCATTTCAATATGCAGTGTCTTCATTGATTTCAATATGCAGAAAAAGAAATGTGATCCAGTTCACTACAGGAAGTTTCATACAGGTTTTCATTGGGTATCAAAACTCAAGCATGCAATGTGGTATACGTTCATGGATTGGCTATAATAATTGATGAATTACTAATGAGTTTGGCTTAATTATTAATGTTAGTTTTCAAGTAAATATACTTGGACAACGAAAACAAGTGTTTCACCAGGATATCTAAATACGAAAAAAATTTTTAAAATAGACGAACTATCCATTGCATGTTTTCCTGTGTTCAGATATCCCGGTAGGAAACGAATAAATTCTATCTGCATAAGTAATTAAGATATCTGAGGAAGAACTCCAACTTTCATCAAATATCATAATTACGAATCCAAGTAGAATCTATTGTAGTCTTGTAACTGAGGGTGTTTCATCTGGATATCCAAATGCAAATTCATGATCATATGCGTCTTTGTTATTGGTTAATTTACTCATGAGTTACGAATGATTTGAAAAATTGTAGTAATAAGCTTTCTTCAACAGATTCTTTCACTGCTTTAGCATGTACCTTAGATTATCATTTTTAGTAACGAAATATACCGACGTTACGGGTGGAGCCCTTCATCAGAGTGAATGCTAATAATCCAAACAGTGCATGAAATCAAACTAGTGTGCTGCGTAAGCAGTTTTGAAACATAAATCGAAATATAGTATGGTTCGATATACTGCCAAAACATGGGACGTAGAAGTCTAACGTTTCGTGCGAAGGCAATTCTCTCTAATGCTAACAAATTTGTTTGTTTTGCAGAAGGGAGCCTGGGCACCTTTGCCCCCCCCCCCTGATTGCGCGTAATTAATAGCTACAATATCAGTACCAGTAGCCAAATGTTGTCTGATTACAAGTTCAAATAAGAAACAAGATTATTTAATAGTCAAGTACGTTTTATTTGTTCTTCATGGGGATGTATTACTGCCTCGCCCAGACGTCTCCGTTATATTTTTCTTTTCGCGAGTTCTCAGCATCCAGGGGCCCAGGGATACGCACGCAGCTAGAATCAATAATGTTGCTCGTTAGAAATTCCCGAGAACTGTCTCTTCCACAGGCGTCTCTTCAGAATTTATTATATAAACGCAATTATATTAAAACGCATGACAAACGCGCGCGCGTAAGGAGGAGAGGCACTGGAAACTAATGCAACGCGAGGGCGCATGGGATGATTGGGATCGCGTGCGTAATCCTGAACCCCAGAGACAACCCTGAGTCACAGAATAGTAGTACAACCAGAAGTCCGACTCGAGTGAAAACTTGTCCGCATTCAGTTCTTCAATGCGCAGGCGCGATATTTTACGCCATCCGACGCCATCCTACGCGATCCTACGCAATGTCCTACGCCATCCTGGCAAGTTCCCCCGGCAGTTTTATCCTTCTTTTGAAGGTCCAAACTGCCGGGGGGAACTTGCCAAGATAGCGTGGGATGGCGAGGAATCAAGATGCGCGAGGCGACATGCGCGAGGATATAAACTTCAAAGGTTCCGACGCGAGTTGGACTTCTGGTTGTATTACTATTCTGTGCCTGAGTCCCTGAATGCTCGCGAGAACTCGCGAAAAGAAAAATATAACAGAAGCGTCTGGGTACGAAGCAGTTCCTGGGAATGTATACAAATACATCCCCATGAATTTACGATGAGCAGTATCATTGCCCATTCTCATCCCCAGATCTCCTCACTTTTCTTAGCGCACGAAATTTTTTGTGCGGCCGCGCGCTAACAAAAGTGAGGGGATCTGGGGACGAGAATGTATCATTGCCCAATTCATCGGGGTTTTGCCAAAATGTGGGACTAATGTTGAATCAATTGAATCATCTCAGGGCCTGTTTATATGATCCCAGTGTACCGGGATGTCCGGTTGCCCGGTACAAAGAGGAAATTGCGGTAAACTGCCGAGGGTAAAACTGACGTTTCGAGCGAAGCCCTTCATCAGAGGGAAATGTGAAAATTCAAAACAGGAAGATATAGAGATTACTTCATGGTAAATGCTTGCGAACGATTTTTATTCACGAGTTGTGAAGTATCATAGACCTGACCGTTTGGACGAAATTCCGACCGTAATATTCAAAGTTACAAGCATTGTAGCTCAGTAAACTTCATCCTGGTGTACTGGGATGTCGCGTTTATATGGGAAAAAATCTGTCCCGGTGCACCGAGATCCCGGTTGCTTCAACCGAGATCCCAGGTACACCGGGACGTCCCGGTCTCCATATAAACGCAACCGCGAAAATAACAGTAAATTATCTACAAGCCGACATCCCGGTACACCGGGACGTCCCGGTACATTGTCATCGGGATCATACAAACAGGCCCTAATATCGTTGTAATTCAGTTCCTCAGCTTGACCAATTTATTTGACAAAACTCGGTCGAACAACTTCCTGTTGGTTGTTCAAAAACTACAAACCAATCATATTCGAAAAAGAGGAAAGTGCGGTAAACTGCCATTCTGATTGGCTGTTGATAGTTAGCGAACGATTTTACTTCACTGCTTTACTATGAAGAAATCTCAATACCTATGAAATAATCCAAAATATTTCATCAAATGAAGGGCCAGACTGAGGAAATGAATTGCAACAATATTTTAGGAACACCACTTTTTAACTCTTACACTCCATATAACTTTAAAAGAAGAATATACAGAACGGAAAGTTAGCCTTGGCTATTTTGAACTTTACCTTAGCTTGCCTTTGTAAGGTTCTAACACTTTCATTTTGATAACTGTATACTCCTGAGGTCCAACACCCTGGAAACAAACAATAAAGATATATTTTCAAGCAAGGGTGTTTTCCAAGGTGCTCACCTGATCAACAAATATATACCAGTTTCATTGGAACAAAACTACAAAATAAAATTTAAAGTCATACTTGGCAAGGTTTTGAGAAAATTCATGGTCTTTTTAGTACTTAGTGTTCAGGTATAAGAATTTAAAAGCTTTCATGGTTTTTAAAAACCCGCACAAACCTCGTGAATAACGCAATGTTCTCATACCATGTACAGATACGTGTAATACTTTCTTTCTTTCTTTCTTTCTTTCTTTCTTTCTTTCTTTCTTTCTTTCTTTCTTTCTTTCTTTCTTTCTTTCTTTCTTTCTTTCTTTCTTTCTTTCTTTCTTTCTTTCTTTCTTTCTTTCTTTCTTTCTTTCTTTCTTTCTTTCTAGCTAGTGGCTTAAATTTTGTGTGCACCTCACTTACGTCCATGCCTGTACTTGCCTATGTTTCTATCTCTTTGTTTTAAACATAGGAAATGTTTTGTTCTTTAACATTGACCTATTGGTGGGTTGCAATCAATCCCCTGAGATTTAGAAGACAAAGACACGGTGGCCATGTTGGTTCGTTGGTACAAACCAACCAACATGGCCGCTATGACGTTACGTTCAGCAATTCCAAAAGTCTGCGCGCAGGCTATCATTCACCCATGAATGCAATCGGTAGTCAAAACACAGCAAAATGTTACTAATGCTATTATCAACTAAAGTACTCAAAGCATGTCAATAAGCACGGGTGGCGTGTGCTGTTAGCGCGCTGCCTCTCTCCAAAAAGTTAAGCCCGATTATAGACGGGGTTAGTACTTAGATGGGTGACCGCTTGGGAATAACCCCGTTGTCGAGCTTGGAACTCACGTGAGAAGAGTTGTAGTTGATATCTCTCCTGTGAGGGGTTTTTGCCAGGTTCTCCGGTTTTCCTCCCTCCATAAAATCAACACCTATGCATCTTAGATGTGATCCGTGATGCCTGCAGCGCCTTTTATATGCCTTGACACGGCCACGTTGGTCTGCGTCCTTCGTAATTCAGCCCCTGGCTGCGAGTAAGGATGATTTGCCCCCAGTCCTTTATCCTTTAACTGTATCTGGCTAATTTGTCTTTCAGTTTGGGCAAAATATAGCATATGCAGTTAATAGTATATAAATACTCTCAGGAAATAAAACCAAAGACAACAATGTGTACCTCTCCACTTAGTCGATCATGATCCATGCAGGGTTGTCCATCTTTGGGAGAATATATGGTGTATCTATAAGTAAAGTAGAAGTGAGTACTCCACATGAAAGACTTTGTCGATATCACACATTCACACCTTTCTTTAGTTGGAGGTTCCCAATTTCTCTCATTTTCTACCGTCTCCCATACAATATTAGGGAGTGGTGTGCGAATCCGATCCGAATCCGATCCGATCCGATCGGATTCTGATTCGGACTAAACTTTTATCGTTCGGACCGGATCGGATCTTGTTCTTTTTTTCTCGGATCGGGTCGGATTTTCTTTCTTTTTTTCTGAGATCGGATCGAATCGGATTTTGCACTTTTTTACCCGCATCAGATTCACTTTTGTCATTGTTTTTGTCACAAAATTAACAAATTCACTAGTTGTATGCACGTTGCACAACATATGAAGGTTATTATTACATAAGATTATTATTGTATATATAGTAGTTTTTTTAAATTTATTTGTTCATTGGTTTTCTTTTCGGAAAGTTTGCGCAACTATTGCAACATATATCTGGTGTTTTAATTTTTCCGGACCGGATCGGATCGGATTTGAGCAGCTGTTTTCGGATCGGATCGGATCGGACTACGATTTTTTGGCTTCGGATCGGATCGGGTTCGGATTGACAGTTTTGGCAAACCTTCGGATTATAAGGGGTCAATCCGATCCGACGCACACCACTAGGACCTTGAGATCTACGACAGCAAGCACAACGACGACGTCTTGTAAATAAAAGAAGTCTGGTTTGGAAACAAAGAGGATGAATAATTTTTAGTCCCAAGGGTAATCCTAACACCGTCCTTGTTCTTTATACAACGCCACTAGGAGCATTTTCACGTCTTCAGGACGACGTCAACCGCCAAAAGATGAGAACTGTTGCTTAAGATTGCTCTTAATACAGACACTACAATCACTGTAGCAGTACCGGGACGTTTTGGAGATCATTTAACTTTCTTTAAATATCAAATATATTAATCAGTTGACTGTGACTTCTTTAAATTGTAAAATTCATGTTGCGTTTTAACCACCGTCGTCGTCCTAGCATCTTAAGGTCCCTATTACAAAACTTAAGTTTCCCAGACTGAGCAAAGATAAAAAAGGACCTTTTCACTTGGAAATATTTCTCGAGAAACCTGGCTGCAATCCGCTGCATGCTGAAAGTTACTTGACCAGCGCCGCAGAAGAAGCCTTGCATGGAACAAAATTAATGTTGCCCACAGGGAGTTTATCACGAAACTCACGCTTACTATGTGTCATGCTAAAAGAATTGTTGTTGTTTTTTAAAAAAGCGTAATCACAGTCATACAGTGATGTTTTAGCTTTATTTGGGCCGCGTTGAACGTTGGGTAATCAAGCTGTACCACGCCACGTGTATAATTCGTCTGTTTGTCATGAGTTTTACCAAAATAACAATAAATCCTCGTATTTAATTTAGTAAAGTTTTGGAACATTTTGTAAGGTTTTAGTAAGGTTTTAGCACAATTGGATTTAATGCAAACCGAGCCATGCAATGAAACAAACCTTTCCAAGGGTTAATAAAACAAAATTGCACAGCGAACGATGTAGGCAGTGCAATAGAAATTCTATTCCATAAACGTAATCAATAATCTGCCAGTTCTAAAATCCGTTTTTCTAGCTTTCTGATTAGGCGAGCGGTCCTCGCGTGGCAATATGAAAATCGTGATGTTTCCTGCGTAACCCATGGCACTGGCAGCGGGCGAAACCGGAAGTAGATGGTCAGGGTGAGTTTGTCTTTGTTTCTTCCAGTTTTCCTTCATTTGAAACAATATCTGAAGGTTTTGCTCAACATATTTTTAACACTTGATATATAACAAAACACTTATTTACTGTACCTCAGGAAAAGTGTGTTTTGTGGCCCCTCGACGGCTCGTTGTTGCACACCGATCTTTCTTGGAAAACAACGGTGGTCTCGAGGCTACAAAACACACTGTTTTCTCCGTGCCAGTAAATAAGTGTTTAATACATATATAATACTTCATAGTAAGTGCTGTGTACGATTATTGTGTGCTCATTATTCACGAGAGTTGTGATATAGGAACGAGCAAAGTATTATGAACGCCTATACAATATTTATTCCGACTGGTAAAAGTTGGTTTAAACAATCAGAAAACATAAACGATATTTTTCACTGATGAAAAAATCGTTTAGGCAACGAGGATCTCGAAAACTTTTAATTCTTTAAAAAACGTACGTTACCTTATTAATTGCACGGAAATCTCAGTGCTTATATAATAAGATTTATTATAGAATTTCCAAAGTCAATAATTAACAATTAGCCACCGAAGTGGAGGTGAATAGTGCTGGATATTCACCGAGCCGCGAAGTGAATGTCTAGACTATTCACCGACACCGAGGTGAATAATTGTTTTAGCATATACCCAATAAATAAAATAACAAGTTTAACATTCTTATATCTCAGTTCGGTACTTTCATACGAGATACGGCCGCTAGCAACTTGGCGATAAAACAGTTTTTACAATTTTTGAATATATTAATTGTTATACAATACCCTGGTTGCTATGCGTGTTTTCATTGGTTGTTGCCCATGATCTATTAGAGGACAGACACACGGATCACGTCAGATCACGTCAGATCACGTCAGATCACGTCAGCTGACTTGCTTTTTTCTTTCTTCATGCCCCAAAATCCGGCAAGAAGTATTGTGTAATTTTTGTATTGTATAAAACAAATAGATTCCATTTTTTGTCTGTTCAGTTATAGATGCACAGAAGACGTCACAACGTGGCAAGAACATCAGTGACCCACTCGACTGCGTCTCGTGGGCCACTTTTTTGTTCTTACTACGTTGTGACGTCATCTGTGCATCTATAACTAACAGACAACGGCAAAATGGAATCTATTTGTTAAATAGAAAATTGTAAAGAAGCAAAACTGGCCGCCATTTTGTTTTGCCCGCGCAGGTGAATAGTGCAGGATATCCCAAGCTAGAGGAACCAATCAGATTGCGCGAAAAGCACTATTCACCTGCGAGGTACATTCCCTCTATTTTCCGAAATATGTTTTATCACGTTATCGTACATTACCTTTTACCAAATTTAATCTTTCCTCTTTCTTTAAGTGTCATAAAATGCCACCTTACAAATGAGTCATAATATGGATTGGCATCTGTAGTTATAAACGAACGCCTCCAATCTACCTATAGAGCATAGAAACTGTATATTAAAATAAACGTATAACTTTGCTAACCCTAAAGATATTCAATAGCAAACAAACAAACAAAAGAAAATGAGAGTGAAATATTGTCCGACGAGAAGAATCGGTTCCAAGAGGGTAAAATTTTATATCCATGCAGAAACAGTAATTTGATTTGGTTAATTTGCCACTGGCAGCATAAAAATAAAATATTATATAAACGAACAAATATTAAATTTTGAAGTTGAAAGTTGAAGTTGAAAACATACAGCATATTAAAATTCAACTACCTCATGCACTACATGTTTACGTACAACTTATCATATCACTTTAAATACATCTCATATGCAAACGCTACCACCACTTCCACTTAGGAGCAGATATGACAATGAATTTGCAACCTTAGCTCTCCATCTGAGCCTCAGTGGTTAGCGTCTATATCTGGTCATTAGAAAATTGCAGGTTCGAACCCTGTCTAGGGCTCAGAAATCTTTTCTGAGTAATTGAGCTTGACGAACGTCCACCAAACGTCTGCTACCTCATAAATGTTACAAATTATCAAGCACATTAAAACCTCCAAAAATTATAACTCAAAAACAACAGTAAAGTGAAGTAAAACCTTCAGATGGAGATACGTTTCCATAATCAGATATATAGACTAATATTCTTAGATTAATATACCCATTACGGATACTATCAGTCAGACGACTCGGAACACCAGTATATATAAGTATATATATATATATATATATATATACAAAGATTTTGTGTATATATATACACAAAATTTTTGTCTAAGCTCTTAGCAACAGCTGCGAGAAGGATCGTAGGTTTGATTCCCGCCGGATGACATTGACTTGATGGTGCATTTCGCAATTGTAGGAAGAAAAATTTCTAGTGTGAGAAATGTTATGAGCACCAACAAATCACTTTTAAGTATTAAAATACCTTTACTCCCATGCTTCTAAGATCTTTCATTGCAACTGGAGGGAAGTATGTCAGCCAATGATCAGGTTCAGAAAACCTATATTAAAAGATAAATGAACCCGTTTAAAACTACGACATATAGAAAATTAAAATAAACCCAATTCAATAATTATTTAAAGAGCTAAATATACGGAGTAAAATATAGGGATTCAAAAACTCATTAATAATTCATGAGGAAAACACAAAAGAAAATCATGACCGTATCGTGTCTTTATATGTGATAAAGATACCTCCTGATTTACATAAACTTTAACTTTGATTTTCTAGGCTTAGACGAGGCTACGCCAATAAACTTACCAAGTGGTTCGTTTTTGAAGCTTTATATCTGATAAAACACTCCTGCTCGTTTATTAAACACTACGTAAAAGTTATAGTTACCATGAAAATGATGAAATGACAAAAACCATAAAAAAGTGCAATAGAACTGTTCAGTAACTATGACTTTACGATTAAGGAAAGTTGTTGTCAACGTTGCATTTAATATTTAAGTTACAGGGTATAAAATGGCAGTTTTTCTAACATTTACAACAATTTTTATTTGAAAATATAATTATTGCTTCGAATGTTTTGATTAGAGAAGTGATAAAGTTGTGTTCCCAAGTTACTCAAATCGTTTTGTACGTTATTAGTGTTTTCAGCTGGAGTTGGTAAAGTTCGGCGGGCATTCGGAAGGTTGTGGGTTCGAGTCCCGTCTCGAGCTCAGAGTTTTTCTCTGAGTTTAACTTACGACAGCTTGTACAGCAAAAACATGCGAAAAAAACTTTACTAAAATCTTCTTTAGAAAATTTTGGTACAAAAGTTGTGTTTTCATTACAACAACTGCCCTTTTTCTTTTTTATAAAGTGTATTAATCCAACTCATTTTGAACCTCTGCTCCACAATGAATCTAGTTCTCGATGGCGACGCTATCTTGAATTCACAATGCATTGTGGCCATCTTTGACAACAAAGTCAATAGCGTACCGTCGAGCTGCTATTAATAGCCTAAAAAGCGGACAAACAAGCCAAAATTGACTTTCAAATGATTGTAAATGAGCGAGCCATTATCTATTGTTCGGGCTGCAAGAATTGTGGGTAAAAGCGGACAAACATCAATCCTGACGTCATCACGACGGAGCGATATTAAGAAGAAGATAATTGTATACCGTGAAAACGCAATGAGCTAAATATGTTCTCATGGCTAAATATGATCGTTGTTCTACTGAAAAAACCCCCAAGAGTCTGACTTATAAAAAAAAGATTCATAACAAAAGTATATCCTTATAAATCACCTTTTCTTAGCTTGTTATCCTAGTTATACCACAACCACAATGCATTGCGATGTATCAAAGATGTCGCTGCTATTGGTTGTAAGTTCATGTCCTATATAAGTTAACTGACGAATAACCCAGGTAATTCATGTAAGCGTCACCTTAACACAAACGCTAATCCTAACCGAGGATTAGTATATATATATATATATATATATATATATATATGTAATGTTTACAACACGAGCGGCCGTGTTGTATTGAATTATACAATCACGAGCCGAAGGCGAGTGATTGTATATTCAATACAACAAGGACGCGAGCGTTGTAAACAACTTGTGAAATGAATAAATAGTAAAAATCCCTTTGGGATAATCATATTGAGATGCTAATTAGTTACAAGCACTAGTGGTTTGTATGGGGTTTACAGGGGTATACATGTGACGTAATTTCTGAAATTGGATTGGCTGCAAAACTCATGAATTATTAATGAATTTCACAAATATATATATATATATATATATATATATATATATATATATATATACTATTAGTATATATATACTATTAGTATATATATACTATTAGTATATATATACTATTAGTATATATATACTATTAGTATATATATATATATATATATATATATATATATATATATATATATATATATATATATATATATATATATACTAATAGTATATTTAACAAATAGAAAATCGCTTGCGTGTCTCTGTACTGTGATACAAACACGAATGACGTGATTTCAACCGGAAAAAATGCCTAGTGGAAACACGAAGCGAAGCCGAGTGTTTTCACACATTTTTTCCGGTTGAAATTGCGTCATTCGTGTTTGTATCACAGTACAGAGTCACAAAAGCGATTTTCTATTTGTTTTATAAAATAACTAACCGTTTTACGAGGTAAAAAACCAAGGAGAAGCCACCAAAGTGACCGAGACTCAGCTGACGAATGATGGCGTAATCAAATAAATACGCCAGTGATTACGTGAGATTTAACCAAACAGAGCATGCGTTGTACAATATAAAATGAAAATGACGTCAAACGTGTCTCTGTACTCTGAGTGAAAATGGCTCTCGTCCAATCAGAGCGTGCGTAGCATACCTGTTATTTTATAAATATATATATATATATATATATATATATATATATATATATATATATATATATATATATGCGCCATGACATACAATCAATAATAACCAGATTTCCATAAATTAGCAGATATTTTCAGAGGCATTTCTTGTGAATACCTTTCGAATTTCTCTAAGCAAATCTGTGTATTAACTATTTAACAAGTTTATTTGATCATTTATACTTAACATTAAAACAATACAACAATAGAACATTAATAGTATTACATAGAAAGATGACGAAATATATAGTATAATATATAATAATAAGATCCAAAGGGGAAAGGTGTGAACGGGACTCTAAGGCCCATGCAAGACACCCACCCAAATAAATTTAAAAAGTCTAGAAAAAAAATCAAATATGGAAGGAAGAAGTGAATGAAAAAATCAACGAATGAACAATGAGTGAGCGAGTGAGTGAATGAATGAGTGAGTAATTTAGTGAGTGAGTGATTTAATGAGAGTGAGTGATTTAGTGAGTGAGAAAACGAGCGATCAAACGAACATTATGTTCTGTGACAAGAGCAATCACGAGTCACAACAAAACTTACTTCTTTATATCTTCATCAGCTAAGCCCATGTTTTGCATAATTTGGAATTGATAGTTTGCCTTTCCACTTTTTGCCGCAACTTTGCTTTTCACCTTCATTTCGAATAAATCAAAACGTGTAAATGATCAGAGTTCAAGCGTTAGAAAACACGTGTATCTTCACTGTATAATTAACAATTATTCGCCGAAGGCGATGTGAACAATTATTTTATTTTTTATTTTATTAAACTTTGCCTACAACTTAACAATAATGCGAAAGTAGGCAGGGTAACCACAACAGTTATTACCAATTACTGTGGGCCCGGAATACAATTAGTTAGCTAAAAACAACAGGTCAGAGGGCGGTCAAGACCACCTGCTACATTACATTTCACACATACTGACTTCCATGTCCTAGGGTTATCAGTCACGTAGAAATGATTAAGGGCATAATTATAGTAGTTAAGTAGCTTATTTTTGAAAGATTCTAATGATAGAGACTTGTGCCTGATGGAACCTGGTAAAGTATTCCATACTCTGCACACGCGTATAAAGAAGGATCGTTGACGTGTTAGGGTTTTGCATTTTTTTGGAACATATGTTGTGACATCTTGGATATGAGTAGATCTCGTTACTCTGCCTGCCTGTCTGCCTTGGAAATGGTAGTATGTTGCTATTGATATCAACTAAGCCATTATTAGCCTTATAAAAGAAGATCAAATGCATAAGCTCGCGCCAATAAGTAACTGGTAGGAGATTGCATTGTTTAAGCCTCTCAATATATGATATTTCTGTCAGGAAGGGTAACTTCAAAATATACTTAGTAGCCCGTCTCTGTACTCGTTCCACACGTTTTATCAGCTCGATAGATTGTGGAGCCCATACCTGGGTTGCGTAACCCAGGTGCGATCGAACAAGTACAAGTATAAGTATAAATTTACAAGTTTCTATTACAAATCCTTGAATTTCATTGGCTATCGCAGGAGTTACTATCCGCAGAAACCTCTGGCGATAAGCCAATGACAAGCCTTCTTTTACCTAAATTGACCAATCACAAAATGCGTAGTATGTCACGATCAGTAGAGCCAGCGGTTGTTCTGTTAAGCACCCATGGCGCCGAAAATTATAAATGGAGTGCGCAAATGACAGAAGAAATTGAAGATTTACGCGAAGCAATAAGTTCTACAGAAAACAAAAACGGCTACAAAATGGTTAGAATGGAAATTATTGATGGTAAGATCGTTAAATTGTTTACTGTGTTCGTTTAAAACGAAATATCTGTAAACAAAACACATTTCAAAATTACGTTTGCTATAGATAAGATTTCGTAAGGTAAACTACATTTTAAAATGAATGTTTCAACTTTTTGTCATTTTTATATATCAAATGAGTGAAAATATATTGTTTCAATATTGTACATGAACACCCATGCTAAATTATGCAAGAAAACTTTACTTTTCGATCAGTTGCCGTATGGGACAAGGAAATGTCCGAAATGACAATGTTCAAACATTTGTTGTTGGCAAAGAATTTATTTAACTTTTGTTGGTAAATTTATACTAAAACAATTAGACAACTCGCCATCGTTTTCTATGACCGATAGTCAACTTGGCTTCGCCTCGCGGACTATTCGCTCATAGAAAACTCGGGCTCGTTGTCTAATTGTTAATTATATTATCACTATTAGTATAAATACATATTTTCGTACTTTTAGAAACAACATTTTCTTTAAAATTGTTAATTTCCTCGTTTGTCATATTGACAAATTGGCTGGCGGCCATTTTGAATAAACGCTGTAGGTGATTATCGGGAATTAGTTCACGATCACCTCGCTTTTCTTTGATGTACCACGGTTGTTTATTTATAATAGTTACTCCCAACCTACCCTGCGAGTCAGAGCCCCTTTCCGACCTATGCAAGCTTCGGGGGAATGTGGGCTCTGCCAACAAACTCGATATTTCTTTTTGAGCGTGCGTGAACGGTTGCCATGATACTATTTGGGCTCAGGTTCTAACACGTCACTTCCTATTTTCCTGCTTACGCGTGTTCATAAACTAGAACTCGTTTGACCTGTTTAAAACCTGACTGATTCGCCCCAAACCTGGGGCGAAGATCGAGTTTGTTGGCAGAGCCCACTTTCCCCCGAAGCCTGCGTAGGTTGGAAAGGGGCTCTGACTCGCAGGGTACTCCCAGCCCCGCATAAATCAAGTTAATTGCCCCCGGCTAATATATATTAGCACGGGGCAATTAATTTGATTTATGCGTGGTTGGGAAAATAATCACAAATGTGATAAAGGATTTATCATCGCGACCGAAGTGTTTTTTAGACAACTAACCTATACTTAGTTACCGAGGCCCACTTAATCCGAAGTAACTCGACCAATCATCGCGCGCGATTTTCTATAATCACCTGCGTACATGTATTTATACTAACTAAAGTTATAATCCATAATCCATAAGAAAAAAAATCTTACTACATTTGATTAAAAAAACTAAAATGTCTCCTTTGACTTTTAATAATCCTATCTGTATAAAACCTGATACCGGTTTGGGAAAATGTTATATACTACCACAAAACGATTACATCACATATATGTACTATTCATTACCTGTTTTTCTTCAGCAGGCTCCATCTCTTCAGGAAACTGAGGAGGAAATCCAAAATCTGCAAATTCTCTTTGTAGCTTATCTGCACATGCCTAATGAGTAAAGTCATTAACAATTCACAACGAAAACAAAAGAATGTTATTCATACTTAAGCCATATTTGTACATCGGATAGACCTTATTCAAAAATGGCCGCCGAATTAGAATTCTTTTATGTGCATATAAATTAGCCCCTATGACCTCGTTTTAAAGTAAAAATTATTTTGAATTTCATACATGAAAACGAGTTCATAAGGGCTAATTTATATGTATATAAAAGAATTTTAATTCGGCGGCCATTTTTGAATAAGGTCTATAGAATGTACCAAATTTTTATTACCTTTCCGTGCAATTTTCTCAACTTAAACAGCTTATATCTTAAAGATTGACTGTTGATGCATAGACTTCAACAATTAGATGTGCGAAATTGGTAAGCTATTCGCATCCGATCTTTATTTGATATACAAACGCTAACCTTCGGCTTTAATTTGGATATCACATGAAAGCTGCTCATGTTTTAAATGTTTTAAATCATGTTTTATAATCATACAATACGCTGCTCAATTCTTATAACTTTCCAGGTAACGACATTCGACTCTCAAATCTTATGTATTTTACTCTGGCTAACGTCAGACGATGTTACTCATCAAAGGGAAAATCCACTGACGAGAGAAGTGTTAAATTCACGCAGAAGTAAAACATGCGCCCACTTTAGGCCACGATGCTGGGTCACGCCTAAGAATTTGTATTTATATTTATATGTATATAGATTATAAAGAACTTATAAAACATTCTCTCCTTTTTTAATCTTTCTTTGTATTTATACTTTTCATTTGTTTTTAAAATTTCTATAATATGTATTTATATTTAGTGTGACGCCCCTCATTGAAATCAGCTTTTGTTGTTGAGGCCAACGTGTTTAAATAAAGTTTTACACACATACATACAATGCAAGGGAGAACGTGGCGTGAAGCTATGCGACAACAATCGTATCAAAAAGATACAAACATGAAAGAAGTCTTATGTGAGCATGAAACAAATTTTTACCTTTGCCAGGAGGTTATGTTTTTACCTGCCTGTCTGTCTGTCTGTCTGTCTGTCTGTCTGTCTGTCTGTCTGTCTGTCTGTCTGTCTGTCTGTCTGTCTGTCTGTCTGTCTGTCTGTCTGTCTGTCTGTCTGTCTGTCTGTCTGTCTGTCTGGCTGGCTGGCTGGCTGCTGGCTTCATTCATTCATGCATGTGTAGCCTTGTGAGCTAGCCTGGTTAGCGGGATGGCCCGTTTTCTTTTTAAACATCTCTAAGGCCTGCGCTAAACGTCGCACAATAGACGAATTTAATTCCAATTTGCTTTGTCGGTAATGCGACGTCGAGTTAAACGTCGAATTTCAGTCGAATTTAATTGTTTTTACTTGGACTCGCGGAGCCTATAAACGACTTCGTGAAAATATGGCGCCGAATTGTCACAGACAGAAGAGAAACATGTAATTCGACGCGACGATAATTCGTAGTGTAACTCGAACACGCATTATCGTCGCACTATCCGTCTGACTCAGACGAATTTTATTCGTATGTCGAATTTAATCGAGTTATACGTCGCAGTTTCGTCGAGTAAAATTCATACAATTAAATTCGTCTGAATTAAATCCGTCAATAGGCGAGTTTCAGGGTGTTGTGCGCGCATCATTTTTCAAAAACACTGGCAAGCTCCCGTCAAAGTAAACGTACTGTTTAAAATAAACGAAGTATAGATACATTTTCTGAATATTTAACATTGTTATTCTGCTATTGTTGGCTCGCTAGTGAGTCTGTTTGCTATTGCTTACTTTGTAGAGAGCCAGCCAAGAGCCCACCAATTCCTTTCCAAAACGATGCGCGCGCAACACTCGCCTATTGTGCGACGTTTAGTGCAGGCCTAATAATCCGCATGCGGAGGTACATGCAGTCTCTGAGTGCCATTTTGTTTTAATATAATTCGAATTGACAATGACAGGTTTGCAGACTTCCTGTTGGAGTCCACGGTAAAACGCAGTGTCATTCGGGAATAATTTTTTAAATAAATAGACGCTGGTCCGAACTACAAAAAACATGCAATGCAAAGCAAAGCAAGAACGTTCGGTATAGTATATTAAAGATTTATTATTTTTGTTATATATTTAAATTGATTATAGGATTAAAAACACTCTGACCGTGACTCAAGTTGCGCAGTTGTAATTTCAACCATTGCAGCTAAATATATAGACGTTTTGACGATTTGATCCTAACTTATATAGACGTTGTTTCGTCTGACAAATTTCAAACGTATTTTTGTATTTTATCAAAGACAAACACCCGCTGCACGACTTCTAGTCTTAGAATAGTCATCTTATATTTAGTTTTAATTTTAAACTTGTAATTTCTTACCTTAATTGGCATACCAGTGCAATGAAAACCAAATGGAAATAAACAAGCTTTGCCTTGCATTCGTTGATAACCTACCGCAAACTACATAAAAATAAAAAGGAAAAAAGAATCAATGCTATTTCGCCACCACAAGCTATAAATACCACTTAACTTAGAAATTAGTTGTTGAATATAGTGTGAGAAAATATTCGGGCAATTTAAGAAAAGAAGAAAACAAACAAAAAAAGCACATCCCTCTTGTTCTCACGACTTCATTCTTCGGACCGTACTCTTAACATCATAGATCCTGATATACAAGACATATAGTAATAGTAATTTAATTTATATTGCGCATATTACATTTCAATATGTTCATGTGCGCATTACACTGTTTAGAGTACTCCTAAGGATTTTTCAATGTGGCCGTGTCGAGGCATATCAAAGGCGCTTTAAGCAGCCGCCATACGACACAGTTCAGACCACGGATTCCAGCTAAGCCCTAAGTGTTGATTTTACGGAGGGAGGAAAACCGGAGAACCCGGCGAAAAACCCTCGGAGCACAGGAGAGACCAACTAAACTCTACTCACATAAGTCCCCAGCTCGAGAACGGGGCTGTTCCCAGACGGTCACCCATCCAAGTACTAACCCCATTCAACCGGGCTTAACTATTGGTGAGAGGCAGCGCCCTAACAGCACACGCCATCCGTGCTCCCCTGTGAAGACCCTGTGAAGGTAAGGTAATACGGGCAACATTTTTCTTCAACTAGCAACGCAACAAGTTGAAAAAAATTGTTGGAAAAACGTAGACTACACTTGCTGCAACATGCTGATTCAACTTGCAACAAAATCATTGTTGCGTGACGATGTTTAAGGTGGCCATAGGGGATGCCCTATCCAGTTTATATAGAGATCAGTGGTCGGTACCAATCTATACTAAGAAGGTTTCTGATTGGTTTAGATCATCTAACTCAACCAAAACCCCTAACCCTAATCATTAACGAACATGAGAACAATGAGAATAATTGACAATGTGATTGGTTACTTATAGCCAATCAGAATACTCGCTCATATTAGGTAAGAACTGACGTCCAAAAATTCCCCATTGCCGCAATAACCGCCATGTTTTGCCTCACTTTTTTATTGGCAGTCAGCCTTCCAGGTATATATAGCGTTCACTGATTAAAACACGTTGGGATGTAGAGCGTTAAAATACTCGATCAGGATTGGCTGATGCAACCATTCTCTAAAGTTCGGTACAGACCAGGCCCCTACGCGGTCATCTTGGATGTCAGTCTTAGTCTTTTTTCCCGCGGCCGCACCAAAGGCGGCCCAAACGTACACCCTCTTGCACGCGAGCAGTGTTGTCATTTGCTTTGGGGCGAGGGGCTGCGTATGTTGTTCTTATATATTTCCTTTCTGCTTTATATTTGTTGATGTTTGTGACTTCCAAAAATTCCCCATGTCCGCCATTTTTTGCCTCACTTTTTCGTCTAGTGATTGACTGGAGTCAGCCTTCCAGGTATATATAGGGTTCACTGGTTTCACTGGTTTTAACTCATCAAGATTAGAAAGATTAGTGAACTCTATATATAGTGCACTGCAAAGATCTTTTGTTTTCTGTTGTTATCACACATTGCACTCTATATAGAGTCAATAAAGTTTCATAGAAGTGTGCCGAATTTTTAGCATAACTTAAATCCTAGAATTTTAGCCCAAATCCTAACCCCAACCGTAACCCCAATCTCACTCCTAACTATCACAATAATACTTTATTTAAAAAAAGATTTGATTTTCAATTCTTGTTTTAGTGTTAAAGTGCCTACCGTATTTACTCGTTTAAGCGCCGCGGCGTTTTAGTGTTTCGGATGCGGCGCTTATTTGAGGGCGGCGCTCTTTAAAAATTAATTTATTTGTAAACGATAACAAGAAATGTTAACAACAAAATAAACATGTTTCAAGAGAGAGTTAAATGGGAGAGTATTGAAATATACTCACTTTGAACTTAAAAACACTGTAATACAGGAGAATAAATTTCCAAGGCTGATTTAAGATTGAGATACTGTACTGTAGTTGTTTTTTGGTTTGGCTTCTCGAACAATTCAGTCCGATGGTGCTTCGATTAAGCGGCGCTTATTCGAGGACGGCGCTCTTTAATATTTTTCTCTCATATGCGGCGTTTAATCGGGGGGCGGCGCTTAAACGAGTGAATACGGTACAGTATATCATGATTGGGGATTTTACATATTTAGGATAAGAGAAGATTTGTAATATTATCTTCCTTTCCTAAAATTTCATCTTCATGGAGTTTTTCGCTGTTAAAGTTGACGGAAGTGACGTCTATACGCAGAAATTTGTCTATATAAAAACCAATTTACAGATTCCTGCGTAGACGTCACTTCCGTCAAGTTTAGCAGCGAAAAAGTCCATGAAAATGAAATTTTAGAAAGGAAGATATATTACAAATCTTCTCAGAAGGTTCCAAATATCCTAAATATGTAAAATCCCCAACCATGATATAGGTACTTTGACGTCATTTCGAAACCTTACATGAGATTTACCTCACATGCATTAAGTCAATTTTCCAAGAAAAAAACCCCCCAAAAAAATCCCAACCAATTCGATAGTAAAAGTTAACCTTCTTTCGTGGTTGTAACCATTCTCGAAGGCTTTTTCGGCCCCTCGTCGCCTTCTATCTAATTTTGAAGATTCTATATCCCATATTAGCACACGCATAGGTGTACGGGCACAAATTAATTAGGGGGGCAGCCAAAAATTTGACCGACTGAAACAAAAAGTGCCCGACTTTTATATCATATCAAATACAATCTATAGTCAGCGTGCACAAGTTTATATAACATTGTTTGTGCAAAAGTCAACATGGCATGTTATAAATATATTATCTATGTGTTCCTATGGTAATATGTGCGTGAAAATTTGATACTTTTTGATAAAAACGCGTAATACTTTTTGCCAAGTTGTCCGAATCTGGTATCGCTGTTGCCCGACTTGACTTATCTTCCTGCTGCCCCCCCCCCCCGGCTTGTACGCCTATGAGCACACGTGACTATTCTCTAACCCTCACTATGTAGAAGTATTTAAAACAGTGCCACTAACCTCACACTATTTGGTCAAATAAAATGGCCAATCAAACATAAAAAAGAGAAAAATAGTAAGTTAAGATCAAAAAACAAGTTTAATCACAACAATTATGATCTTGCAATAATTTTTGAATAAAAAACTCGTTAAATTATAACATTAACACTTTGAAGCCTGAAGAGGAGTCTTTAGTATTTTATTCTGCCTAACGCCACACGAGTTAAAACCTATCTCTTTAACACTTTGAAGCCTGAAGAGGAGTCTTTAGTATTTTATTCTGCCTAACGCCAGACGATTTTATTCAGCACAGGGAGAACTAAGATAACCACTATAACTTGTTGTTTGAACAATGATAATGAAAAACACGTGATCACATGTAGATACTCAGTCCACATGGTCAAACCACATTATTTTGTAAAGCCTTAACAAAACAAAAAATAAAAATTATGGAAAAATATATGCATTATATAAGTGCAAATAATTGAGTAAAAAGATATTTATAGATGCGACTGACGCGTACATCCCTAGTCCCTACTAGGGTATTTATATTTAATATTCAATTATCGTACACTGACGTATTTTGAGAGTTCTCAATATTTCAATCAATCACTTACTGCAACTCTGCTTTAAATATACTGGCTGATAGTGTACCTTTGATAATGAGTAGGTGTGTCCCAAATGAAGGCAGCCGTTCATGTATGGATAAGGGAAGGTAACAAAGTACTTCTCTTTCCTAATGTAACATAATGCAACCTTTTAAAATATATTCACAATGTAGAAACATACATACAGCACATTTCAATATACTAAGTAACAACACAACACAATGCATATGTCTCACAACTTCAAAAACTAGTCGGTAACTCATGGGGGGAAAAATACAAAAGAAATGTCTACCGTGCCGGTAGTTTTATACCCGATAAAACCTATGGATCGTTTTCACTCACGTGATCGGTGGCCCCGTTGGGGTAGTGAAACAATACGAAATGTTTGAATAAGAATAGAGTTAAATTCCCATAGGACAAAGGTTGTGCACAAATATGCCCGCCATTTCATTGTGTCTGTGCACCAATATGGCCGCCGTGACGTCAGATGAAAACCAAAAATTGACATCAGAAAGAATACTAACATAGAATTTTATATCAAGACCAACAAACATGGAATTTTATATAAAATTGTCATCCTAATTGGCAAATGAACAATGGAAAAGAAAAGATATAACACTGGTGCTTTTAAACTTTACACTAATGTATATGTACATGTACAGTCTCACAAAATCATGTACGTGTTTTTCCCGACAACACAATATAATGTACATCAGAGTACATGCCAGAAGAGGTTGGACACGGTCCAATAAGAGTCATGGGTGGATTAGTATCACCCAGTGAGAAACCTGATCGACAAAAAAGTGATAAAAATCGAAGAAAAGGCGTACGAAAAACTGCCCTTGGTTTGTAACCATATTATTTTGAGTTTTGATCAAGTAACAACAGAAATGGGAGGTAAGAAAATTATTAATAAATATTCCCTCCCTGACGAAAACCCAATGTTTACCAACACAACGTAACGTGTTATAATGTTTGTCTAACATTATATATTGTTTCCCTCATTCCCGGCAATAATTGCAACATAATCGATCGCCCCAAACAAAACGTCTTACAGTATCACGCAAATTCACACAACATGGTTACATGGCATACGCTGTATTGCACCAAATTATTTCTTTCTTTCCTTACTTTTTAGCTTCCTCTGAGTTGAGCTATAAAACGGTAAAATTGGACGAGTTGTTATATTTATGCACATTTAAAGTAAGAGTTAATTACCGAGAACCGAGGCATTAAGCCACATACTTCGCCGGCCGAGGGAAGTATAGGCTTAATGCCGAGGTTCGAGGTAATTAAAGTGCCTATGGAGCGAAAATTATTATTGTCTTAAATGAAAGAACTCTCAAAACGACAAAGTAACATCTTTTGCAGATCTTCATTTCCGTGCCTCGTTGTTGAGATATTTCAATTTTTTTGATATGCAAATTAAACACTTTGACGTCACACGTGTATAATGAGTTATCAGAGAAGGTTCGGTATCTTTGCTATTATCAAACGAAATCAATTAAAAATCAAAATAGACGCACAAGATCGGCTTCGAAGTGATTTCGTTTGATAATAGCAAAGATATAGAACTTTCTCCGATAACTCATTATACACGTGTGAAGTCAAAGTGTTTAATTTGCATATGAAAGAAAATGAAATATCTCAACAAAGACGCACGGAAACGAAGATCTGCAAAAGATGTTATGTAAGACAATAATAATTTTCGTTTCATAGGCACTTCATCTAATTTAGTTCATAAAGACTTATGAATAACAAAGAAAACCGCGTGAAAATTTGACATAATCACCAGTAAAGTTATACTGTACCTCGGGAGCATTTTCTTCATATATTTTCTCATTCTTCCAAACTTCTTGAACTTGTAATTCAATCTCTCTCAAGGCACTAACTTTAGCATTACTTTTTCGCTCGGACTTGCCTTCCATCTAAAAATATTAATGAGCATATCTATATAAATAGTTTGAACGATAATACGGGTATTTTAAGCGCAAATACTTCTTTGCAGTGTGCCTGTATGCAGCTGTACAATCGGCCAAACCATTCAGTGCATATTTATTACAAAACTGTTCAAATAAAACAGACAGTTCAGCCGCTGTTACACGATGCAATGTTTCGTGAAACCTGTGCGAAACAGGTTTCAAGACAACGTATAACACCTCCTTGTTTATGAACCAGTGTCGCTTTGCATTGCGATGTAACGTAAAGTTTCACAATGTGACGTAAAGTCTCACAATGTAACATAAGGTCTCACAATGTAACGTAAGGTCTCACGATGTAGCCCGATGGCACTTCGAGTTGATTTTTTTCCGGTTTCAAATAAACAAATGCTGCCACTTTCTCACAAGAACAAGACATACCACCACTAAAGTTTGTTAAAGGCTGTACTGAAGATAAACCACTTTCATGACCATTGACCATGACTACGTTAAATATTCTTTTATGTGCATCTAAATGAGCCTTTCTGACCTCGTTATACGTAAAGTCTCACAATGTAACATAAGCTCTCACAATGTAACTTAAAATCTCACAATGTAACGTAGTGTCTCACAATGTAACGTAGGGTCTCACAATGTAACGTAGGGTCTCACAATGTAACGTAGGGTCTCACAATGTAACGTAAGATCTCACAATGTAACGTAGTTTCACAATGTAACGTAAGGTTTCACAACGTAACGTAAGGTCTCACAATATAACATAAGGTTTCACAATGTAATGTAAAGTCTCACAATGTCACGTAGTTAAGGTCTCACAATGTACAGTAACGTACTTAAGGTTTCACGATGCGTAAAGTCTCACAATGTAATGTAAGGTTTCACAATGTAACGTAAGGTCTCACAATGTAATGTAAGGTTTCACAATGTAACGTACTGTAAGGTCTCACAATGTAACGTAAGGTCTCACAATGTAATGTAAGGTTTCACAATGTAACGTAAGGTTTCACAATGTAATGTAAGGTCTCACAATGTAATGTAAGGTTTCACAATGTAACGTAAGGTTTCACAATGTAACGTAAGGTCTCACAATGTAATGTAAGGTTTCACAATGTAATGTATAAGGTTTCACAATGTAACCTAAGATCTCACAATGTAATGTAATGTCTCACAATGTAACGTAAGGTCTCACAGTGTAACATACTTTCACAATGTAACGTAAAGTCTCACAATGTAACGCAAGGTTTCACAATGTAACGTAAGGCCTCACAATGTAACGTAGGGTCTCACAATGTAACGTAGGATCTCACAATGTAACGTAAGATCTCACAATGTAACGTAGTTTCACAATGTAACGTAAGGTTTCACAACGTAACGTAAGGTCTCACAATATAACATAAGGTTTCACAATGTAATGTAAAGTCTCACAATGTCACGTAGTTAAGGTCTCACAATGTACAGTAACGTACTTAAGGTTTCACGATGCGTAAAGTCTCACAATGTAATGTAAGGTTTCACAATGTAACGTAAGGTCTCACAATGTAATGTAAGGTTTCACAATGTAACGTACTGTAAGGTCTCACAATGTAACGTAAGGTCTCACAATGTAATGTAAGGTTTCACAATGTAACGTAAGGTTTCACAATGTAACGTAAGGTTTCACAATGTAACGTAAGGTCTCACAATGTAATGTAAGGTCTCACAATGTAATGTAAGGTTTCACAATGTAACGTAAGGTTTCACAATGTAACGTAAGGTCTCACAATGTAATGTAAGGTTTCACAATGTAATGTATAAGGTTTCACAATGTAACCTAAGATCTCACAATGTAATGTAATGTCTCACAATGTAACGTAAGGTCTCACAGTGTAACATACTTTCACAATGTAACGTAAAGTCTCACAATGTAACGCAAGGTTTCACAATGTAACGTAAGGTCTCACAGTGTAACGTAGTTTCACAATGTAACGTAAAGTCTCACAATGTAACGTACTGTAAGGTCTCACAATGTAATGTAAGGTTTCATAATGTAATGCAAGGTCTCACAATATAACGTAAGGTTTCACAATGTAAATGATGTAATGTAGAGTCTCACAATGCAACGTACTTACGGTCTCATAATGTACAGTAATGTACTTAAGGTTTCACGATGTAATGTAAAGTTTCACAATGTGATGTAAAGTCTCATAATGTAATGTAAGGTCTCACAATGTAACGTAAGGTTTCACAATGTAACGTAAGGTCTCACAATGTAATGTAAGGTCTCACAATGTAACGTAAGGTTTCACAATGTAACGTAAGGTTTCACAATGTAACGTAAGGTTTCACAATGTAACGTAAGGTCTCACAATGTAACGTAAGGTCTCACAATGTAACGTAAGGTCTCACAATGTAACGTAAGGTTTCACAATGTAACGTAAGGTCTCACAATGTAACGTAAGGTCTCACAATGTAAGGTAGGGTCTCATAATGTAACGTAGAGTCTCACAAGGGTTTTGCAATGTAACTTAAAATCTCACAATGTAACGTCTCGCAACGTAACGTCTTGTAGCCAAGTCGCTTTACTGCACAACTAATCAACGTCTTGCAGTGTATAGTACATGTAGCATTACATTACAATTAATGTAACACAGATACAGTTTTATAAAGTGGATATAGACATATTTACTTTGATTAGTACAGGACATCATACTGTCAATATAATGCTAATTTCTTAGTAGTTAGAGTCCGAGTCTGCAGTAGCCGGTGTAGCTGACTGCAAGCACGCAACGAGAGGAGGATCGGGGGGTGCGACCGACTCCCTTTTTGGGGGTGTGCGAGGGAAATTTTGGAGGTCAAAAATTACTTCTACTCTCTCTGACACCTAAGATATTTGATTTAAAACCTTTATACTTGGGTCAAAAGTGTCTTCAATGCAGGAAATGCCATTTTACAGACACAAAGTTCAAAAATTTCCAGCGGGGCTATGCCCCTGGACCCCTCTAGATTTGTGTTGTCAGTGTTGTCCTAAAAACGACCCCCCGTTTCAAAAATCATGGTTGCGCCCTTGGCTGACTGTATTTTGGAATTGGGATTTGGGGCAAATGGAAGTGCTGGGGGAAATCTTGGGGGTGGGGTACCCCCCCCCCCCAATTTACAAAATGCAGCCAGATATAGCTGGTTCAAGCCTTGGTTTTTGATAACGGATTTGTTTCTACTTCTTATTTCCTTGGTTTGTCATTGCCTACTTATGGTTAGCATAATGTTTAGCTTAATTACTAGAGCTCACTCTAGCTTGCTTAATTCCACAATGACACAACTTCAAAATCCGGTTTTCATTTCAATATCATCAGCAATCAGAACAATCAAAAAATTTCAGTGATTTTTGGCAAATAGAATTTAAATTTATTTAACATTTCAAATGTGCATTACAAAAATATTTAACTAGTTAGGCTAAATTGCCTAACTAGTACAAAAACAAAACCCATTAAAAGCAATGTACAGTAAATTGCAATTTGGGCTTATATAAAATTTTGTCTGCAGGCAACTATAGACAAGTGTCCAGGACAACTGACAATCAACATACTATAATCTAATAATGCTGTTGAATGAGAGGAAGACCTATGAACTAACTGTATCAAAATCTTAAATCACAAATATACAATATGCCTGACAAATGTCATTATCATTATCATCAATATACAAGGTCAAAAAAATTAAAAACATACATGTTTTTTTGCTGACAGATATATTTGCAGCCGACTTGGTTCATCATCAGCACACTGCTTGGTGTTTTCAAGAGGATGGTTTGTCATTTGGCCTTGTATATTGATGATTATTATACACTGTAGTCACTTCCTGTCTTCTCATTAGCTAAGCACATACAGTTAATTATGGGAATCAGCACAACCTACAGATTAGTGAATGTGACCCACAATGCAAGATTTCCTAACAAGTGGTAGCTTTCCACACAAGCAAAAACAACACGACTGCTCAATTTTTGTCTTCAACTGTAGAAGAAATCGAAACATTACTTGAAGACAAAGACTTTGAAAACACAAAAAGATCGACCAAAGTTGAAAAAGAACTCTTCTATGAGTTCTCAGAGAAAAAGAAATCCAGGAGCCAAATGCAAAAGAACAACTTGCAAAAGTTTTGAAATCTTTTTATGTGGAAACACGAAAAAAAGATGGCTTGTCTTACTCTATGGGAAGCCTAAAAACATTGAGATTTGGGCTCAACAGGCATTTTAAGGTGGTAACTTACTCAAATTGATGTTGTTGTGATATTTATTGTTGTAATTTCTATTTTTTCGAAAATAATAAACTGTGTTCTGTGCAACAGTGCATTTATTGTTACTTTCATTAAAACAATACATGCATAATAACAATGTATAATGAATACAATATATAATAAAAACAATTATTGGATTTGGTTTTCGTGATATCTGGAAAATCAAAGTCTCAGTAAGTGTTATCAGCAAGGGCGTAGGAACCGGGGGGGCTAAGGGGTTGCAGCCCCCCCCCCCCCAATATTTTATCTTGCTGATATTAGCCCCCCCAATATTTTGCCCAACTACAGTTTGAGATTAAATGAGTTACAGAGATCGTTGGTAATAATTTATAAAAATAAATCCTCTTAACACCATCAAAATATGAATTTCTTTCGTACAGAACGGGAAATCCGTCATATGACCGAAATCTATTTCTCTGCAGGCATCACCAGGCAGGGACACGAGGGACCTGGGCTGCAGTAGAACCCAGTACGCACAGTGCATAGGTGGAACCCCCATGCTATGTGACCATTTTTCTGAAGCTGAAAACTAGTCATGAACCCCCTAGGTGGATTTGTGGCAAAGCCGCGAATGCGCATTACACAAACTCAAGTAGCCCCCCCAAAGTAACACTGCTTCCTACGCCCCTGGTTATCAGCCTCAGCCTTCAGCTTTGGCAAGGTCGAGGTAAGCATTATCAGCCAAAGCTGAAGGCTGAGGCTGATAACACGTACCTCGACCTTGATTATTCCAGATATCACAAAAATCTCATCCAATAATTGTTTTTATTATATATTCAAACTTTATTCTCGTTCGTGATTGGCCAAAACACCCCAGCTAATTCTCCGTATCTGGAAGCTGACGCGTTATTTCAGCTGCTGACGTGATCAGCATGCAATAATACCTTGTTTTGGATTGAACTTCGATCCAAAACAAGGTATTATTGCACACTGTTGAACCCAAGCCCCCAGCGCGGTCGGCAGCTTGCTAAAAATCCCACCAAAACTAAATATTTTTGAAGAGTAAACAAAATGGCTTTTAACCGGTTTCTATCGTTAAACGAAGAAGAAATTTCGACGTTACTCTCAGAGAAAGATAGTAAAAGCATGAAGAGTATAGTTTTTGAATATATAATAAAACAATTATTGGATTCAGTTTTCGCATGATATCGAGAATTATCAAGGACGAGGTTTGTGTTATCCACCCTCAGCCGAATCTCGATATCATGCTCAACCTCATTCAATAATTGTTTAATAATATGTACTAAATTTAATACCAGTCCATGATTTTGTTCACAGAAGTTAGAACCCTGCTCTGGTGCCCTGATGGCACAAAATAGATTTGCTTGAATATACTAGTAATAGAGCACTTTCATAATAGTAACTAATTTGAATATTCTTAATAAGCCTTTCTAGCCTCATTTGTGTGTCTGCAGTTCAAAAGAATCTTTGCTTCATAACGAGGCTAGGAAGGCTTATTTTATAGATGCACATAAAAGAATATTTAAAGTGGTATATTTATGAAAGTGGTCTATACAAATTAAAGTGTTTATATTTAATTTTAAAAGATTGATAAAATCGGTGTATATCTTTATTACAAGAAAGACATTATCATGCTTTCATTGAAAAAACATAAGGTCGTGTTCTGATTCCCGGTCTGAAATACACACGAGGTTCTAATACAAAGCTATTTAATATAAAATGTTACAAGAATTAGAACAACAAAATTAGCTTTGTACATACCGGGACAATCCGACTTTTAATATTGTTGAGTGTTCTACAGAACAACGATGGTCGATGAATAAGTGATTTTAGCGGTTGTAATGCATAAAATACATACATGCAAATCCAAAAATATATTCCTTTATATGCATACAGCCATACACCAGAATTTTAAGAAAGTTTTCTTGTTCGCCGAGCCCGCGTTCTCTTAGCCTGCGTGCAGACACTCCTTCCCCCTCCTGGAATCGGGGAAACGGGTTCCGTTTCCCCGATTCCAGGAGGGAAGGAGTGTCTGCACGCAGGCTAGCGTTCTCTTTACCCAGCGGGCGGGAAACGACAGTCAAACCGGATGTTGTCAAGTCTGATTTGGTCAAAAGACCGTACTTCAGGTCTACATGTCCACCATGTTTGGCTTCACTATTTGTCCGGTGAATAAACAGCAGATATCACTCCAGTTATATATAGAGCTCACTGGCGCGACCTTGCAATATTGACAGCAACTTTGCAATGTTGCTAAACATTCGCATTTTAAATATCGAATTTCACATAGCATGAAGTTCACTAGCTTAGAGAGTTAGTTGTTCTGACTTTCAATAGAACTTCATATGAAGTTCGATATTTAAAATGCGAATTCTTAGCTACTTGCCAGGAAATCGCCATGTACCGTTTGCAGTCAACACTGCAAGGTTTTAAAATTCTTGTAAATCCGCGTGCTCTGATTGGCTGACGCATCTCTGCCAATCTGAGCACGCGAGTTACCGGAAAATAACGTAATGCAACGGCACGGGACGCGTCTTATCCAATCAGAGTTCACCAAAATTAACTGAGACGGTGTGACCTAACACGGAAATCCAGCTATGGGCAATCCCATATATAAGAATCCACAGGCCATCCCACAATCTTTCACGGTTTACCAGCCAGTTCGACCCAGTTGATATTTTAACAAAATTGTTTTACAAAACACACTTAATTTGTAAACTGATTGAGTGGGGTAGCCAACTGATTTCTTTATAAATTATATAAACAGTGATATTGAAATGAGATCATGGTGATAGCTATGGTGCCATAGCTATCAGGGATGCATAGCAATGGTGCAGTGGTGCGGCGAGTTTACAACCTGACGCGTTGATTGTCCATGCCATTTAAAAGTTCACGTCAGTTTGTCAGTTCCAGTACCGAAAAAGATGGTGACTTGCAGTAAATATTGTTTCTTGCAGAGGAATTGAAGATATGGTTTTAAAACGATCAACTTTGGTACTTAATTAATCCAGTTTAGTTGTTATTTGAGCTGATTTGATGTCGCAAAGCATTGTGGTTAAATGTAACGTTTTGGTCATGGGGGGAGGGGGGGGGGGGGGGGGCACTGTCGCGAATGTTTTGGCTTTTGAATGGATTCAAAAACGACTCGTTATTGGATGTCATGTTCATTAGTATTCTTTATATAAAATTGTATGTTCATTAGTATTCTTTCTGACGTCAAGAAGTTTTATCCGGTATATAAAACCACGGACATGGTACTGATTTCCTTCGTGTTTTCCTCGTGCATTATTTATGAGTTTTTGAATATTAAGTATTTAAGGTCTTTAGCTTTTCGTTACCTTAGTTCTCCAAATTATTGCATTTGGGGACACAGTACCCCCCCCCCCCCCCCCCCCAGAATATATTACTTTGAGTTCAATGGTGGGGAGTGGGCCGGTTTGGTTTAGGATTAAACCTTGACGATCAATTTTCGAAGATGATGTAATGGCCATGCCGTGATTCTGTCAAGCTGTTGGGCTGGTTTCTTCTTGTTCTTGCACTCTATCTCTAAGTTTTAATATTAGTGGCTGTGCTTAATGTCACAAAGTGAACTGGAAAGATGTGGAGAACATTAGTGAGTCCAGTACTTCATAAACAAGGTATGTGCTGTTGAGTTTTAATATATTGCCACAAGAAAGAAGGATTTAATAATAAGCCGGTCAGTCAAAAATTTATATCAAACGCAAAGACTGTAAAATAGAATATCATGGAATTATTATATTAAAATCAAACGACAAGGTCTCACAGTCACCTTGGTGTGTTAATGTGCTGACCATGAGCAAGTGGTTTGTCCGATTATTTATGAGACAAGTTGATATATAACTGGGCATTCTGTATATAGGGCCATAGCATGTCATGGGCGTAGCGTGGGAAATGAAGGGGGTGTAAAAAACTGGACGGTAAAACGGAGATTCTGTGGGGGGAAACGTAATTTGTTGGTAAATTAAATGACAAATTTCATGTGCACACACCTACCCTAAGAAGAGCCTGTGGAGGAAGCAGTTTAAAATACGTTAAATAATTTTTTTACAAACGGTGCCCCATAAGGGTGTGTCTATATTGCCTCCAACCACTCACACCATCTTGGATGCAAGATTTGCCAGTCACTTCGCCTTTTCTCCTCTTCCCGTCATTCTTTGCATGCACCCATATACCCCTCCCCTCGGCGATCAACTGGGGATGAGGCAGTATTTTAAATGTAATTTAGTATATTTTTACATAATTTAATAAATAGCACATGCGATTTAATAAATCGCATTGTGATTTAATAAATTGCATTGTGATTTATTAAATAACATTGCAATTTATTAAATAATATTGTGATTTATTAAATAACATTGCGATTTATTAAATAACATTGTGATTTATTAAATAACATTGCGATTTATTAAATAATAGTTGCGATTTAGTAAATAATAGTTTCTCGTCCTAACTTTAAAAAACAAAGGAGAATGGGGCTGCTTTTTTGTTTTATTTCCTTGCTTTGCCATACGTGTATACCAAAGTTTAAGGACTTTTATCAATGTACCATCGCCGTTAGAATACATGCACCAGTGGTGGATACAGGATTTTTGCAAGGGTGGTGACTATAAGGTACTCAGTTGTTTTTTTCACAATATTTAACAAGGGCGCGCGAGGGGGGGGGGGACAGGCAATACTTACTACGTGGTGGCAGGGGAGCGCCGAAGGTGCAACAAACTTCCAGGGGGCTCCGGGGGCATACTCCCCCGGAAAATTTTGCATTTTAGAGTCTCTGAAATAGCATTTCCTGCATTTTGAGGGGGGTTTGAAAGAGTTTTGAAGGATATAAATTACCAAACAAAATACCCAAATATATGAATACACCATAAGGAGGACATGTCGTCATTGTCGTGGACTCATGGGGTTATGTTTTATAAGTTTATGTTCCAAAATTACTATGTATATTCAGATTTCAGATTGAGATTGTATACAATACGTCTATATAATCGTGATTCTTACTTGTTAAAATTGGGGTTTCAAATTTACAAGATATTAGCGTATCAAGATGTCCAATCTTATTGCAAACGGGAGAGGCCATAGCTACGGCCTGTATCAATAAGCATTGTTATATAATATAATTTATGCACGTTTTACACACGAGTAGTGTATCGCTGTATAATCCTGTATTGGTTGGGACAGGGAAGGGGGGTGACTAGTCACCCAGTCACCCCCCTCTGTATCCGCCCCTGATGCACCCACAAAAACCGTGACGGGATCAAATTATATAGATTTCACTTCAATGACTTTGATATATTATAAAAATATGGTGCAAAAACAACATTTATGGTGCGAAAGGTACGGAACAGTAACCGAAAGTTGCTGCAAGGTACTGAAAGGAACCAAGAAGGCTGAAAGATGGCGCAAAATGCCTCGAAAGCTAGACATATGTTTGGCTAAAAAATATGAATGTGCGCAGGGATGAGAAACTATTATTTTTACTTGGCCTAACACTGTGATTTATTAAATAACATTGCGATTTATTAAATAACAATGTGCTATTTATTAAATTGTGTAAAAATATACTAAATTACATTTAAAATACGTTAAATAATTTTTTTACAAACGGACACTATGCCACTTGTAATTGTTAGTTCATTGGTTAATTTAATATTGATCAGGTGTAGTCTGCAAGGACATAGCCAGGGGGGAGCTGGGGGAGCCATGGCTCCCCCCCCTTTGATATAAAACGACAGACATGTAACTACAAAACTGATGCAATATCAATTGTGTCAGGAAATAAACTGTAAAGAGTGTATTCAATCTACTGAGTGTATGCATTTTGAGTATCTATGTGACGTTTGCATGTTTTGAGTATTTTATATGATGTTTTTAACCTTTAGAGTCTGTAAAATCTTCCTCCAAAAGCCAGGAAATGGCATTTCAGCAACTCTTGATTTCAAAATTTCCAGGGGAGCATGCCACCGGACCCCCCTAAAAATTTATTTTGATTTTGGCTCCCCCCTTTCAAAATCCTGGCTACATCCCTGGTAGTCTGTAGATTGAGTTTAGGTTACTGTAACTGTGCAAAGAGTAGGAAGAAATGTAGAATCTATTGGTCAAGAATTTTTATAATAATTGTATTGCTGCTAACAGACAGTCTCATACTGTGTCAAATTCTAGTTTCATCTCTGAAAATACTTCAAAATACTGTAATTATGTCTACAACAGGTTGCGTGGAAGCATTTTACTAATGGTACAAGCAGTTACTTAATCACTATGTGGTGTAGACAATTAGTGTTGAAGGTGTGAGAAATTTCCAGAGGGGTCCCAGAAAATTTTGAAATCTAGAGTCTCTCAAATGCTATTTCTTGCATTTTGGGGTGATTTTACGGAAATTATGAAGGTTACAACACTTTTCACTACTTGCCTTGATACAGTAGTAACTGAAATGAACAAGTACAGTATAATTATTTATTAGAAGAATTATTTATTACAAGAATTATTTATTAGTTCAAGAATTATTGGTGCAACCGAGGTTGCACTAGTCATAACGGCTCCACCGCACCTGTGCAATTTGCTTTATGCATCATAAGCAGACCTACAGGAGATAAGGTTAGAACTTGTGCTGCTAACTAGTGCTCTGAAACACTCTCTGAGGCCTGACTGTACTATTATCCTATTCCTGGCTTGAATTACATACATTAACAATCCTGCAATGTCTGGCATAGGGCTTGATACCACGCCATTAACTACTGTGCCCTCACTAGTGTGCCTAAACAAGGATACAGTAATGTAAACTACAACATTTGGAATAGCTCTGTCAGAGAGGGTTTGCCCTAATAGCTGAGGAACAGTTTACAGGAACAGGCAATCCATCAAGACAGGAGCGGCCTAAACTCCCAACTAACTTGTAGCAATGTTGCCGATAATTACCCTCTCCTGACAGAACTACTGTCGCACATAAAGCGGAGAAGTATCTTACCAAATGATAATCAATGGTTCCGAAATTACCATACCGAGCTGGACCTAAGCAAGCCACCAGGGGCCAACCAACAGAGAAATGGCGAAAGCTGCAATTGAAGGATCAACATCCAGGTGACCATCAATGAACGGAACCTGTACGCAAAGCCAGAAGCAAAGGCCCACTCCTGTAACATAGAAAAGCAACAAACGGGCCCTTGCCAGAGCAGGTAGACAAGTACAAAGCAAACAACAGCAAGCAACGAGCTGGACCTAAGAGCAGCTGAAGAGCCCAATAAACTTAAATTACACTAAGCATAATCCAGAGTAGCCCGTACTGTTGAGCACATACTACTACACATTATTTACAGCAGACCACCGCACATTTTCTTGGAGTAGCCAAGAACACCCTATACATATTAAGTTATCACCCAGAGTATCCGGGGAACAGACCCAATGTACGGGCGCGGCAACACATACTACCAACAGCTAAGCACATGCTACTACACGTAACAGCACAATACAGCGCATTTTCTTGGAGTAGCCAGGAACACGCTATACATATATTAAGTTATCACCCAGAGTAGCTGGGGAACAGAGTAGTTGGAGAACAAAGTAGCACAAATGGAGTCCCCCACAAGTGCACATGACAGCAACGTAGCACAACGCAGATCCCCGGCAACAGTACGACAACGAGGCACCGTAGGACAAAAGCAGGCACGCAGGGTATGGGAGCACAAACACAGCCTCTCTACAACAGTGGGATAGCAAATAGCGCAAACGCAATGCGGATCCCCGCAACTGTATGACAGCAAGGAATATTAGCACAAATGCAATCCCCCCAGCAAGCAGATTACAGCGAAGTAGCGCACATAGCAAAGTAGCACACATGCGACCACCGAGCAATGGCACGATAGCAAGGTACATAAGCACAAATGCAGTCCCCCAGCAACAATATAATAGCAAAGTAGCACACATGCGACCACCTAGCAATGGCACAATAGCAAGGTACATAAGCAGCAAAGGTTGATAGCAACAATATGATAGCAAATCGTTCTCCACAACGATTGCAGGCACGAGGCTCACCAGCAGCAATACAAATCCTACTCGCACATCTGAGCGAGATCAAGCCGAGGAATGGCAACGGCTCAACCACCTGGACTAAGTGATACGCCTACCACATGGGGTGGGTGGGAGCGAAGTGTCACATACGGTAGTCAGTACACGAATGAGCTCTGAGCATCTACGCTCATTAACCCAGCAAAGGGGCTAGTGGATTTGATACCCCCCCCCCCCCCCCCAAAGAACCCCAAGGGACCTGTGGAACAACAGTACATACACATCGCATGATGTTAATTATTTTTATTTCATAAATACATTATACATGCCATTTTTTGGCAACTGGGGGTGAGGGGAAGGGGGTTGCCCTTTTGGCTCGTACATCTATGGTCATAATACTGCATAATGTACAATCATGTATATGTCACTACTGATCATTAGTAATTAATTTGTCATTGATATGACAAATTTAGTAGACTTTTATGTTTGTATTTTTTTAACTTTTTTATGCAGTTGGAATATTAAGAACTTCCAGTGGGAGCTGTACATCTAGGTTCTGCTTTATTAGTACAACTGGAAATGGCAATGAAAGCAGTTCAAAAGAAACACCAGTGTGCAAGACTCTTATCAACAGAAATTTGTCATGTAGCATTTCAAAAGCAAATAGAGCAATTATTGGGCTTTTTGGAAAACCACCTGACAGTGGTGATAAACTGTCAAGAATAGAACCCATTTCTTTGATTCATCTTTTAATTAAACATGTTAAAGACACAGTACATATTTCAGAAGGGAGTCATCAAAATGACCTAACAATATGTGTACCAAGAAATGATAGTGATGGAAAACAATCTGGCTTTGCATTCAGAAATATATGTTTAGGCATTGAAAAGGTACAGTATAACACAGAAAGTACTAAAAATTATGTACTGTATACACCGTGTTAGATATACTGTTTATATATATCAATATAGGCAGGCTATACATGTAGGGTCTTTCACGTTAACTGAAAAGTTACCGAAAATTCAGCTCATAAACTAGTAGGCCAGCACCAAGACAGCACAAGTTTGAAAAGAAGATCAACAAACCAGTGAAAGCAAGACTCCTGTGACTGCTGGGCAATGCCAACAATACCCCTCGGCTCCCCTATAGGAATACCCAAAGTCCCACACCAGAAGGGCATGAGAGGGTGGGAGAACTCAACAAGAAGAGCTCTAGATACAACAGGAATGAACAAAAGAGACTAGCTGAGCCTTTGGGGTGGACAATTAAACCACAAAGTACAGTATATGTATGTACAGTAGATCTGCCTTATGTATTAATATTATAAGTTATGAAGGGATCCAGTGGGAGGTTCACTAACCAGATCCCCAGGCCAAAATGTTTTTAACACAAACCACAACTCAGCTCATTCTAATATTTATTTCATAAATTATATTTTGTAATTAAGACACTAGATCTACATGTTGGGTTGTGACCATTAACTTTTTAAGTTACTAATTTACAGTACATTGTTGGGTTCTTCACTTGGCTGCATATTACGTGGTGCACATTGCTAAAAGCACTTGGAAGGTAGTACATACTGAACATGTAGATTAAGTAGATTAAGTACCCCCAGGATTGTGCAGGACCCAGGTACTTCCTGTAGACATATGTACATGTATAAATCTCAATCTATGTGTTTCTAATAAAAATATTCTGTGATTTTTAGTGGTGTTATGGAGTCGTTGTAGTGTCAGGTTTAATTTCTTGGCATCGATTCTTGTTAAATGATGAGGCACATAATGGTAAAAATGACGTGTTCTACCATATTTATCAAGATTCTCTGTATCCTGTTCATATTCTTCCAGTCAATGGGCCTGCCATGGTTAGTAGTTAGCCTGTTTTACATAAATGAATTATATGTTCGTACTTATTTTCAAGTGATATACTGTACAGTACATACATTAATTGTATGCTATTATAATTTTATTATAAATTATTTACAGAGATCGAAATTAAATACATGTGACTACGGTAGATTATACAAAAACAGGGCTTGAAATTTGCGGTATCCCGATATCCACGGGATACTAGATTTTCGTTTTGGATACTAGAAGTGTTAACTTCAGTGTCCCAACGGGATACAATAAAAATTTCGATACCGCACAGCCACAGGATCTGACGTAACGTCTTACAATGTAACGTAATGTCTTATAATATAGCGTAACATCTTATCATGTAGCGTAACATCTTATAATGTAGCGTAACATCTTATAATGTAGCGTAACGTCTTACCATGTAGCGTAACATGAGTATCTTATAATATAGCGTAACATCTTATGTAGCATAACAACTTATAATGTAGCGTAACGTCTTACAATGTAGCCTAACATCTTATAATGTAGCGTAACGTCTTATAACATAGCGTAATATAACGTAGCGTAACGTCTTAAAACGTAACGTAACTGCAGGCACTGCCACAAACTGTTATATTTAATTTTAGATATTGCAAGTTGAGATGTTTATTATTCAAAAGTGGGATACTATAGATTTCAAGGAGGGATACCAAATTCAGAAACCTGGTATCCCATTGGATACTGCCGAAAATTTCAAATGTCAAGCCCTGCAAAAATAGAGGATGATAGAAGTGACAGAGGAGTAATTAATCTAATCTTACTCTCACTTCTATTCATGCACTATTTTTGTGTCAGTATTTACAGTAATCTCAATCTCTGTACTAAATAATTTATTTGCTCTGAACTGTCTGAAGATGTTACTATAGGTTAGTAATGAAATGTCAGCATTAAAATGTTTGAAATACTATGTGTTCATTATGATTTCTTTAAAGTTATTTGGTGAGTTATTGCTTTCCTAACAAGAATTTTTTCATACTTTTTTCAGCCTATTGATCCAGTAGATGCAGCATTTGCATCATTTGAAAATGTTGTAACAGAGTGTACTGCTGTTACCCAGAACGCTTTAGGAATTAAGTTTTCTACACTCAACTTACATGAGAAGGTGGGTACTTAGTAAACATGGAGCAGTTTATTAAAATATGAGTTAAAATTACTAAGTGCATGAAATATGAAATATAATGGACGTTTGAAGTCAGAATGATTTAATATAGTTTTATAAAGAAAATTTGAAAGTAAAACCGGTGGTTTGATTTTAATGTATTCTCAACATTCTCTAACCAGTCATTAGAAGGTTGCAGGTTCAAACCATGTCTGGGGCTCAGAAATCTTTCCTGAGTAGTTGAGCTTGACGAACGTCCACCAAACGTCTCTTACATCAACTCGCAAACGTACCACATGCACTACATGTATACGTACAACTATAATTATATAATAAAATTCATTTAATAAAATCTTATAACCTTGCTTGGTCTGTCTTTACTGGCAGCATTTGAAATTATCCTGCCCTTGGCTTTTTCGCAAACTTTGCTTCATCACGTAAATTCGGTCTGTACTGAAGTTGCTACGTCCCTGAGATGTATACTGTATATCCTCCCTTGGTTGCAACAGAAAATTTGAATAGTGTCTGCATATTATATATTTTAGGCCGTGTCTTACTTTAAAAGTGCTAGCAGTAAGGGAAATGTTGCTGCTCATTTTAACTTGGGATTGTGTTACGAGCAAGGCATAGGAACAACTAAAGACATTTCCAAGGTAAATTTAAATACTTAATAACAAAACCGCAGAGGTGAAAAGTCGGTTTACCATTTGGCGACGTTTTTTGTGTGAAACGACTGTTTCTTTTCTTGTACAGTATGAGCTCTTGACTGGAACTTATAGGCGTACGCTAAACATTCCACAATAGACGAATTTAATTCGATTAAATTCGATAATGCGACGTACATAAATGCGACGTACATAAATGCGACGTACATAAATGCGACGTACATAAATTCGACGTACATAAATTCGACGTACATAAATGCGACGTACATAAATGCGACGTACATAAATGCGACGTACATAAATTCGACGTACATAAATTCGACGTACATAAATGCGACGTACATAAATGCGACGTACATAAATTCGACGTACATAAATTCGACGTACATAAATTCGACGTACATAAATTCGACGTACATAAATGCGACGTACATAAATGCCACGTACATAAATTCGACGTACATAAATGCGACGTACATAGTGTAAATGCGACATCGAGTTAAACGTCGAATTTCAGTCAAATTTATATTGTTTTTACTTGGACGCGTTGAGCCTGAAAACGATTCCTTGAAAACATGGCACCGACTTGCCATACAGACGGAAGAAAAACATTTAATTCGACGTGACGATAATTCGTCGTGTAACCCGAACACGCATTATCGTCGCATTATCCGTCAGACTCAGACGAATTTAATTGCCGAGACGAATTTAATTCGTGTCTTCATATAGGTCGCGGTTTCGTCGAATAAAATTCAAGCAATTAAATCCGTCTGAATTCAATTCGTCTATTGTGCGATGTTTAGCGCAGGCCATAGAAATCTACTCAATTCTAACAATAAAGTTGATTCGCGAAAAAATAGTCATCTAATTAAAAAATAGGCGCGCTTGGGCGTACATGTATCTACAGCTCGGACTATCTCGGGTTGTGATCGGAAAAACCTTCTGAAATTTGATTGATCGGCTGAAGACTATTCTATTGTTACTAATAATTAACATTGGAAAACCTTGCATGCCGACGTAATATCTACTCGCATGCGCAGTAGATACAAAAACAGGTTGAACGGCGAAGAGGAGCGAAATGAAATGTTAATCTTTTAAAATTCCAAACAATTTGCGATTGGAATACAAGCCTCGTGCATTTTTTATTGACTCGTCACATGTGGACTTTCGAATCCCGCACCTAACAACCAGCAGTGAATTTTTGCTGCATGTTTTGATTGTTCCTATATGTAATAGTGAAGTGCACATGCAGTTACTATTCATAGGCCAAAACTTAGACAATCAAGCCAAAATGAAATCTCGAGGGATTGCTTCCTTAAAAGTAATTATCTATTGTCAAGAATGCAAAAATATAAGTTATAAACTCAGACAAATAAGAATATCGACGTAATAATAATTTCCTTTCAGTGGTCCTGCAGAAACTTTGACATTCACCTTTTGTGTTTGTTGACTAGAATATATGTATGAATATGCACTGACTTCGTCGTTTATACACTCTGTTCTTTCTTCCAATAATTATTGTGACATTGTTGGGTTTTAGGCTGTTAAATCCTATAGATTTGCTGCTACTCAGGGTCATCTAGAAGCATCTTATAATATTGGGGCGTTATATCTTGAAGGTAAAGTAATAATATATGAACTCAACATCCTTATACATGCAGTTATGAGGAAAGACTCATTTTTTAAAAATATTTATTTATTTATTGTCATGGGTACGGAAGGAGAGTGGGTTGGGTCAGCCAAATGTTTGGAGAGAAAGTTTCGGTATTTTTTTATTTGCCGTTGCAATATGAATATACTCAGTACATAAACGAGTAAAATAATTCAGTGTCTATCTATAGTTACAGTAATAGTGGTACAACATATAAGTACAGTACAGTACAGTACAGTACAGTACAGTACAGTACAGTACAGTACAGTACAGTACAGTACGGTACAGTACGGTACAGTACGGTACAGTACAGTACGGTACAAGAAAGTACAGTACAGTACAGTACAGTACAGTACAGTACAGTACAGTACAGTACAGTACAGTACAGTACAGTACAAGAAAGTACAGTACGGTACGGTACAGGAAAGCAAAGGACAGTACAATACAGCGTACATGCATGTATAGCTATATAGCTTAGGACAGTACAGTCTATGGTACATGCAGCATAGTATAGCAGTATACAGATACAATCTGTTCAGAATAACATTATATGTACACTGTATTACAACAAAAAACCCGTAAATATTACAGAAATACAAATTCAAAATTTCTGTGTTTAGGTAAACATTTTAGTGGAAAAAATAATGAAGGTTTAGAGTTAATCGAAGAGGCAGCGACGAAAGGTCTAGTGAAGGTGAGGATGCTGTATTATTTTGTTTCTTGACCGTTTGCTGCATGAAGACACATTACTGTACGTTATTACTGTACGTTGCTAGTGGCCGATCTAGGATTTTAGATTGGGTGGCAAGTGCCGGAATGGACGTCAGCTAGAGTTCTTCGGGGGCATGGTCCTCCGTGAAATGTTTGAATTCTAGGTAATCTAGGGTTTCGGAAATGGGACTGCGTTTCTAAAGCTGCACTTTGACAGCATTACTTTGAGCAAGGTTTAAATATAGTTGTTACAGTATTTAAGTTCAATTCAAATGGGGGCCAAGAGTAGGTAGCCACTTGACCTCATTTGATTTGAACTTATATATTTCAATATGTTACTGAGGGTCAACTTCATTCGATTGTTACAATATATCTTATGTTACTATTATGATGCAATCATTGTAATGCACATCAGGACGCGCTTCGAACTAGGTATATTTACAAGTTATGTACGTGCAGTTGGATTATATTTTTGTAATTTTCTAGTTACACTTACGGAAATGTTAATATCTTATATTTTAAGGCGCAAAGGTTTCTTGGCCTTTATTATGCAGACAAGATGAATGAGCATTATGACATGAAGAGAAGTGTAAAATGGCTGCATAGTGCCGCTGAACAAAACGTAAGTTTTCGTTTAATCCTTTATTAACACTTTGAAGTCTGAGACGAGTCTTTAAGGTTTATTCTGGCTAATGCCAGACGAGTTTATTCAGCACAGGGAGAGGTCCAAGTGTTAATGACCAGTACATCTCAAACTCATTAATAATTCATGAGATAATCAGCCAATTACAATAGTCCATTCAATCACCTGATTGACGTTGGATACGCCAGGAAAGCCCAATATATTAGATGAAAACCGGTGTTCATCTAATTCTTAAGATCTTAATTATCTATGCAAAATAAACAAGTTGCTGTATGAATAAATTTTACACACACTCAAGAATAAAATCTCTTGAGGGTTTATTTTAATTTTATTTTGTAATTGAAATCGCTCGATTGAGATGCCATATCAACAACTCATTTATCGTGTTTCATCAGGGGAATCCAAACACTCGAAAACAATAAAACCACTCGGCCTTCGGCCTCGTGCTTTCATCATGTTTTCTCGTGTTTGGATCCCCTGATGAAACACCCAAACTCGTTGTTGATATATTACATGCATATCCTGCATAAAGGTCAACCAATTCTTTGGACATCTTAAACCTTCCAGTTTTTTTCAAAAAACAGTTTAGTGGAAAATAAATGTAAAGTTGCTCGTAAGATTTGTCCTTATTTTTTTGCCAAAAAAATAATTACTTGAACTGCGTCAACTTTCAAAAAAATTTATCAAAGGAAACGGGCATTATTACGCGTGCTGACGTCATAAAATTTGACGATTATCGCGGTCTATACTTCATGGTATTAAGAATCCATATATAGATAACCAGTAAAACCGTTAGTATCTGGGTGGGCTAACCCAAACAAAAACTCTGAACCTGTAGTCAGTTAGTCTATCAGTAAGGGTTTACCGCTTAGCTTTTATGCAACCAACCTCATCCACCAGGCACCAACATTGTTTACCACTTAGCTTACACCGCTGTCAAACGTTTACGCATGTGTGGGTTTGCAAGAGTAAACACTGCAAGTGGGAAACAGCCGTGGCAGTGAAAAAAAGTGAAAAAAACAGGCAGTGAAAACTAAGTAAGACTCGATTATTCATTTGTGTCTAAAAGGGGGCCATAAAAATTAGGAAGAAGCCATCTCAAAATATTTAATTAAATATAGTAGCCGTCAGATTACAGGATAACAATAGTTTCTGGGTCATTTTTGGTCGGGAGCTCGCGCAAGCACAAAACTCTTTGGCAGTGGCGTTGCTTACGGTAAAGAGACTATTTGGGTTGTTACCACGAAGTATATCTCCGATTGTCAGTAAATTCCCCATAAATTTAGTCAATTCCCCATATGCACTGTCATAAAACCATATATAGAAGGTCAGTTAAAGTGCCTATATCATGGTTGGGGATTTTACATATTTAGGATAATTGGAACCTTCTGAGAACATTTGTAATATATCTTCCTTTCCTAAAATTTCATCTTCATGGACTTTTTCGCCGTTAAGGTGGTCTTGGACAAAAAAAAATCGAAATTTGGAATTTCTTCTTTTTGTGAAATAAACATCTTTAACTATTATAACTTTCCACGGGCAAGTGTATTTCCTGAGTATTTTCACTAATTTAACGCCAACGATACGTTATTTATAGCGAGGTAATGAAAATGGTGTCCGTTTTCATCGCAACGCAGAGCAGATTTTTCCCCGTTTTACGCTAATTGCCATGCCTCTATTTACCGCTTTCTATCAAACTTTAAATGAAGAAGCTATACAATTCCTTTCATGGCGTATATCCTTTTCTAAACATGTTTTTTTCATCGCGGGCGGGTCTTTTTTGAATATTTTTGTTAACGGTTGATTAGCGAGAGAGTTTTGCAACGAGTGGATGTGTTTCATGGCTCTCATGGAACTGCTTCCGAGTACTTCTCAGTTTCCACATTGTCGTGTTCTAGCTGGCGAGGACATCATAAAGACCAATGATACCGATCTCCTGATCTTGTAGAAGAACTTACGGATCCTCTGGCTTCAAGCTAATGGGGGAGGCTGTCACGACAGGAAACTAGGAGCGTCCGCCATGTTGTAAAACACAAATTTGTCCCTAGCTTGATAAGTGTCGAAGACAAGCAATTTTTAAAACTTAGAAACATAAGTCTGACTATATGATCTCTCGCTTAGGACAAAATTTCGGTTTCCCTTTTGGACTTGCGGTTTTAGTTAGGTATATTTCCCTGGTTGTTGAAAATTGGGCTACGGCTCATGCCATTTTTACTGCAGAGTATACTTATACTGCATATATTAAAGTGTATTTCCTGAGCAAAGTTACTGTCAAAATGACCGGCAGACTGTCAATAACATTCTTAGATAAAAATAATCTGCAATAATGTCACAGAAACGGTTTGAAAAGACGCTTTCCAAACCAGCCAGAAGCCGTATAAATTAAGACGGGTCAGTTTCAGACGGCACCAGAATTTTCACACGGTACCAGAATTTTCACTAACAACTGATAAATATCTAAAGCTGGTTTCCCTCTTCTGTACACTTTCTGACACACATATTAAACTATATATCTAGTCCTCTAAACATTTGCAACATCCCCAAACAAAAATTATCCACTGAAAGTACTCGAAGCCGAAGAAGAAACGTTCCACATTCTTTTTCCGTCTCGCCGACAAATATAATTATTCAGACCAAAATGTCAACAACAAACCCAATAGGTTACGGATCGTACTTCTCGCGTAAAAAATATGCATCTAAACTATAGATATAGGAATCTAAAATAGTCACGAACAATTGACAAAATAACCCAACGTCGAAACAACATTTTGTTTATACACGTTTGTTAGTACAACTATCCTCTCAGAGAAGAAACCAGACAGTGGGCAGACTATGAGTCCCATGTAAAGCTGGGGCCTTTTAATGGAAAACGGTTCGATTATGTTGGCATAGGGACAAATTTGGGTAATAATTTGAACATTGTTTTTAACTATACACTTTAAATGCATTTTGCTGGAATTGTGTTTTGAGCCGGCATGGTGGTTTCAAATTTCTAAACACGATTTTCTCAGTTGCCTAATTTGGTAATAGTACCTGGACGCCAAACACGCTAGCGCATTCAATATTTGATGTAATGCTTTAAAATTTTTTAGAGGCTGTGTAATATGAACGGATCTATGTTGCAAACCTCAAATATATTGCATATTGAGTGTTATTCATTGTTAAAAAGTTCTTGTTTTGTAGACTTATGAATAATAATCAGCCATCTTTTTAAAAAATAACATTTTTATCGAAAATATTTATAATTTTGTACTTTTTTGAGGTTTACAGCATAGATCTCTGTGTGTGCTTTACATTAACCTTTGTTTGGTGTTTGTCAGACCGTTAGTTCTCATAGAATCTTGTTCCCCGCAAGTGTTATATTTAGCCCACTTCGGGGTTGTTGCTTGGTTACCATGGCAACAACGTATGTCTTACTTAACTTTTTAACATCAGTGAAACATATCCTATATATTTCTGCAAAAATATCTTAGATATACCATTATTAAAGAAAAAAATTTTTTTCCCAAAGACCATAGATGACCCACCTTAAAGATGACGGAAGTGACGTCAAAAGAGGAATTTGTGTATACAAAAACCACTTTACAGATTCCTCCTTGGACGTCGCTTCCGTCAACTTTCACCTCTTTCACCCGCTTTTTCACCTCTTTCACCCGCTTTTTCACCCTCGCCCGCTTTTTCCGACCCCAAAGACCCCAACCCCCTAATCCACCAGCTATGCAGGCTAATGAAATTTTAGAAAAGGAAGATATATTACAAATCTTCTCAAAAGGTTCCAAATAGCCTAAATATGTAAAATCCATAACCATGATATAGGTAGGCACTTTAAAGTGGTTCTCTGATGAAAATATTGTCGGCAATGTTTCTGCATTATTTTAAAGGGAATATGGTAGTTAGTAATATAGCAAAGTTTCATTTCGAAATTCGTTGAAGAAAAGGTGATATTTACGTGTGTTTGTATTTTGGAGCGCCGCCATTAAAGTGACCGAGCTTGAGAAGAATGAGTCGAGGAAGCTTATGACGTCATAGACTCAATAACAACAATGACCCTTTTGTTGACAGCAACAATGATCTTTTGTTTTTGTTGAGTCTATGACGTCATAAGCTTCCTCGACTCATTCTTCTCAAGCTCGACCACTTTAATGGCGGCGCTGCAAAATTCAACGAATTTTGAAATGAAACTTTGCAATTTTACTAAATACCCGATCCTCTTTAAGATTTAATGTTGTAGAAAAACCAAAATGGATCATTAATATTGTGGGGGTTTTTACAGGACTTGACAGCTCAGTATCACCTTGGAATATGCCATGAACGAGGATTTGGCGTTGCCCGAAACATGAGTCAGGTAACATATTTTTTGGTACAAGCTATGCAGAGTTTCGTGTCTATTGTAGTGTACATCAGGAATAAGTGGTCAACCCAACCCGACAAACATTCCTACAAACCCGAATATGCATGCATATGATCCGATCAGTGACGAAGAAATGACTTGACGAACCCGACCCAGGAAATTTCGTTACTCAGTTCGTGTTGGATCTGGTTCAAAACTCGAAGAATGCATTTTTTTTACAATTTGAACTTTACATCAGGCGTAAATATATTAATCCTTTCACGGTTTCACCGCCGTGGTGACCTTTTAGTGTTTTACTCTGGCTAACGCCACTCGTCAAGGGAAAAGGTCTGGCGGTGAAAGTAGCCAGAGTAAAATACTAAAGGCCTGGTCAAACGCTTTCAACATCGCATTCAACATCATTCAACACTGTTGAATAATGTTGAAAGCACGAGTGGCCAAATGAATTCAACATCGTTCAACATTCATGAATGACAATTGAACGCGCGCTACCACAAAAGCTGGAATCGACAATATCCCGCATGGCGCATGTCTCTGTTCAACAAAGTTGAATGAAATGTGGCCAAATGCGTTCAACACCTTTCAACATTTTGAGAACAATAGAAATGTTGAACGCGTGTTGAACGAAAATTTGAACATGTTCAAATTTCGTTCAATATCATTCAACACCATTCAACAACGTTCAACATCATTCAACAGGGGTGGCCAAACGCTTTCAACATGTTGAATTCAACAATGTTGAACGATGTTGAATGAAATGTTGAAAGCGTTTGGCCAGGCCTTAAAGGGCCATCACGGCGGTGAAAGGGTTAAAAGCCTGTGTTTCAACGACTGACATGTCACTGGCGATTGACTGCGTAGAATAGCTGTGAAAAACGTCTTCTAAACAAACATGTAAATTCTACGGTATTTCTACCATTCTTAGGCAAAAACGTGGTATGGACAAGCTGCAGAGAATGGTCATTCAGGTGCGCAATATAACTATGCTGTGTTCCACGAACATGGTTTGGGTGGTCTATCCGTCGACAAGCATGAAGCGTTAAGGTGGTACAAGATGGCGTCTGATAATGACAACATGAATGCAAAACACAATCTCGAATGCCTTCAAAAAGAACTTCACGGTTCTCAGAGGATAGAAGGAAAACCGAGTTTGCTGCCACGATTTGTAGCAGACTTTTGGAAATCAAAAGAGCCTATTTCATCCACTGCAGGGATTATACCAAGATGTTCATCTAGTCCTGGTCGTTTATATACGAAATCAGAATTAGACGTGAACCATGATTCTCCACATCACACACAGCATCGAACTTTTGAAGATAAAAAGTGTATTGGGGTGATTTGATCCCATCTTTCCTAATTCAGCAGTGTAAATAATAGAACTGCTTGCAGTATTATAGTAAATTACTAAAAGAAGTTGTAACTATATTTTTATTTGTAGGAAATTTGCTATTAAATAGTCAGTGAAAACAAGAAACTGGAATAATCAAAAAAATAATCGAGGGAGGTTGGTGGTGTAGTTGTATCATTTTCAAAGTCAGGGGCGTGCTTTCTGGGGGTTTCGTGGAGAAAATATTTGGGAAAGCTATTAATTGCTACAGTATACACTTGTTGACTGGCGCAGTATACACTTGTTGACTGGCGCCGAGGGAAACATCGAGTTTTACGGACCCGAAGGCTTCAATTCGCGGCCGATCTTTATCTAACCTTTAAGGCTTCAAATCGCCCTCGATCTTTATGGGCATCTCCAATGGCTCGAAACGCTCATATTTTAAATACTACTTAAAAGTTTCAATCAATTTAAGATCTTCTTAAAAGCAGTCAAGCTTGTTGGTTGCCGAACGTCAAGTTCTAAATTGTTCCAATCAGTGACCGCGCGTACACGTGGAAGATGGATATCTTGACGGCAGCGTGTATTATAATCATGAACTTCAGTGTTTTTTGAAAGATTAAAATTAAAGGCATTAAAATTGTTTAAGTATTTAAAAATAGCGATACGATGTTGGCAACGGCGAACAGATAATGGTTTCCATTTCAATTGTTCAAGGGCTTGTGAGGCCGAGGAAGATGCTCCATGGAGACCACGTTATTCTTATCGCCCCAAGCTAAGTCAGCGAAGTCAAATATATATAGTGTTAACTTTCTTAGGTAAAGATTCGCGAAATATGGTCAGACCAAGTACTTAAATGATTCACTGCGTTCCAATACGTGACCGTTGATCTCTACGGTGAGAAATCATTAAACAAACTTAATTTATGCGAGCTTCCAAATACTGTGCTACAAATTCGCATTTATACCAGTATAGCGGGCTCCACAATTTTTTTCAATATTTTAATATACGCAAGGCAGAATTAACGTGCCGATGTATAAATAAGTTATACCTACCTGGACTACGACGGATTGCAATATATAATATAAATTAATAATATCAATAGACATTCGGTGGTACGAGTTGAAATCCCGCATGAAAATATTTCTTATGTTATAACAGTACTTCATGTATGCCTAACCATAGGCTTTATAAAACAGGACAAAATGATGCATAACCTATTCAACGGGTATAAAAATAGTTGTTTTTCAAAGGGCCGTGTTTACAGAAATAAGTATTAAATTAATCTAAACTATATACTAAACTAGCCTAGCTATGTTACACATTAAAAATTTATTACATCTACTTAAAATTACCGATTCTATTAATCATATTATAAACCTATAAACAGTGGCGCAAGTAGGCATCTGGGGGCCCGTGGGATTGATTACGTCGGGGGCCCTTTCCAATTTAGTGACCGCATTTCTTGTCCCCCGGGAAAATTTTTGAATCTTAGGGTCTCTGAAATGGCATTTCCTGCACTTTGAGGGCACTTTTGAGCAAAATCATCTTTCTTGGAAAAAAGCTAACATTACCCCTATCCCAAAGGAAAAACCTGTACGTGAAATAAATAGGCACCTTAGACCTATATCTCTTACATCTGCGGTCTCAAAATTAGCTGAGGACTTTATAATCGAAGAATATGTTGCTCCAGCAATATTAAGTATAGTCGATCCTGCCCAATTTGGGGGCATTCCGTATTCCTCAGCAACCCATGCGCTTATTTCAATGGTTCATAACTGGGCCAAGGCTACTGATGGAACCGGAAACGCAGTCAGGGTGGTATTGTTAGATTACCGCAAGGCGTTCGATCTTATTGACCACCGTATTTCAGCTGAGAAAATTATTCAACTCCCTATTCCATCATTTGTCAAAAAGTGGACTCTTGACGAACAGAGTGCAACGTATTAAATTATCTAACGATTGTTATTCGGAGTGGGCTGGAGTTCCCTCAGGTGTACCTCAGGGCACTAAACTGGGCCCCTGGCTTTTCCCTTAATGATTAACGATCTTAGAACCCCAGATGTTGACAATTGGAAATATATTGACGATACCACTACCCGAAGTTGTAAACAAGCATTGTTCAACTCAAACGTGCAAAAGTTCCTGCTCATGACATAATCACTTTTTATTGCACCTGCATCAGGCAAGTCCTGGAATACTGCTGTCAAGTCTATCATTATGGTTTACCAAACTACCTCTCCAATGCTATTGAACGCGTTCAAAAGCGAGTTATGTCTCTTGTTTATCCCTACGCAAACTACGACGACAGCCTGATCCTTGGAGGTATTAACAAGTACTAGACGCGAGAAAGCGTGTGAGAAACTTTTTAGTAAAATTATTAACAAACCAGATCATAAATTAGCTCATCTTTTACCACCGAAACAGGAGATGCATTATAACTTTATAACTTAAGACAATCCCGCGTTTTTGCTAATTACGCCGCGAATACTAACAGATTTTTTAACACTTTTATTCCTTCATCTGTTGAACTTTTTAATCTAAATTGTAAATAGCTTTACATATTACAACCATCATGTTAATATGTTTCTTTAATTTAGTTTTGATTGTATCAACTAATTTTGTAAATTGCACGCAATTCAGCTTTTAGCTGCAAGGTGTATTCTTTTTAATAAACTATCTAACTAACAACAAAAAATCTAACCACTCACACTCCGATTCAAAATCTGTTAAAGTGCATGGGCAGATTATTTGAATAGATTCATATAACTGCATTCATTCCACTCCGCATAGCCTGCGCGCAGACATTTTATCCAATTTCCGCGGATTGGGTAAACAGTCAGTGCACACTGCACATGCTAATAAGGGCACTTCTTGCCAAAAATTTTTGGGGGTAAATACCCCCTACCCCCCGGCCGCGCCGCCCCTGCCGTATGGGTGTCAAAGCATCCCCCACCTCCCAAGAGAAGATTTTCAGTGTAAGACTCAAGACTGTCAGACAAAGTGGTGGGCCCTGAAGGTGCGACAAAGCAATAGAAGGGTCCTGGGAAATGCTCACTCAGGAAATTTTTGATTTTCTAATGCTCTGAAACGCTATTTCCTGCATTTTGACAGCCTGCGTAGCAGCCGGTTTTTTCGGGGAGGAAGCGGGCAGTCCCGCCCGCTCACCCGCTTCCTCCCCTAAAAAACCGGCCGCTACGCAGGCTAGCATTTTGAGGGCAGTTATAACTCTTCGGTTTATACTTTTTCGGTTTCCACAACAACTGAAACTTGAATTACGCTCATTAACTCTTGGTCGTCTGACAGTCTTCGGTAGCTAAATAAAACAAAAAAACAATAAGAAAAACCTCAACCTGTACTTTCCGGACCGTCGAATTTGCTTTTGTTCGCCAGATATTTCCCCCTTCAATTCATTTTTGTCGCTAAAAATACTATGGGCAGAAGGTCGGTAATTCTAAACCATGCTGGTATCTTCATTGTCATCTGTAAGAAAGTTTAGACCGAATTTCCTGGTGGGTCACAGAGTTAAAAGAACTTGGACGTACGTTTGTCGGACAGCGGCCGGAAACCATTTTGTTTACAAGATCTTGCAGGCCCTCTCAAAACAGTCGCACCCCTATTAACGGACACCCTTTTAAGCGGAGACCTCTCTTAAACGGACACTTAGGCGAGGTTCCGGCCATTTCTTTAATAAAACACTATAGTTACAACCCCTTTTAAGCGGAAACGGATACCTATCTTGGGTTCCAGTGAGCAAATTAACCTCTCTTAAGCAGACAAATCCATACCAAAATTAACGTTTTCCTTAATAACCGTAATAAGAAACACTTGAGATTAACCAAGAGAGAACATGTTTAAATCAGTTAGTGCTGTATAGATTGTTTTATAGAATTATAGTGAAAACAAACTACGTATATAGACACAAAAATCTGGTCACCACATGCGCATCCCCCACAGTGCAACCCTTTTTAAGCGGACACCTCTCGAGGTCCTAAAGGTGTCGGCTTAATAGGGGGTTCGACTGTAACGTTATAGTTTGAGTCAAATATGTAAATAAGTGAAGCAACAAACTAAAGTGATCTTGACAGAAGAGGTCGTAAATGCGAAGAAACTCCAACGTGGCTCTATCGAAGTAATGGCCAAGCTCTGAAGCTCATGGAGAACTCGTAAATTTTAATGCGTCTGCTCCCGCGGAGCCGAGCCACACTCGACAAGGACCTTCTTTGAACGGAATCTACCGCAATCACAATTGTTCCAAAGTTAAAAGAATCAATACGAGACAGCCAAATTACCAGAATCGAAAACGAATTTCTATTCCGAAAACAACTGTCAATTATCTTGAAAATGATAATAGGCGAATTTCAGGGTATTGCGCGTGCGTCATTTGCAAAGGAATTAGCGGGCTCTTGGCGGGCTCTCCACAAAGTAGCAATGGCAAACAGACTTGCTTGTGAGCCAACAACAACAGGAAAACAGTGTTAAACATCCAGAAACTATATCTATACTTTGTTGATTTTAAACAGTATGTTTACTTTGAGGGGAGCTTGCCAATTTTTTTGAAAAGTGATGCGCGCTTAACACCCTGAAACTCACCTATTGATGCTTTAAAAAAACACCTAAAAATTGAGGTGTTCTGCTTTGGATTCCCCAAGCCGTTTCCGCGTGCCAGTTAGCACGGGGGTTCTGGGGACTGAAATGCCATTGCGGGAATTTCTTTTGTTGTCATGTCCGTTGACGTCAAACCGGGTATGATTAGTCCTAATCAGACCTGGAACAAATGAAATTCCCGCAAATGAGATGATATTACCCACCTATAAATAACCTTACCCCAACATGTTAGTGAGACATGAATCAACAGCCAGTTCCATCTTAATAACTGGGCAGACGAGTTTAGCAAGGCTTCTATTACATAGGGAAAACTCAGAATGGAGAAAAAAATCAGAAGAGAAAAACAGTAACCGAGCTGTCGAGGGGCAACAATTAAACACACTGCTTTTCCGAGATACCAGTACATAAGTGTTCTGTTATATATCAAGTTTCAAATACCAACAAAAATGGTTGAGCAAAATTTCAGACATTGTTCTGAATAAAGGACTGGAGAAAACAAAGGCGAGACCTGACAATCTACATACAATATTTCCCCTAAGGAAAATAAAAGTAATATTTCCCGCTGCCATGGGTTTAATACGCGGGAACCCGCCCAATCAGAAGGCTAGAAAAACGGGCTTGATATATAACAAGAACGCTTATATGCAAACCAAGATATTGCTGTTAAGCGCAGCACTATACCGACCACAGAACGTCCATAATACTCCACACATATTCTGGTATTGTCTTTTGTTTTAATATCATTAAAAGTTCGTACACTCAAATAATACAAAACGATCATATTGCTTCGCAGGAAATTACTCCTCCATTTAATTCAAATAAAATTCCACAGTGTAAAGAACTAAAAGTTTGGCCTTTTCATCTTTGACGCTGTTCTGATATTGATCTACGAAATATTCCATGTGTCTTGTCGCAATTCGAACGGAGTGTTGATAGCAATTTTTAATTTGATCGTCCAGCATACGTTTTATAAATTACGGCTTCATATCTTTACTTTTGCCTCTCATTTCCATATCATAGTCCGTATATATTTTTTATATATACTTAGCAAGTGTCATGTAATAAGTTGGACGGTTGGTTTTATCGTCTGCTGTGACGTCCACGACCTGATGTACCACCACCGCTCCCTCCACCTTTTTCGCTGGCGGCCCCTCCTGCATTACCATTACCACCACCACTTCCAGCTCCACGTTGAGTGCCTCCTCCGCCACGACCCCCACCAGATGGAGCGCTTGAACCACCTCCTTTGCCACCTGCCGAACCGCCACGCGCAGTCATACCTCCTCCTGCACGACCAGATGTACCAGATTTTCCACGATTTCCCGGGGGTCCCCCACGTGTCCCACGTCCAACAGAGCCACTAGGCTTCTTCTCTTCAATGTTGATCTCATGACCTCCCAGGATAAGTGGCTGCAAATAAAACAAAATATGTAAATAAAATTTCCATGTTGCAAGTTGCAGAGAAAATCAGTTAGTTTAAAGAGAATAAGAACACATGGGAATATGACATTTATTCTTCGTCTGGATGTCTTTCCAAAGGATGGCATTTTTGCAAGTTGTAAAATTAGGTTCAGTTACTGATAAAACTGGCGAACTGAGGCCACTTACAAAGTTAATACATTTCTAAATTTGAACTGACCAATCATCTTTGACAGTTCTCAGACTTGCATCAAATTAAGCTAAAAAGGTACAGGATATGTCTATTTTTTCATTTTTACGTCTACGTTGCTATAGTGACCGTCTGGCTGGCGGAGTATTGTCACTTTAGTGACGTATAGGTTTTTTTCCTCTATCAGATTCATCGGCGCGCGAAACGTTCGGAGCGAATTACATAGCCAATATAAGCGAAGGTGTGCCGATGTTTTCCGATGTAGCGAAGTATGCGATTTAGTGAATATGGCGTCGACCGCTTTCTGCTTCATTGCTTCGTCCATCTTGTCTACGAACGATCGAGTCATTGAAAACGAGTTGCTTCTTTTGATTTCGGGGAGATTTTATCAAGGTAAGGAAGTAATTATAACTTATACTGTGTCACATCAACGTCAATCTCCATGGAACTTGTGGGGAAACATGATGTAATATTAATGCCTGTTGTACTGGGCTATCTTAGTTTAGGGTTGTATATTATCATCATTCATAGACTCATGAAATAGTTGTTTGAAAGGAAATATCTATAATTTGCAGTTGCCTTACTTTTAACTCAAAGCATTTTGTCCTCGACATTACTGTAAGCCCAACAGTTACAGACAAAACAGTTTATCGTTTCAAAAATAAATATAGAAAGGATACCCTGATTCATTTTACGGGATTTTAATACTGGGACTGTCTAATATACACTTGTTTTAGCAAGGGTTAATCTCCATGGAACTTGTGGAAACATGATGTAATATTAATGCCTGTTGTACTGGGCTATCTTAATTTAGGGTTGTATATTATCATCATTCATAGACTCATGAAATAGTTGTTTGAAAGGAAATATCTATAATTTGCAGTTGCTTTACTTTTAACTCAAAGCATTTTGTCCTCGACATTACTGTAAGCCCAACAGTTACAGACAAAACAGTTTATCGTTTCAAAAATAAATATAGAAAGGATACCCTGATTCATTTTACGGGATTTTAATACTGGGACTGTATAATATACACTTGTTTTAGCACGAGTATTAGAAATTAAGGGAAATCAACCAAGGATGGCGTCCAATGTCACGTGATTGCAAACGATGTACACTACTGTAGCCCTAAACGTAGACGCATGTACGCATTGCGTACCTATTTTTTGTTAATAGCGTGAGATAAACTGAAAATGTTGGTTCAGTTTGTAATCATGCATGGCCTTGGTTCTCTGTTCCAAAGACGTTCCTGTAAGTTTTCAAGGTCACAAAAAGTTTACTTGCGGCTCACTGGTATATGTTTGCTATTATCTCGACTAGCACGTCAACTTACCCCACATTTCAACGCTTGTTCCGCTGGTTCGGGGGAATCAAAAATGACAAAACCAAAATTCTACAAAACAGAAAACTAAAATCAATAAAACGTTCTTCTTAGAATCAAGGACTAACTTACCACGTAAAACAAAAGCTAAGTAAAGGTGAGGTAATACGGGCAACGTTTTCCTTCAACTTGCAACGCAAGTTGCAAAGCGTTGTTGCATGTATTACCACCCACCTTAAACATTGCCACGCAACAATGATTTTGTTGTAAGTTGAAAACATTTGTTGCAACCACAGATAATGTAAGGGGAACTGCAAAGGAAACTAAAAACGATGTTACGAAACTGGAAACGATGTTTGCACAACTTGCTATGGTAACTATACACTTATAAGGGGCTAATGCACCTAACGGGTGGTCCTACATGGCCAGAATCAGCTACTGCTGAAATTAAACAATAGTGTAATATACTTAAGTTCAGCCGTGTCCGATGTTAGCCATGTGGGACCACCCATTAGCCGCTTATAAGTGTATAATTACCATAGCAAGTTGTGGAAACATCGTTTCCGGTTTCGTAAGTTTCCTATCCAGTCCCCTTCCATTATCTATGTTGCAACAACAAAAGTTTGTTGCGTGACAATGTTTGAGGTGGGTGGTAATACGTGCAACAACGCTATTCAACTTGCAACGCAACAACGTTGCAGCAATTTGTTGCTCGTATTACTTCACCTTAAAGGCATAATAAAATTTAACACACTGACCTTAGGATTTAAGCGGATTTCAACAATCTTTCCGAATTCTATACGAAAATGAGATAAATTAGGCGTTATTTACCTTTTGAATATAATGATGATTAAATATTAAGAGAAGAATTTTTTCTGTCACGTATTTTTGGTAAAAAAGGGTTCAAAACCCAAGAACCTTTCGGTGTGCCTCTCAAAAGCTCCTTATTTAGCATTATTGTGTAGCTTTTAGAATCAACAATCTTTTTATGAACTTTGGGGTTTGAGAAACGTATCAAAAGATTAAAAAAATAAATTATAAAGGTAAGTAGCCTAGTCCCAGACTCTCTCTCTTCGCTGTTTCAATATTTGCTAGCATGGGCGTTCTGTACCCGAGCGCTGCGAGATATAACCTGCAGGATATCTAACGTTCTCCTATAGCTCATTATGCATCTACGATGTCAAAATCTTTAATTTGCATATCAAACAAACTAAAATATCTCAAGAAGAAAGCAAGGAAACGAAAAAGTGCAAAAGCTGATACTCGATATAATTTTACGTGTTCTTTCAAATAAGACAAACTTAATTTTCGTTTCATAGGCACTTTAAACATTTCTTTCTTTTGAATTTTCCTCATTAATTATATGAGTTATTAATGAGTTTGAGAATAGTGCAACCTCAAACAAGATGCCATAATGCATCTTTTTAAAACAACACTAGCGATTCTGCGCCGCCATGACGTAGAACCCCCTGAGATCAGGGTAGATCAAGTAAGTAAATAAGTAAGCAAGCAAGCAAGCAAGCAAGCAAGCAAGCAAGCAAGCAAGCAAGCAAGCAAGCAAGCAAGCAAGCAAGCAAGCAAGCAAGCAAGCAAGCAAGCAAGCAAGCAAGCAAGCAAGCAAGCAAGCAAGCAAGCAAGCAAGCAAGCAAGCAAGCAAGCAAGCAAGCAAGCAAGCAAGCAAGCAAGCAAGCAAGCAAGCAAGCAAGCAAGCAAGCAAGCAAGCAAGCACGCACGCACGCACGCACGCACGCACGCACGCACGCACGCACGCAAGCAAGCAAGCAAGCAAGTAACTAAGTAAGTACGTAAGTAAAAGTTTAACTCTAATATATCCAAAGAATCGTCAAAAATTTTAAATCCAGTTAAAACATGTCACAAGTTCTACTATCAAACTCCATTCATTGAAGTCCATTTTGATGGATATCTGATGGTGTTAGCGAAATCTTGTGTTTTATTTAGCACAACATGTACGCCCAGTTTTCATTTCACGTTCTACTGGGTTCTAGCAGTGTGCAAAAAACTAACGTTATCTTCCCTTTCACACGAAAACAAAATCACTAACTCAAGTCATAAAAATGCGTACCATGCCCTGGGTAATTTAAAAAAGGAAAATACAGAAAATACAGAAAAATATTTCTAACAATAGACAGGAAAGAATTTCGCAATTCTTATATAGCGATATAAAGCGATTTTTACTCGGGCTACGATGGTAGGACAAGTCTTGTCACAAAATTGCATTATTGCACAATTTACTTCCGGTACTATTCATGCTTCCGGTGAGTTGTTATAGCCGTGTGATGGAGTGAGGCCGTGAGGCATGCATGTAAGTTCTTTGCTCCTTTCGCTTTTGGAGTTGGACAAAAACTTGAACAGCTTTGCCTTTTGGTAGATTTCGAACTGACTAGATGACGTTTAACAGTGATCAGGTGTGGCTGACAATACCCTGAGAGTCAGAGCCCCTTTCCGACATACGCAGGCTTTGGGGGAGAGTGGGCTCTGCCAACAAACTCGATCTTCGCCCCAAACTTAGGGCGAGTCAGTCAGGTTTTGAACTGGTCAAACAAGTTCTAGTTTATGAGCACTGCAAGCTGGAAAATAGCAAGTAACGCGTTACAACCTGGGCCCAAAATAGTATCTTGGCAACCGTTCATGAATGCTCAAAAAGAAATATCGAGTTTGTTGGCAAAGCCCACTTTCCCCCGAAGCCTACGTAGGTCGGAAAGGGGCTCTGACTTGCAGGGTAGACTGACAACTGTCTTGATCGTAAATATGTTCACCAGTGTAAAGTATGCACCACATTCATCCTTAGATTCAGGCTCCGCGTATTTGCCAGTATTGTTTACGAGTTGCGAAGGCTGATCCTTCTTTAATTGTCTTAAATATGCTTTTTCATTGTTTAAATTGTTTTATATTTATATACATCAAGTGTACCGACAAATCGCACCAAGGTTTGTTTTAATTTGTTCATTGCGACTATTTGTTTATTTTCGAAATTTGTTATGAGGCTTGTTTGAATAATTGTGTATGTGACTGCAATTTTTGATTAAAATGTAGGTAAAGGGAACCATACCAGTGTTATAATTGTGTGTTCGTGTAGTATTTAGCGTTAATTTTAATAATTAGCGCGTTTAGCCCTAAGCTATAACACGTGTATGGCGGTCACGCGATTGGACATGCAGTACATGTACACTACAATATATATAATCACAAATGAGAGATACGTAGATAAGTATTGTGCTTGATTCATCTTGGGACACAACCCTGGACGCACGTTTCGACCTTCTTCAATGGTCTCATCAGCAGGGATTTGGGGTTGGAAGTCCACATCAACCTCAGTTAGTAACAGACACGGATCGATTACTACAACCTTGTCTGCGCGCAGAACGTCAACACTCCTCAATTCAAAGTTTAAATTGATATGGCCGGACCCATGAACTTCGAAATCCCACAACAAGTTTGGTAAGCAGACATTTATAGTATAAATATATAATTTTATTACCTATCTGTATTTTCCGACTAGGTTGGTGACAGTTTAAGTAATTTGTGTTTGTATTCGTTAACAGGCTCAGATTTTGTTTGCGCGGTTGCTAAGGTATGGTCTATTTGGGGTACATGTCGGATATAGTTGTGTATTATTGGGGTAATTTAGGTATAAATAGTGGTCCACCCGCTGATTCCTCGCGTCTCACCCGCTGGCAAAAAGCAGGCTCGAGATTGTCTCACGTAACATCGAGGTCTTTAAAAAAAGATTCGTGTTCTTTTTATTCGGAACTACTACATACCCAAATTACATATTTTTCAGCGTATTCCTGTGTTGATCTTTTCGAAAGTTAACAACAAGGCTTTTTCAAGGTAGGATTGACTTACTTGAGAAGACGTCTAGAACTTGTTTTTCATCTAGGCCATTTGGAAGATTACCAATAAATACTTGATAATTATCTGGTGCATATCTTCCACTCAAACGTGCATTATCCTTGTTACCAATACTTGCTCCGCCACTACCTCGACCACTAGGAGTATCACGCATGCGTTGTTGAACAGGCTGCATCTTTTGCATGCCAGATTCCGTTGTAGATTGAGTAGAAAGTATCTATTCCAAACAAAATATTTTCAGAATTTTAATTTTAAGAACTTGAATGACTGAAGTAACAATCCAGGAATAACACTCTTAAAACTAATACTCTTAAACTGAATCCTCTCTCCAATCATTGTAAAACACTTGTTGTCGTACAAAGGTAAATTTACGCAGGTAGCATTAATGCAGTGAAGATGTTGTATAGCAAAAATTGCTATCCGGCGTGAATGTTGTGCTGCACCTCATGAACAATGTTGTGCTGCACCTCATGAACAATGTTGTGCTGCACCTCATGAACAATGTTGTGTTGCACCTCATGAACAATTTTTTGCTGCACTTGCATGTGAACAATGTTGCGTTGCATGAACAATGCTGTGTTGCACCTCATGAACAATGCTGTGTTGCACCTCATGAACAATGTTGTGTTGCACCTCATGAACAATGCTGTGTTGCACCTCATGAACAATGCTGTGTTGCACCTCATGAACAATGCTGTGTTGCACCTCATGAACAATGTTGTGTTGCACCTCATGAACAATGTTGTGTTGTACCTCATGAACAATGTTGTGTTGCACGTCATGAACAATGTTGTGCTGCACGTCATGAACAATGTTGTGATGTAAATTTATACTAAAGTCTAAAGTCTATTAGTATCAACCAACTAGTGGTCTATTACAAATCCGGCTTTCTGATTGGCCGAGCTACTAGTGGTCTATTGGTGATCACTAGTAGCGTTATCCAATGATAAACCTTCTTATACCTGGAATACTCCTATTCTGACCAATCAGAAGCCACGGCATATTCACGCTGCAAGCAAAGCCTGGAAACTAGGCCAAACATGGCGTCCGCTAAAATTTATATACGCGTGATGAAATCATGAATACATTGGCCAGAAAGTAATGGAAAATTGTTCAGTCTGACATTTTCGAATAAGGAAACAAATTCGCTTATGCCTATGGAGTATATCTACACCAAATTTGAAGTTTGGAACAATGTTTGATAAGACTTATTTACGTTAAAGGAAAGTTGTTTATGGTTGATACTAAAACAATTAGACAACTCGCCCTCGTTTTCTACGAGCAGATAGTCAAATCTGCTTCGCCTCGTTGACTATCAGCTCATAGAAAACTCGGTCTCGTTGTCTAATTGTTAATTATGATAATGTTGTAACAAAATTGTTTGGAATCGCAATCGGAATACTGATCTCTTTTTAAAAAAATTTGAATTGATGAGGTCAATGGTGTGAGTTGGCATAAAGGTTTCACTCATTTAAACAGTACATTTGAGTACATAAAGAGACAATTATGAGATTAGAGAGACCATACGAGATGAAATTCGAAACTACCTTCGCTAAAGATATTGATATTGATAAGAACTTAATGCTGCAACTAAAATTGATTACTTACCACAGATGGCTTTTTCGGTTCATGAAGACGCAAGTTTTGAGAACCCTGCTTTGGTGTTTTGCTCGCCAATGCCGCCCACGACATCGGTCCTGATGGTTCTATAAATAATCATAATTTTGTCTTTTTGTCATACGGAGCAAATTTATATAACTGGAGTGATATCAGCTGTTCATTTACCGGGCAAAGATTGAAGTCAAACATGGCGGACATATAGGCCTGAAGTACGCGATCTTTTGACTAGATCAGATTTGACCAACACCGGTGCCAAACGTTTTGCGCATGCGCGACGTCCAAGCTCGTCCCAGGCTCGTCCTCAGAAAAAGAGCGGGAAAACACTGAAATATTTGGACTTGTCCAAGAGTCCGACACAAAAGTTAAAATTATAAGCATACTACCAAAAAGATAAGGTAGGTAATTTGTGCATGGCTTCTTTGTCAATATTGTAACATACTCTGAATTTACCCCTTCGTAATTTTCTTTACTCTTTTTTTAAACATAAATGAATAGTCGAGTCTTACTTCGTCTTCACTGTCTGGTTGTTGTCGTCACGGCTAGTTCCCACTTCTCTTGCAATGTTTTCTCAGCGAATTTACGCATGCGCAAACGTTTGGCAGCGGTGTTGACTTGACCAGACCGCGTAGAAGACTGGAACTATACGTACTTCAGGCCCAAAAGGATCGCTGGCTCTGGGAACAAGATTGCCACAAAGATATCACTCCAGTTATAAATAGAGCTCACTGTGATATCTATGGTAGTAATGATGGATATACTACTGTCTGCACATGTAGTGAGTAATATTTAAACATAAGAAGACGTGTTGTAACTGTTAAATAGCATAATTTCTCGACTCTCGTGCAATTAAAGTACCTATGAAACGAAAGTTAAGTCCCGTCTTGGAGAAACGTTTTCTGACTGCCCCAACCGGGAATCGAACCCAGAGTCTCTGTTTAACGTACCAGCGCTCTACCACCGAGCTATTGGGACACCCGACTGAAATTTTAAATCCAGTTAAAACATGTCACAAGTTCTACTATCAAACTCCATTCATCGAAGTCCATCTTGATGGATATCTGATGGTGTTAGCGAAATCTTGTGTTTTATTTAGCACAACATGTACGCCCAGTTTTCATTTCATGTCCAACTGGCTTCTAGCAGTGTGCATAAAGCCAACGTTATGTTGTCTGCATTTACATAACTTCCACGGACAAACAATAACAACAAAACACAAAAAACCCACAATAAAATGATAATAATCAAATAATAATAATAATAATAATAATAATAATAATAATAATAATAATAATAATAATAATAATAATAATAATAATAATAATAATAATAATAATAATAATACAAACTAAAATAGAAGTCAAAACACACTTAGACTTGAAAATTCCCAGTAAGATCCTATATGTATTGTATTTTAACCATTTTGTAAATACCTTGTTCAGGTTCAGGTTCGACTTCATCTGGAACCGGAGGTTCAACAGTTTCAGTTACTTCTTCATCAGTGTTATGATCCGTTGTTGAGTCAGTGTTTTGATCCGTTGAGTCAGTAACATTGCTTGTAGTGTCATGATTTTCATCAGTGTAATTTGTAATTGGCATTTGAAGAGGAGCCTTGAAGAAAAATGCAGACAAAAGTATTTTAATGTAGCGTGTGACAATAGGTACGATAACAACAGATTTGTTCAATAATATTGCCCAACAGTGGATAGTCTATTAACAGTGGATATTCTATTAACAGTGGATACACTATTAATAGTGGATACTTTATTAACAGTGAATACTCTATTAACAGTGGATACTCTATTAACAGTGGATACACGGATACTCTATTAACAGTGGATACTATATTAACAGTGGATGCACAGATACTCTATTAACAGTGGATACTATATTAACAGTGGATGCACAGATACTCTATTAACAGTGGATACTATATTTTCAGTGAATACTCTATTAACAGTGAATACTCTATTAACAGTGAATACTCTATTAACAGGGAATACTCTATTAACAGGGAATACTCTATTAACAGTGGATACTGCATTAACAGTGGATATTCTATTAACAGGGAATATTCTATTAACAGTGGATACTTTATTAACAGTGGATACTTTATTAACAGTGAATACTCTATTAACAGTGGATACTCTATTAACAGTGGACACTCTATTAACAGTGAATACTCTATTAACAGTGGATACTTTATTAACAATGAATACTCTATTAACAGTGGGATAATCTATTAACAGTGGATGCTTTATTAACAGCGGATACTCAATTAACAGTGGATGCTCTATTAACAGTGGATACTCAATTTTCGAAGAGATCGAAGCGTAGGCTCCGCATATGGGAAGTATTGCGCAATAATTGAACTTTCGTGACACTCCAAAAAAAAGGGGGAAAAAGGAAGAAACAGAAACGGAGCCGAAACCTAGACTCGGCCTACCCAGTAGCCCGAATAGAAAGGGTAATCCTTACTGCTGCGCCGGTGCTGTCCGTGGCTTGGGATCGACCACTGATGAATCATGCAAATTATTGCCTGGACGGTCGAGGATTTGGGTATGGCACCATATTGATTAGGCTCAATCACTTTAAGCACAGCTCGTGCGATATACTTTGCTACAATGAATTCTTCAGCGACTTTAGAAATAGTAGGTGTTAAAGAAATTGGTCGAAGATGTTTGTTTATGTTAGTGATAGGTTTCTTCTTAGGAATAGGGATGACGTCGGCAAATTTCCAAGCCGGTGGCAATTTCTGCTCCTCGTATGAACTCTTGAGGATAGAGAAAATAGGATGGGCAAGGATTTCTGCGTATTCTCTGAGTAGCCAGTTCGGGATTCCATCAGGGCCACATGCTTTGCGGGGGTTCAGTTTCCGAAGAATATCGCAAGTGGTGGATTCAGTCAGCTCAAAAAATTCAGTATCAGGATGTTCTTGGTCAATAGGGAATACTCTATATTTAACAGTGGATACTCTATTAACAGAGGATACTCTTATTAACAGTGGATGGATACTCTTATTAACAGTGGATACCCTATTAACAGTGGATACCCTATTAACAGTGGATACCCTATTAACAGTGGATACCCTATTAACAGTGGATACTCTATTAACAGTATAGATACTCTATTAACAGTGCATACTCTATTAACAGTGGATACCCTATTAACAGTGAATACTCTATTAACAGTATAGATACTCTATTAACAGTGCATACTCTATTAACAGTGCATACTCTATTAACAGTGGATAAAACAAAATAAGACAGTAGCAGACTTATTATTAGGGACCTTACGAAGTACGACGGCAACTTCAACGGCGACGCCTTTTAAACAAATAATTCAAGTTGCGAAACAAAGAGAATGAATAATTCTTCGTCCCTAGAGTAATCTCAACACCGTCCTCGTTCTTTATACAACGCCACTTAGAGCATTTTTACTTTTTACGTCTTCAGGACAACGTCAACTCACCAAAAGATGAGAACTGTTGCTTAAGATTTACTTCAATACGGACAGTACAATCATTTTAGCAATACTGGGCCGTTTTGGAAGTCATTAAACTGCCTTCAAATATCAAATATAACAGTTAGTCAGCCGTGACTTGTTTTAGTTATAAAATTTATATTGCTTTTTAACCGCCGTCGTCGTCCTAGCATCGTAAGGTTCCTATTAACTAGAAATACGCTAAACAATTTTGGTACTATTGATAATCAGTTGGTAAAATAAAATCGTGCTTTTAAGTTTTAAAATTTTAAAACGACATCCAGTGATTTCTCAATATGTTTGCTCAGATTTACTCAATTTACGTCACAAGTTCTTCGCCTCAGACTTCTGGTGAGATTTTTGAAGATTTTTGCTCTTGAATTTTGGGAAAACCATCGTTGGCGAGATATGACCTTTAACCATACAAGCCCGCCCATATAACATTAATTGCTATACCAAGTAATGTTAATATTTGAATTTACCTAATTGATTTTTCCCTTAATAAAACTTGCTCATGCAAATTAAAAGTGAAATGCAATGCCGTGGCAATGGAAGCGTTCCGTAAATATTGTTGCAATATATTCGTCAAGTTGAACAATTCATGCATTTGATAAGATTCGTTGACAACTTCCTGTTGAATTCTGTTTTAAATTTGATTGGTGTTGGGCAAATAATTCTGTTTCTAATTGGTTGTTTAAAAATCAGGAACGAATCATATTCAAAACAGGAAGTTAGCAATAATTTGCATCAAATGAACTGGTTAACTTGAAGAATATATTGCAACGATATTTTAGGAACGCTTCTATTGCCACGACGGTAAATGGAGCAAATTAACAATGTTTTATTATATGGCAAGCCTCACTTCCGGTGAAATAGCGCGCTGTGATTGGCTTAGAAACATTTTTAGCGGTCCATTACTTTCCCGTAATGGACCAGCACTTTCCCGTAATGGACCAGCGGTCCATTACGGAAAAAAACCCAAACAAATTTCTTATCAGCCATGTTGTTTGCAACTAAACAACGAAAGAAAACCGCAAGAATTTTGCGAATTCAACAACCTGAGACTAAATTATGTATGATTGGGACGAGAGCAATCTGGAAGCGAGTTTAGGAGTCCGAAAGCGACGACAACAAAAGCAACAACATTGAAAACGATGAGTTTATGTCACACGCTCGAGGTCACACTAAACTGACTAAAGTACGTATCATGACAAGGTATAAATGTAAGGTTTGTTGTTTCAAAATGCCATATAATAAACATTTTATTAACCTCGCTTGCTCGGTCTTTACAGAGAAATATCAGACCTCGGTCTTTGTGTACAAACCTCGCCCTACGGGCTCGGTCTGTACCAAATTGACCTCGGTCCGATATTTCTCTGTAAAAACCTCGCGTTCGGTTAATAAGAAGTTATTATTACTGTATATGGCATGGGTTACTTCCAGCAAAATCAAGCGCTGTGATGGGTTGCTGACGTGGCGAGATTGATGTAGCATTATGAAAATTGTTAATGCCCCCGATTGGAAACAAATAAAAAATCTTAAAAGGCTATCCACTCATAGAAATTTCAAGCTCATAATCTAATTATTAAATATGCTAACGTTTTTGTGCTAAAACAGAAAAGACATTAGCAGCAAAAATCTGCTGTGGCAGACTATGGTTCATTTTCAAAGACATTCTTACAAATTATTTACTCGTAACTTTGTAAACAGATGGAAACACGAACTATATATATTTTTAATATTAGCCCTTATAATATATATCAAAACTCCATTATTTTGACTATTATATAAATAGAATTGTTTGGATGTTATTGACTAACACTTACTGCCTTTTCGACAACAACTTCCTCTAGTTCAGCTTCAAGGGACTCGCCATTTTCTTTGTTTTCGACATCTTCATCATCAGTATCACTTGATCCATTTTCCATAGGACTAGAAAAACAAAATAAGTATCATTTACAATTGATCAAAATTTAATGTCTCTATACTGGATAAAACTACATACAAAGAGAAGGGAGCTTTCGGACTCCATCTTTAGGGTAGACTATATACAGCAGTTACTTATTTTTTATCACTATAGCTACAGTTACATAAACAGAAACGTAATTAGTTTAGTAAACGTTATAATAAATAAAAAGTAACTAGTTACAGAGTTACTTTTATAAGTTTGTAACTAATTACATTCATTCGGAAAGTTTGGCTAAAATTGGGAAAGCAGACATCTTGATATGTCGCCATGTTTGGGGATGGGGTGGGGTGGAGTGAAAGGTGGTGTTAACCCCAAATCATGTACTTTCATTCACATAGTGTCACACTAGTCACAGGGGAGGGGGGGGGGGGGGGGCTGCCAAAAATCCGTGAAAACGCCGTCACGTATTTTGTGAATAGCACCTAATAGTGGTTATTTTAGACCAGTGAGCTCCATATATAATTGGAGTGATATCTGCTAGTCATTGACCGGGCAAAGATTGAAGCCAAACATGGCGGACATGGAGGTCTGAAGTACGTATAGTTCCAGTCTTCTACGCGGTCTTTTGACCAGATCAGACTTGACCAGACCACGTAGAAGATTGGAACTAAACATACTTCAGGCCTCCATGCCCGCACATTGTCCGCCACAAAGATATCACTCCAGTTATATATAGAGCTCACTGGTTTCGAGCACCAAAGTTTAGGATATGACAAAGAGAACAATAGATTGTTTTCATGTGAGGTCATGTTTTACATGTTTTGCAGATCGTTGTTGTAAGTTTTCGTCAAAAAATTTAGGTTGATACGACTCCTCCTTGCTTAAAGTATTCAAAGTGATACGTATATTGATTAAAATTCAGGTATATTCGGGTCTTGGTATTCTTGGCCGCCATGTTCGTTGACCAAAGTGATCAACCAACGCCTTCGTGTTAATCACTAACCAAATATTTGACATTTTAGTTTCCCTATATACTTTAACGCCCTATGGCTGCTAAATTTTTGCTCTCAACATTTTTTGTCTGCTTTATACGCAACACAGAAAATTACACTAATAACACACTAAAGCATAGTTAATAGAAAATATACATGGTTTGGAAACCCGGCAAACGTCAAAGCGGTTAACAATCAAGCTACGATTCATGTTGAAAGGTAAATGAAGGTGCCAAATCCTTTGCTTTAGGTTTATTAATATTTAAACAGTACAGTTAAGTGATTGAACCCAAACGTTGCTGTTCGATGATTGCTTCATCACACAGAAAACACAGTATGTTCGGTAACCGTGAAAGTGCAAACATTTCCATAAACCTGAACAAACACATAAAACAATGACTTTTGTCGAGTTTCCAAACCATGTATATTTTCTATTAACTATGACTAAAGTAAACTGAGTTAAAGAGAACTGAGGTAAAGTAAACAAAAATTTAAAGTAAATAATTTGTGCATGGCTTCTTTGTCAATATTGTAACATATTCTGAAATGCCCCATTCGTAATTTTCATGTCCCTTTTTTAAAACACAAATGAATAGTCGTCTTACTTAGTCTTCACTGTCTGGTTGTTGTTACCACGGCTAGTTCCCACCTCTCTTGCAATGTTTAGTCTAGCGAATTCACGCATGTGCAAACGTTTGACAGCAGTGTTGGCACAATGTACTTTGTGCATTATACCAAAAAGCAAAGAAAATCAACAGCGCGGAAGATGATTTGAAATCGTAAGATTTTACAAAGTTTATCAACTTTCATAATAAAAGTAGCGTGCTGCGTAGGCAGTGTAGAAACAACAATCGAGATATAGTAAGGTTAGATATACTGCCGAAACAGAGAACGTAGGAGTCTAACGTTTCGAGCGAAGGGCCTTCGCTCGAAACGTTAGACTCCTAGTCTACGTTCTCTGTTTCGGCAATATATCATATCTAACCTTACTATATTTCGATTGTTGTTATCAACTTTCATGTCGATGTCCTCGCAAAATACAGGTTTGTTTGAGTAACAAGTTCAAACACACGTAAAGAGTTCTTACTTCAACATCTCAAACTCATTAATAATTCATGTCAACACAAAGGAAATCAGTACCGTGTCTGTAGTTCTGATTTGTTTGAGATGCTATATCATACACTCGGAGGAGTGTTTCATCAGGATATCCAAACACTTCGAAGTTTGTTCAAAAACTTCGGCTTCGCCTCGGTTTTCAACAAAAGTTTCAGTGTTTGGATATCCTGACGAAACACTCATCGTGTATGATATATTACATCAGAACACCTTGGAGGTCGCTAAGTCTTTCTGAGCGGCATCCGACTATCAAGTCTTATCATAGTGAATACAAGTAAAACATGGTCTGGAAGCCAAAGGCAAACTTCAAAGGGGCTAGCAATTGAGCTACTATTTATGTTGAGTGAGGGAGACTTGAAAGCACAGAATAAAGACTATACAGAAGCGCCACTTAGCGGTACAACGTGTCCTCGTATTTTTATGCAAAAATATGCAGTTTACTGGCTAGGACAGCCAGTTCAGCGTGCTTATTGGCCAGAACATGCAGTTTACTGGCTGAGCAACATGCGTAATGAGACATGCGCGGAGACAAAAACTTCAAAGGCTCCGACCCGAGTGGCTCTTCTGTATAGTCTTTATTCTGTGCTTGAAAGTGGACAAATCCTTTGATTTAGGTTCATTAATAATTGAACAACAATAAACCCAAACGTAGCTATTGGACGACTGCTTGATTATACAGACAATACAATGCGTTCAGAAACCGTAAATGTGCGCAAACTGAATAAAAACAAAGAACAATGACTTTTGTCGTGCTTCCAGGCCATGTATATTACGACGGCTTCATAATTTTCTTCCAGTACTTGTGAGTTCCTTCGTTACTTCGTTCCTAATCGACAGTAAGCGACTTTTTTGACGCGACGTTTTAGTGCCAAACAGGGCCCCGCTCTTCAGCACTTTGTCTGGTTTCTATTGATTATGGTCTTATGTACATGTATTTTACTCTGGTTATAACGCCAAACAATTTTCACTCATCACCAGGGAAATCCACCAACGGGAAAAAGTTAAACAGAGCTCGGCTTTTCCTCCATGTATTTTGTATATAATAAATAAAATTATCTAGTAACACAGAAAACAGTCCATATTTTTATTCACAGTGTTTTATAGAGAGTTTAACTAACACTGCATGAACAGAGTTATATTATGATTAAGCAGAGGTTCAACCTAGGTTTGACCTCGGTTTTGGTTAGGTTATTTCTGAGCTGTACTGTACTCTTGGTGTTTTGAAATTGGAGGGAAAACCCTAACTATTACGTAATGTATATTCAATGGAATATTTCCAGACTATCTGCTTAAGGTAGTCGAATTTTGAATCCAAAACTTATTTATTTAACTTCGGCCGCCGTTGGTGGATTAACAAAGTAAACAAAAATTATGCAACGGCACAGGAACACTAACACAGCTTGAGCCAATTACGTTAGTGACCTATGGCTTAAATTACAATAACAATAAAGATATTTAAATATATAACTGAAGAAATGATAAATGATAACTGTTTTCTCATACTACTGGTTAAAACAAAATTTAGAAACAACAGTCCATTGAACTGCACAACTGTCTTGCCTGGTGGCATTTCAGGCATATTGATTTCCATGTTTTTTGTTTTTCAATATCGAAAATTGTTCTGGTCGCCGAAAAATAATAGTCAAACAGAAGGGTCTTGAAGTGGAACAAGGTCATGTCCGGCTTGCGTAGATTATCAGGGAGGGTGTTCCAGGTTCGATTGGCTCTAACTGTATAGCTGTTTTGGTAACATAAAGTTCTGGCTTTAGGGATTTGGTAAAATCTGTGAAGACGTTGTCAATTTCTTCAGATGTCCAGTTCAAATCATGCATTGATGCGTTCCTACACGTATGCATATTCTAATTAAACACTAAACTTACGTGACTTTTGTTTCTTCCTCTTCATCAGATACAGAAGCATCTTCTGAATGGTTCACCAGTTTATCAAAGTTGTTTGACTTACTATCCAAGGGACGTTCATCAATCACATCATCATCACCTTCAGAATCTAAGAAATCAAAGAATACATCAAAGCAATAATCAGGGGCGTCGCCAGTCCTGGAAAAGTGGGGGGACTAGGTAATGACGTCACACTTGATAACGTTATAGAGTGGTTAGTAGCTTAATCCGGACATACAGCAACGGAAGTGACGTCATAGGGGTGTGCGCACAGGCTGACGTCACAGGGGTGTGCGCACAGGCTGACGTCATTAGGGGTGTGCGCACACCTTTACGTAAATCCTTAAAAAATTAATAAAGATTTTTTTAAAAATTACCATGGACAAGCGGCGGAACATTTTAAAGATTTTGGAAAAGATCATGAGGCAACTCTTAACTTTCTGATGGATTTGAGACAGAGTTCAGGTTTTTCTGATTACCAAGCCATTTTAAATTATCTTTCTTTTTGGATTAATGATCACAATGACAATGTGCATTAGACACTTTTATAAGTTTATGTACACTGAATTACTTACACCGATGTTTTATAAGTTTATGTACACTGAATTACTTAGACTGATGTTTTATAAGTCTACGTGAGAATTTTCTACCATAACTAAACACTTAAGTATACTGTTCAGGTTTTTACGTTGTTTGTTTATGTAAATGGTTACACGAGAAAGAAACGTCATGTGGTTATTTTCAATGGGTACCTGAACCAGCAAAGTCGTCCCGCGTTGAAGAGCCGTTCATTTTTGTGAGATGAGAAGATGAGCACATGCTCATAACTGCTCTGAGCACTTGCTCATTTGCTCATAACTGCTCATGAGCACTTGCTCATTTGCTCATAACTGCTCATGAGCACTTGCTCATTTGCTCATATTTCCCGATCAGGCCCGATGGCCCGATTGCTGACTAGACGTCTAAATGTCATTTTATGAGTTATATTACACGCGCTTGCGAATCAGAGAACTTCATTTCGAAACATGCCACGAAGACGTAAAGATTGTCCCTTATGTGGGAAACAAAGTTTGGTAAAGCTATCCAACCATTTGGCTGATGTTCATCAACTTTCTCGCGAGAAAAGGCAGCCATATCTTACTCAAGCAAGATTAAATGCGTTAGAGAATGATCGACAAAAACCGGTTGCTAAAGTTGAAATAACTATAGAAAGCATGGACGAAAGAAATTCCTAGTCCAAAAATCAAGTGGTGTTTATTAATAAGGACTTTCCGTCCCTACTCGTCATTTACAGGTTGTCTGAGCTGAAAGAATGAACTGCCAATATTGTGGGAAAATGTTTAGTAAAGGCTATAATCTAAGACGGCACGAAAACGATGATTGTCCGTCAAGGGAATACACTGACACTGAGGAGCCTGATATGGAATCTGATGAAGAAATGTCAAGCTCGTCGTATGATGAAAACAGTCAGAGTTCCGAAGATGATGGTGAAATAAAGGAAGAGATTGATCCTTGGGCAACCATGATTGACGATGCAAAAGTGACGGTTCGGCCAGAATATGATGAACTATTAAAAACGTTGCAAATGGAAGGGCAAGAAGAAAGTGTAGCTAAGCAGAAAGCCTTTGAAAAAATTCTCCCTGAACTTCAGAAAGAATTCGCTGACGTTTACGTGGATAATTTACGTTGGATGAAAGCACTTAAAAAGGATCCTGTGCATGGAAAGATCATGGAAACGAAGCAGACACTTGTGAACGAAGACTCGTTTGATCCTGATGAAGCTTTATCTGCAGCGGTTGACAAAAGAAAGTTTCTTTTGAAACAGCTTTTAGAAGATCAAGGACGTTTTTCAGATAGTGATGATGATCAGTGAATCGATGTAATGCTTATGTGAAATAAAAATTTATCAAAATTGTATTGTGTCTTGTTTCATTTTTTAAGCAATAATAAGTCCTTGAAGAAAAAAAATGTACACCAGAATTAAGCCGTACCTTCTATCGGGCCATCGGGCCTGATCGGGCCATATGAGCAAATGAGCAAGTGCTCATCAGCAGTTATGAGCAAATGAGCAAGTGCTCATGAGCAGTTATGAGCAAATGAGCAAGTGCTCAGAGCAGTTATGAGCAAATGAGCAAGTGCTCATGAGCAGTTATGAGCAAATGAGCAAGTGCTCAGAGCAGTTATGAGCATGTGCTCATCTTCTCATCTCACAAAATGAACGGCTCTTCAACGCGGGACGACTTTGCTGGTTCAGGTACCCATTGAAAATAACCACATGACGTTTCTTTCTCGTGTAACCATTTACATAAACAAACAACGTAAAAACCTGAACAGTATACTTAAGTGTTTAGTTATGGTAGAAAATTCTCACGTAGACTTATAAAACATCAGTCTAAGTAATTCAGTGTACATAAACTTATAAAACATCGGTGTAAGTAATTCAGTGTACATAAACTTATAAAAGTGTCTAATGCACATTGTCATTGTGATCATTAATCCAAAAAGAAAGATAATTTAAAATGGCTTGGTAATCAGAAAAACCTGAACTCTGTCTCAAATCCATCAGAAAGTTAAGAGTTGCCTCATGATCTTTTCCAAAATCTTTAAAATGTTCCGCCGCTTGTCCATGGTAATTTTTAAAAAAATCTTTATTAATTTTTTAAGGATTTACGTAAAGGTGTGCGCACACCCCTAATGACGTCAGCCTGTGCGCACACCCCTATGACGTCACTTCCGTTGCTGTATGTCCGGATTAAGCTACTGTGGTTTCAAACAGAAAATGCCTAGTATTGCTGCACTAAGTGAGAAACGATATGGAAATCACTGCAGCGGCGGTCTCAACTACCAAACAGTAGGAGACGTTTTAAAATTTTATTAATTGTTCGGGATCACACATTTTTCAATCTTAGAAAACCCCTTCACAAGTTTCTTAACTCCCCCCCCCCCCCCCTTCCCTTCCCTTCATACTTTCTTTTCGGTTTTGAACAAATTAGAAAATCGACCTTGGCGAGAAGTGGGGCGGGAGACGACCCTCCCTGGTTTTAATTTTCAAGTATCACAAGTAGTGTAAATCTTTAATTGCACCGTTATACATATACAATACATGTCACATGAAACATGCAAAAAGTAAACTGTCTGAAGTCTGAAAATACATTAACGCAACAACCCCCGGCCAATTATATATTTATTTAAATACCCCATGATTAAGATAAAGCACTCCTGATTCGTTTTGGTATAAATAAACCCCCTGCTAGTTGCAGTTCTTGCTATAATTTCTGTCATCGAAACGTAAAGACAGTATAACCGGACTGTCAAGGTGAAGCAAAATGCAAATTTTCATTCGGATTAAACTAACGAATGATAAACTGAAAAGTTAAAACAGTGCCAATATGTACTGTAATCAAACAAGCGACTAGCATTGTTACAAAATGTATTTAACATGCACACTGACTAAAGAAACTAAATTGCACTTCTATTTTTGGGGTCATCGGAAAAGTGAAATTTAATTTAGAATTTGAACCTATTTGAACCTGTAAGTAAATTGTCACAAGTTCTACTATCAAACTCCATTCATTGAAGTCCATTTTGATGGACATCTGATGGTGTTAGCGAAATCTTGTGTTTTATTTAGCACAACATGTACGCCCAGTTTTCATAGCATGTTCAACTGGGTTCTAGCAGTGTGCAAAAAGCTAACGTTATTTTATCTGAATTTAAATAACCTCCACGGACAAACAGCAACAATAATACTACCAACAATAACAATAACACTACCAACAACAACACAACCACCTTAACACCGGCACCATCATAAAATAATTCTTCCTGTACAGTGTTACTTCCTACACTAATATGTTGGCACCTGACACAGACAGCCCACTTGGTACTGACCAAAAGGATCGCAGGCTCTGGGTACGAGATTGCCCACTTTCTGACTTTGAGAAGTTAACTTGACCGCATAAAATCAGGAGGAGAGAAGACAACGAGTATATATCTATATCTATATCTATATCTATATCTATATCTATATCTATATCTATATCTATATCTATATCTATATCTATATCTATTTATAAAATAAGGTGCCATCTACGCACGCTGATTGGTTGGGTTCCGTTGCATTTTTTAATATTTTTTTCATTTATTAAACAATATTTAAACTCAACATTTGTTCTAAGAGCATATGCTCATCTGGAGAACTCATGTCGTTACATGTTTTTTTCAAAAGATCACAATCGAAGCATACAGATATAAAATTACAACATAAAAAAAACAAAAAACAAAAAACAGTTAAAGCAATACGAAATAGCACGCATTTACAAATCACAGAAAGCGGTTTGATTGAGAGACAAAAGACTGTACAATCTCAAATAATTGACATTAGTTTGGAAGTCTACATCAGGAACACCATTTAAAAGCCATTTATTTTTTTTCTTATGTAACATTGGGCATTTCACTCGATTACATAGTATGTTCTAAGGATTTTGGGTGAAGGAAAATTCGAGTGTAGAATATATACATTTTAAGACCAAACCGGGACCAGTTGCGAAGAATGCAACTACACAGGCCTTCCGGCAGGAATTGAACCCACGATCTTGCGATTCTATAGTGCAATGCTCTGACCAATGAGCCACGGAGGGCGTTGCCGAGAGTCTGTATATATAATAAGGTGGTAATGCCAGGAGAGAATTGGGTATATTATAAGTAATATTGGGCATTTCCCTCGATTACATAACATGTTCTAAGGATTTTGGGTGAAGGAAAATTCGAGTGTAGAATATATACATTTTAAGGCCAAACCGGGACCAGTTGCGATGCTCTGACCACTGAGCCACGGAGGGCGTTGCCGAGAGCTTGATCGCGAATTCTGTATACAGGGTATATAATAAGGTGGTAATGCCAGGAGAGTAAGTAATATCATAATTTCGAGGCGGAGGTAAGCAGGATAGTGCGTAGAACAGCAAAAATTGGGCAAAACAAAAGATAATGCTTCACATCTTCAATATATGCACCACATCGAGCACAAGCTGGTGAAGCAATGCAGTTTTTCATAAAAAGATCGTAGTTAAGAGTGCTATTATTGAGTCTTAAACGATTATGAAAAATAGACTGTACGCGATTCCCATGATATAACAAGGGATTGCAATGAGAAAAAGCAAAGTGTTTGAAAAGCAACATGCCTAGCGAAGACGATAATCGCACTTCCAGAGGAAGATGATTCCACAATTGAATTGTCGAAAATAGAAAAGACTTCTTATGTCTTTCAGTCTGAACAAAAGGTAACCTGATATCATTAGAAGTACGAAGACCATAACTTGATCTCTCATTGACGGTAACAGGAGAAAGCTCAGATAAATAAGGAGGCGCAAATTAAAAAAACATTTTGTACATCAAACACAATTTATGGACCTTTCTTCTGAGACTAAGCTCCACCCAAGAAACGTCTCGCAAAAGACATTCTCTATTTGTCCCCTTTATAGCTCCTATGACCAGCCTAGCACTTGCAAATTGCAAACTTTCCAATAAATCACTATCTGTGGTGGAACAACCGTCCCATACCACGTCGGCATATTCCAAAGTTGAACGCACTAGAGATTTATATAACACATCAAGTGTATAATGACTTAATTTATATTTCAAAGGTTTTAGCATATTTAATTTTTTGGAAGCTTTTTGCTGACTCTTAAAAATATGTGGCCTCCAGGAAAGGTCCGACGATAGAGTTAGGCCAAGATGCTCATGTACTGAGACATCCTCAATTACGACATTCATGAGTAGAAGTGGGTGATCAAGCCTGTTCCTTTTAGTCGAAAAGACCATCGACTTAGTCTTCGACTCATTCATTGTGACTAACCACTGATTTTCCCACAATGATATTGCTGCAAAAATCATTATTAAGAATAAAAGCACTAGAATTAGGAGATTGAATTTCCTCTAATAGAAAACAATAATCGGCAAATAAAAAGCAATCAGAATCAACAGAACTAAGTATATCATTAATATAAATAAGAAATAACAGCGGTCCAAGGACAGAGCCTTGAGGTACACCAGCTTCAATATCGCACCAGTCCGAATTAACACCCTCAATAATAAGATAATAACATAGAAAAAATTCTCCTCTTAATTGGATTCAATTTTTCTCCTGGTGCATGTGATGTGGTACATATATGTGTTTGCAAATTCTCGCAAATACTATACTGTAGTTGTTATCAAATCATATGCATCACGAGGAAAATGAGATCGTGTGAGTAGATGGTTTGCACATGGTGACGTCACATTTGCTATCTTGGTTGATTTCGTGGTTGACAAACACTGTTGACACACCGCTTACCGTCATGTCTGTTTTACCAAGGGTATTGGAAATTAACGGAAAATCAACCAAGCTGGCGTCCAATGTCACGTGATTGTAAACGATTTCGTCCGTAGCCCTAAACGTAGACGCGCGTGTACGCATTGCGTACCTATTTATTTAGAATGTTGGACAATTTTCGTCTCGTAAATTACGCAATTCAGCCAATAGGCTGCAATGCGATCTCTAATAATTCTATCTATTTATTAAAGTTCCGTGCACTTATCCTTATCACCAACTTACCATTAGTTCCTTCTCCAGTTTCATCACTCACTTCATCAGAAAACCGTTCTTCTTGATAACGAAAAATATCATTGTGGACATGATACTTCTTCAAACCCTAAAAAGACATTACAGTTCTTGTTCACCATAAACACTAACAGAAACAATTTGAAATGAAGCTCAATTTTTATTGCGCTAAAAGAAGATAAACAAGCAGAAGTTTTTTGGATCGTTAAACTGATACTTTACATGTAAAAAACCCGTATTTGTATCGTATTTTTTTACACGTAATTAAATACGATTTTCCTCAGTGACTGGCGAAAGCCTGTATTACAATCACATTTATGTAACAATTATTATACTAGAGCTCCGTACAGCACTGAAAAGGTTTGCGGATAGACCTTTCCCGGTACAAACCGACGATGTTTGATAACTTATTTTTCCTGTACTTGGTCATATTTTCACTTTTATTCTCGAACTCATTAATAATTCATGAATTACTGTATCGTAGTCAATCCATAAACGTATACCACATCACATGCATGAGTTCTGATAACCAATGAAAACCTGTAGGAAACTTCCTGTAGAAGAGTGGATCACATTTCTTAATATGATAAGAAAACTCGCTACTATAGCTCAGAGCTTTACAAAATTTACGAAGAATGGTATTATGAATATGTTCTAACTGGTCGTGTAAATAAATCTGTGCGAAAAGTTTAAAAAAAGCTACAAGTGTCGGCGAAATGTATCTAGCGGATAATATTTTTTTACCGGGATGTCTGGCCAGGTCTGGGTAGCAACCTCGATGATGTTAGTACTCAGCTTCATATATTCCAGGCAGTGACGCTTTTAACTTTATTTCATGTACATGTATTCATATCGCGATTACAGTTACAACATCTTATTGATCCTATTTACGCAAATTTTTTACTAAACTATCAGCAACAGTTTCCGAAATATTGGTTCAAACGGTCAGCTCAAGCCTCAAGGTCGGAGGTCAGGTATCCAGATATTGGAAGTCCGACTCTGATTGGTCAACAAGTGGAAAGGAATTTGCTGCTAGGGTAAGCAGCCGGTAGTTGGGGGGAGTGAGAACGTGCCACCAACTGACGGCTGCGAAGGAGACTACAGGGGACTTCAAACACTCCAAAACAATAAAAACCTCAGGGCTACGCCCTCGGTTTTCATTTGTTTACTCGTGTTTGGAATCCCTGATGAAACACTCAAACTCGTGTTTTAACCCTTTTTGCAAGTGATCTAAACAGCAAATTCTGCACTGCTCTAGTAAGAACCTCTTGTTAGCCAATCAAACAACGATTTGCAGATAGACCCAGGCCCGCACAGAGACTAAAGTGGGCCCGGGGCAAAATAAAGAATTGGGCCCCCCCTCGCAAAAATTTCGCATGCCATTTTACGGCATTTATAATTAGGGGGCCCTCTCGAGCTGGGGCCCCGGGGCAAATTGCCCCAGTTGCCCTCCCCTCTGGGCGGGCCTGGATAGACCTCCCCATGTAAGAGGTTACCTATTAGCCTAACTCTTAAAATGATAAAGTAACATCTTAAGAAAAGAGGGCACCTTCACTTACGAAAATATTATTTGTTTGATATGCAAATAAGTGAAATAACCCACTGCATATGCCACACTGGTGGTTTTACAATAAACTCGTGCAGTGTGACGTATGCAGTGGGTTATTTGCACATCAAACAAATCTCATTTTCTCAAGAACGAAGTGAGATATGGAAAAACTGCAAAAAATGTTACTGTACGTACTTTAAGAGGTTTTTTTAAAGTTCTTCCAAATAAGATAAACAAGGTTGGAGCTATGGTAACTAATTGAAATTCTAGTTTTTGAAAGTTTCAATGAGATTCCGGTAAAACAATGTATTCTGTGGAAATCATGAGCCACTTGCAAGCCAGGCCTGTAGACTTTAGCCCACAAAGCTTACTGGGTAAACTGCCACTGATAACTGTAATAACGGTGGAATGGCCCATCACACATCTCCGACTCTTCTCACTGTGACGAGCATGATTTGACATATAGTCAGTGTAAAGTACATTGTTCCTTCCCGCTATACAGTGGTTTCTTCTTTTGTTCTAGGTAAGACTCGTTGGTCTTCTTGGCGCGTCTGGCTGCCAAGCAGCATGGTTAATTGGCTATCTTTCGATTGCTTCAACTATTGGTTGAGTTTTTTTTGGTAAAATTGGCGACCTGAAACAAGTGAATAGACTTGTACAAACCTCAGGAGCTAAAACAAATGTCTGCACAAACTTTTTGGTTGGTTCACCATTATTTGAAAACTCGCCACAAACCTAAGATACCGAGAAAAAATATATATAAAAAGTTTAATTGACATCGAGTCAGGCTTTTAGCCAGAAGGGCGTCCGGGCGTCTTAGAATGAAAAAGTGGAGGCTTTGGACGCCCAAAATTAAAGATATAGATTTTTACGAAAAGTAGCTTATCAATGTCACTAAATCAAGAGTCATTGCAATCTAATGCATGACGACACAAACTTGCAAAGTCGAGAATGTTCGAAAAATTGTGAATGAATCTGAAATTATACTTTAGTGCACCACACAGACGCTGACATGAAGTTATACTAATCCTTTTTCATACCACTGTACTAAAGTTTGTGAGATCGTCGTCTCGTGGTGGCCTTTGCACTTTTAAATTTCTGGACATTTTTGGGAGTTGGGAGTTAGGTGGATTAGGGAACTTAAGCAAGCTAGGACGACAACGGCAATGTACTGTAAAGTTCAGTATCTAGCAGAAACCACGAATCATTTACGGTAGCATTGAGTACTTAAAGTATGTTTTTCGACATCAAAAAGCTTTAGAGTTTTAAAAGGATTTTGTCGCATAGTTTGAAGCCAAACTCAACGAACAAGTTTTACCGTTTCACGAGTTAACGTCGTCCTGAAGACGTGAAAATGATCTGAATAACGTTGTATGTAGAACGGGGACGGCGTTACGATTACTCTTGGGACTAAAAATTATTCATTTTCTTTGTTGTAAGATGAAAATTCTATTGTATTAAAGACGTTCTCCTTGACGTTCGCGTTGTATTTGCTTAAGCTCCATATTGTCATCCACCACAGAAATTGGACGCCCTCTCTCAAAATCCTCGCTATAAGCCTGTATCGAGCAACTTAATGAACTTATACCATCCAAACTCCATGGGAAATACAGGCAACAGATGGTGAGAAAACGTCTTGCTTTGCCCAAATCATGATCTAGTTGAAATAATGTCTTAAATCTACCAGAGATCAACTTTCATTAGAATCAGATTTTTGGTGGGTTTTTTTGGTGGGATAACCCCTTAGATCCAATTTCTTTTCTGAGTTAATAAGCTCCTCCTATCCCTCCTCTAGTGAACTGAAAACCCTGTCTACCTGTACTTTGTGCCAAGCATTACATGTATTGTACTGTACTGTACATATTGTACAGTATATACCCGAAGAATTGTAGGCATAAAAGTTAAAGAATATACCTGAACCACAACACTATTACCAACTGTAAACTGGCTGTCAACTTGAAGGATTTTTGCATGGCAATCATTAAATTTCAGCTGTTCTATTCTTTCATAGATTTCCTAAAAAGTAAAATGAAGAACCAAGAATAAAATCCCTAGTTAAATATTATTGCTGCCGAGCGTCAGAGGCAGTACACTATTCTTGGCGTTCGTCTTGGGTTAGCTGTGTTTTTACTCGTGCCCAGTCCATTTACCAAGCTATGAATAGCTCGCAAAGACTCGATTTGTACGAAAAAGGGATGTACTGCATGTTCGACGGATTTCTGTTCGCACATTACACAATCGCTTCGCAAGTATCCTAGCCTGCGTGCAGGCGCTCATATTAAGATTTCAGCTTTCTGTACAGGAAGATTGTACAAAAGTAAATAATCTGAATTTAGTGGCAGTTCAAATCTCACCACCAGGGGATTTTCCGAAAAGCTGATCATTGATTAAATTGCAAGTTGAATTGCAGCGAGAAAAGATTTTCTTGTGAAGGTAAAAGACAACAACGTATAAAATTACGATTGTGTGTGGCATGCTGACTTTGACTGAATTTTTATTACCGTTGTTATCATGTCGAAGAAAATTCGCGACCTCTAACTTATTAGTGTACGGCTAATATGAATAAAGGTGGAAAGAAAGATTTTTCAGAAAGTTCTGCTCAATCACAATCAAGATTTTAAAAAATAATATAATATAGTATTAGTAATATTATTGGAGAGTAAAGGCTCACTTTAGACGTCGCTCTTATGTCGAGTCAAATCTAATTATTTAGCTTAAATCCCATCACACATTCATCATCACAAGTCAAACGTAAGAAGACAATGTCAAATCTATAAAGTCAATCTCGGTTCAAATCTATCAGAACATCATGGATTATCTAATACAAGAATGGCGTGGATTCACACCATGTTTTTTAGTCATATAAAACGTGGCCAGTTCTATTGACTGGCACCATTTTATATTTAATTGACTTGATATACTTCATATAATTAAGGTAATTAATCATATAAAGATCTGACAAATAATACCCTTCATTTGTATTCTATTTATGCGTGGGTTAAATATTAATATATACCGAAGTGGACAAACTTGGGTGGAGTAGGCAAACTGGTGGAGTGGGCAAACTTGGGTACGTGGATTGGGCAAACTGGGGTGGAGGGAAAACTCATGAGGTGGAGTGGGCAAACTCGGGTGGAGTGGGCAAACTCGGGTGGAGTGCAGTGGCGCAACAGAGGAAGACGGGGCCCTAGGCAGATGCGGTATATCGATATATCGACAATTATCGGGTTTTTTCAAATACCGATTACTCGGTATTTCAATTTTCAAATATTGATATATCGTTAATACCGAAATTTTCGATATTATCGGTAAATGTCGGTATTATCGGTACGGTATTACGGTACTGCGTTTATGTTATTAAAAACGTCGTATCGCTAATTCCAACTATGGGCGGGGATGACGACCCGCTACGGTGGTGGAAGTGTCACGTTTGTGACTTCCCCATGCTCAGTCAGGAAATATCTTGCGATTCCAGCCAGCAGTTCGCCGTCCGAGAGTTCAGCAAAACCGGTCAGGTTATAACTCCACAGCGAGCCCAGTTGAAGCCTGATAAAGCAAAACTTTAATTTAACGAAATCTAACGTCGAATGTTTAAATATGGCCATTAACATGTTAATAACACGGAGCCAAATCATCGGACCCGTGTAATTGTTAGTATTTTTATCTCAATTGGATAATGTTATTTCTGTAGACTTTGCCGCAACAGTAAAACACGGGTTTTTCGGGCTGGGAACAGTTTATTATCCGAAATAAAGCCAGATTTACACTACAAAAAAGGCGAACTTTCTTGTGAAAACCCGCGACATTTTTGTCGTTTAGCGGGAAAATACACATTAAGTTTCTATTGCAGTGAAATATCGATATATCGGTATTATCGGTATTCGTGTTTTTTTCAATACCGCATCAGCCTACGGAACCCTTAGGCATATTTGGTGTGGGGGCCTCTGTTTTGTCATGATTTGACTGACATGTTTGAAAGCTGTATTCCTTGATACATGTATTTTTAGATGAAGAGAAAATGTATTTACTTTATATAATATATATATCAAGAAACCAAATTAAACTATTACGTTTGGCATTCATCACTTGAAAGGTAAAGAACTTCATGTAATAAGAAGCCAACAGGCTTGCACCCAGGACTTTTGTTTTTGCTGAGCTAAAGAACTCAGCTGCCATCCTCGATGGAGTCATGGAGGCCTAATTTTTTAGCTCTCAATAAATTTAATCGTGCTGTTAAATGTTTAGACGTTATAATACCGTATTCTAATTTTGGCGGGGGCTGAGGCTGCAGTGGGCTGGTGGCCCCTCGGGGGCCCCAACTGTCGGGGGCCCTTAGTTCTCGCCCTAACCCTACCTAATGAGCGTTACGCCAGGCTGTGTAAATGTCCCTTGGGCCTGTGGTCCTTGTAACTTCCACACATTCCCTTGGCTTGTGGGGACATTTAATCACTAATATCTCTCATGTCATGGTGTTACTTACAACTAGAAGTTACTATCGCTGTATCGCAAGTGAAGTGCTGCCTCATTATTGAGACGAAGACATTTAGTGTACTCCACACTCAATACTGTGTCTGTGGCCCAGGTAACATTCTCTTGCCTACTCCAGTAACACCACCCGAGTTTCCCCACTCCACCCACATTTGCCCACTCCACCTGAGTTTGTCCACTCCACCCTAGTTTGCCCACTCCACCCAAGTTTGCCCACTCCACCAGTGCGGTTTGAGGGGACATCTAGTCATTACTTAATATCTTAACATGTCACGGTATTAGTTTCTAATACTATGATTGAGTATAAATATTGTAAATATAGTTCAAGAACAGCAGCTGTAAATCCTGTAATGAACCATTATGACAAATGGACAACAAAGCAAATATTTGACAATACAGTACGTGTTTTACTATTAACTAAAGGTCTAATTTTGAAATGGAAAAGCTCTGCCTAGCCAAGATTTCAACCACAAATTAGACTTTGACTGCTAAAAATATGTGCTGCGGAGTGCGAAAAAAGTTATTCTGGGGATCAGTTAATGTTTGTACAGGTACATGTACTGCATATAAATTATACATAATTTACTATACATCACTTGCATGTAATCTGTTATCGAAATTTTATTAATAGAGAAACAAAATTTAGCAAGTGCCAGTAGTGTAATACACCACGCAGGACATAAATCAGAAGATATGGTACAATATAATAGTTTTTTACTGCCTAGAAGGATGCAAACAGTCTGGCTAGATCTACAACAAATTGTACAAACACTCATAGTGACACAGAGAAGAATTTATATACACTGTTGCTCTATGGTTTACCTCTTGTCCCACAACAGGTTCTATTCCACGCAAGTTGCTTGGACCTCCATGAAAAAATACAGAATCCTTGCTATAGAATCTGCAAATGAAACATAGGTGCAAAATCATTGAGTAATTTGCATATTTCAATAAGTTAAAATTACCAGTATTGCATGCTTTGCACTTTAGATATACCCTGCTAGAAACTTAGTCTATATACATAGTGGCCATCCTTCTGGCAAACTAAAATGGAAAGTGAAAAAACATGTTTTTCAATGCTAAAATACTGATTACATTTAGTTAAGAGTAGTACAATGTAATCTACATAATGTCTTGGGCATTTGTAGCCGTGAGCTAAAAAAATATATGCTTTCCTTTCTCCAGCCATCAAATCAGACAAAAACCCTTGTGGGTGGACTTGACACTCACACATAGAATTTATGTGACCAGTGAGCAATATTGTACTGCATACAGTGGAGCTTCGCTATAACGTGGTAGTTGGGGTCCTTAGTGGTGACCGTGAAGCATGCGAGGTACGGCCAAATATCTCGTTCCCAGTACTCTTCTCACTCTCTTCTGGTGCAACACGATCGGAAATCGCATAGAAAATCGGCCACTTTCATGGGGGCAGTTCGCAGTCCACGTGCGTGCTGGCTCAAGTGAGTTGTCAGCCAAGTGAGTATTGATGACGTTTACCGTATTTTCTGGGTGATAACCCGCACGGCGTATAACCCGCACAGCAACAACAAGAAACTATTTCTTAAAAGAAATAGCTGTTTCGTTCCGGTCAGTCGTTTATGAGGCGCTGTTTCAACAGCAATGACGAATTTTAGCTCAACTAATTATTTCCCCCATGTAGACTGGCGGGACAATTTTTACTACGCGCCTGCGTTTCATACGATAAATTTAATTCAGACGATTTTTGTTTTGCATATAAACAAACTAGAAATATGCTGAAGCGAGAAGATTATAATAAAACTACAAAAAAATAAAATTTCAGGTTATTCGCAGTCGCATAAATTCGACTGAATTTAAATGTGACGTGCTAGCGGTCTCGCGATTTTCGTGAGAACGCAATTATTTTGGCAACGTAAATCTTCTATTCAGTAGCAATACTCTTCTGACCGTCTATAGGAGGAAAATAAAACGTTACCAAAATAATTGCTTTCTCGGGAAAATTGCGAGACGCTAGCACGTCGCATTTAAATTTCATGCAGCTGATTTATTTATGACACCGCGGTATTTATTGAATAATCGCCAATAGCAAATCCATAAATTTCCAAGGCCAAAAGGATCAATATAAATTAGGTCAACAACGGACTATCATCATTTTCGTCGTCATAGGTCATAGTTCAATTCTCGAATCAGAATAATCCATTTAGATGGGCCACAAATGAATGATAACGAACTTCTAGCCTCAAACTATTGACATTGTTCATAAAATAGCTATATTTTAAAATTATTAGACACGCGTGAAACAGTGCGACTGACCTTTTGGAACGCGCAGTTGCCATACATAACGAATGCGTTCTCGAGTTCAACGAGGGGAAAGTTCCTACTTTCTACAGCGCAAGATTGATGATTCGCTTCGCATGGGATTGTTTACGTCTTCAAATTACTCTAGATCAGCAATATTTTCACTTCGTTTTGGCGTTTAACCACGCCTCCAACTAAATTTTTTATGCGGAATTTTGATTTCATTGGATAAGATCGAAGTTATGTCAACAACACTGCACTACGATTGGACGATTTTCATCTGTGATGACAGTTTCTTTTGTGATGTCAATGGAAAGCTAATACAGTAACAGTTTCGTTCCTGCGGGGAACGAAACAAAAATGTCACTTTTGGAAAAATAAATCAGCGTATTACCAGCACCATCGGATAACCCACAGCTGCTAATAATAGGTTTGGAAAAGGGAGCACGCCAGACTGACTTGTATTTTTTCTTTGTTCGGCGTTCCTTCATAAATATTCAGCCATTTTGAATGCGGTATATATCATTAGCGTATCGCAGGCGCGGGCTACGGGGCCGAAGGAAACCCGAGCCCGTTCCGAAAACGAAATAACGGTAACGCCTGCAATGCGCTAATGAATATACCGCATTATTCAAAATGGCTGAATATAAATGAAGGAACGCCGAACAAAGAAGAAGAAATACAGGTCAGTCTGGCGTGCTCCCTTTGTTTGGGACCACAAAATTTAAAAAAAGTACAGTACCACTGTACCAGTAGTTGAAAGATGAAAGTAGAATCCTTGGTCTTTGGTCTTCGTGATGGCGTCATCTTAAGAATTCAACAGATTACCCGCACCACCCTATTACCCGCACTAATTATGTTTCCTAGCAAAGTTAAGAGATAACCCGCAGGTCATCGCCCAGAAAATACGGTACACGCAAGATATTCGTTCTACGCATGCGACGCTAATATGGGTCAGCCCGTATTTCGCGAGCCTCGACAGCCGCCATTTCCGATCGTGTTATTGTGGACTGAGTACTGGGAGCGAGATTGAGTACTGCCAGAAGTACTTTCTGTTCGATTCTAACAATCCAAATCACGACTTAAGAAGCTTGAAGTCTGCTCAAGATGGAATTGAAATAAGATTTTGAGCATGGTTTTCATTTCCCACAATGATTACACTGCAGTGATGTTGTTTTATCTTGTAATGATCGAGATTATTCAGGCTGAGGATGATCAGCGATCGTCAGCCAACAAGATCAAATTGTCTCCAATGAGCATAACAGAAACTTCAGTTTCAGCATCATATTACACATCAATTCTGTTGCTATTTTGCAGAATTTAGTGGTCTGTAGTGAACTTTACTACTGTAGGTAAACATCACTATAAGTGGTAAAATGACAAACCAGGAAAAGTAAAATTTTGGGGTCCAAGGGTCAACCGCGTTATACCGAGTCGTGCGTTATAACCATGTGCGCTATAAGCAAGGCTCCACTGTATTGAGTTCAATTAGTCCAATAACCATATTTAATTAGTGTAATTAAAATTCAAGTTAATTAAGTGCATGTGCCTTACTGTTGCAGTAGTGTCTAAAATAATATTAATTAATAATTATTAATTAATTAATTAATTAATTAATTAATTAATTATATTGTGCATTCTCCATGACGTGATGATCGAATGCGCAGTACAGTGTACAACAGAATAGATAAATACAGTTGTAGTAGAACCTGAGTTTTACTACCACCCCCATTGCCAGGTAAAACTAAAATAGTCATAAATGACAGGTGGTCGTAGATTGCAGGTAGTGATCAGATGTGACATCATAGGAGCCATTTTGGCTGGGGTTCTCCCATTGAACTCTAAGTAAACTGGAATTAACGCTAACTCCATAAGACGGTCGCTGGGAGTAGCCATGCACGTCAACAGAACCTATGAAGTGCACAATGAAAAACTGAAAACTCGCTACGAAAAAACAGAAAATTTACAATTTTTTAGACCTAAAGTTTTTTAGAGATGCTAACGAAGAAGCTAGTATGTATTGGGCTTATTGGCCCTGTACCTGAACAATTTCTAGCCATGAAAATAGATTGAATGACGAAATATCTGCCGAACAAAAGGAAAATTCGAGTCCAAAACTTATACGGAAAATGCAGGTTTTTCTTATTTTTCTTTGTTATCTCAAACGTTTGAAGGTTGTCATGCCAAGAATTAGTAATAAGATAATGCTAAATTATAGCTTTAACTCCAGTTTCAGTTGTGCAAATGCTAAATCTGACATTTTTCGATATGAAGAGTAACTTCAGAGCTGTAAAAACACCCAGTAAAGTGCATTTTGTTGGGTTTTTCCTACTGAAAATTGAGAAACTTAAAACCCAACTGTTTTTATAAACAAACTCTTCATTTTAAACCTGGGATTCTTAATGCATTTTCTTAATACATGTATATTTGTCCAAACTACGGCAATTTTGGTTGCGTATTGTTGATTTCATTTGAGAGGTTATATTTTTACTGGGTTTTTTTGTTTTTACTCGTCATGTCAGTATTCACCTACTCTACGGTATATTGGAATTTGATCTAAGCCTAAAAGTGGTTAACAAAGTTTAGTTTTTCCTTGATTTCAAGCTGTTTTTGCAACCATTTCACCAAATTCAGCCTCAATTTTTCTCGGTTATAAAGTAAAAGGGACTGGGGTTGACGTGCATGGCGGCCCCCATGCATGCCCACCATTTTGGGCTTCAAAATATGCAAGTGAGTTATTGTTCCAGTCTACTTAGAGTTCAATGGGTTCTCCACATTAAAATGGTGTCGTTTGTTTCAGTTTTTGCACTGTGTTTTTGTTGCATTTGATTCAAATTTTGCACTGGTCTAGCTTTGTTGAAAGCTCTTGGCTTTATAAACCTTTCAGTACTATTGTTTAGATGTGAACACTCAGTAAGTTGTGTCACTTTCCTTTCCAAGTTAAAAGCAGTTGTAAAATATACAAACTTGCCATGGTAACGATCATCAAGTCAAGATCAACTTGTCTAAAGTTAACAAATATTACTTAGTTGTTCAGTCATTGTATTAACCCTCAAACATCAACTAAGGCCTCATTCACACTATACCGGATAGGTTTTCGTGCCGGCACAAAAACATATCCAGTATAGTGTGCTGAAGTAAGCCCCGTTCACACTATATACTGCCGACACGAAAACCTGACAATACAACCAATCAGCACGCTCTATTCTATTAATTTACTTCCGGAACGATTTCGAACTCCGTTCACACTGGAGCTGGAACGGCACAAAAAGCTATCCGATACAAGATGTATCTCTTTTGAGATCGGAGCGGGGTTTTGTGTGTGAACAGAAGGCCTATCTGATATGGTTTTCATGCCGGCACAAAAGCTATCCGGTATAGTGTGAACAGGATTAACTCTGGCAACAAAAATTCACACAGATTTTCATCAAATAATGCTCAAGATAGAAGCAAAATAAGACTAAAGTGCGGTAACACTGCAACTGTGCAACACTTCTGGTTTCTTGTTTTTGCATTTGGTCACATTTGAGTTTGTTTACTACGAAAAAACGAGTATTTCTTTAACATATTTCGAGAGTTTTAAGTTGAGATGGTCGCTCATAACAGGTATTAAAATTTATAAAATAACATGTATACTATGCGAGCCCTGATTGGTCAATTGCCGTGTTTGGATCAGAGTATTAACTACAAATCATCTGTGCCAGAAAAAGTTAAAACTGGTTGTAAATGACAGGTGGTTGTAAAACATAGTGGGTGTAAAACTCAGGTTCTACTATAGTAAGTTATATTTAGAATACAATGTCATGTACATGAAATATAGTTATGATGCAGGTGTTGCTTTTTGTATCTGCGCAGCAGATATATTGCTATCGTGTTGTGTGTTTGTATGTGTGTGGGTTAACATTTTTGTGTAACCACTGCTGACCTGTAGTGTGTGCTGTTGTGTAACTATAACCAATGCGCAACGATTGCATCAGGGGCAATCAAAGCTCAGAATTTTTTGGTTACGAGCTGTCAGTTTGAGCGATGGAAACAAGTATTTTTAATCCGATCGTGTTTACGAGATATTTCATCCGCCATATCACGAAGTCCTCCGAAGCGACAACGTTTTGGATTAAAATACTACGATTTTCAGCGTTCTATTATATACGACTTTTTCAAATTCACATATCTTGTACATAATTTAACGTTCTATCTAACTGTACGACTTTCATGAATGGCACAAACCTACAGACGATTCAGGGATACTTTAAAATGATTGCGTTTGACTGTACGCGAAGTGATAGCATAATAACGCATTTTGCGCTCATCTCAGTTCAAATAGATTTTTCTCCGCTGCTGTTCTATAAGATTTGTTCTAATTCACATACGTTGTACAGAATTTAACGCTCTATCTAACCGTGCAAGTTTCCCAAATGGCACAAACCTATACAGACGATTCAGGGATTTACGTTAAATATGACCGCGTTTGACCGTACGCCAAGTAAATAGCGTAATAATGCAATTTGATATTTGCGCTCATGTCAGTTCAAATAGCCTTTTCTCCGTTGCTATTCTATACCATGTTTTCTAATTCACGTATGTTGTACAGAATTTAACGCTCTATCTAACTGTAGAAGCTTCGTGAATGGCACAAACCTACAGACGATTCAGGGGTATACTTTAAACACGCGGTATCCGGTGGCTCAACTGCAATGAAGATATATCCCAATACGGCTGTTAGCCGTTAAATTCTATATTTTCGACAACGTTTTTGACTAAAACACTACGATTTTTCAGGGTTCTATTCTATACGATTTTTTCTAATTCACATTTGTTGTACAGAATTAACGCTCTGTCTAACGGTATAAGTTTCCAAAATGGCACAAACCTACAGGGATATACAGTATCTTCATGCAGTTAGCTGTTAAATTCTATATTTCCGACAAAACTTTGTACTAAAACATTTCGGAGACAGGGGATATTGCTGATAAAACTGGTACATGTCAGGGGTGGCGCCAGGAATTCCCCGACGCAGGGACTAAGGTCCCCGACATGGGGGCTAATGTTGAAGGTCTTCAGCTACACCCCCTGGAATATGGCCTAAAGTGCTAAGAGGTATTGAGAGGGGAATAATTGCAACAACACAGGTAGCATAGCATTTATTTTTAGGTTGATATGGAGATAAATCTATTTTTTAGCCAATTCAACAACAAGTATAGTTATTATACTTAATAATGAATTAAAGTTTTGTATAGCGACTTATAATTTGGGCAGATAATTATTAGAGACACCACGAACAGCTTTCGCCATGAGAAGTGAGTCATTGAGAATGAAATATTAGCCTACTCAATTGAATAACACATTGTAGTTGACAGTGTAATTCAAATATCCGATTACAAACTTATTAATATTTAACTGTTTCTTAGCTTTTTAGTAAGTTTTGCGCAAAATGACTACGGCATTGGTTTCTAGATTTCCTATATTCTCACTTTCAAATTAGATATGTTGTTATACGATGCGTTTATTATTGCGCATTAAGAAAAACAAGATCCTTTACCAGTTTAATTTTTAATTTAAGCCATTTTTTCCTTCAACTTTGTTCCCCGACAAATGTAATAATTTTCCCCGACGGAGGGGCTAAGGTTCCCCGACAGGGGGGCTGTAGCCCCCCCTCTAGCACCACCCCTGGTACATGTAAGTATTTTTAATGTGACTTATAGTAAACTTGTGAGTGTGATCTCTACCACAGTTTTTGTGAGTCATGATAAAAAGTTATTTTGGTCAGAGAACGTGTACATGTACGTGTAAAAATCTTATAAGATTTTTCTTAAGATCTTACAATGTTTGCATGGCGGTGCAGATACATGTACGCATGGCGGACCTTTTGTTACAGAGGGAGGAAAACCAGAGAACCCAGCAGTGAAAAACCGTTGAAGCACAGGAGATACCATGCAACTACAACTCTATACTCACATGAACTCTTAAAGCTTGACAATGGGGTGATTCCCAAACGGTCACCCATCCAAGTACCAACCCCATCTTAACTACTGTACCTTATTATAGGAAATTAATGATGCACTAAATTATCGCAACTTAAATAATTAATGCAAATTGTATGTAGGACTTTTAAAATCTATTTATATTAATGCGAATCTGATTTCCAGGTAAACACTGTTAATTAAATTGATGCGATTTGGAAAAATAAAACAAAACTCAACAGCAATTCTATACTACTGTATTTACATTGTTACATCAAAATGTTATTAGTAATGACTACCGGTAATGTCTTTAGGCATTAAATGATGGAGAGATTATTGAATCCGATAGTGATAGTAACGGTGAAGAGGAAAACTGATGTTTTTTCTTATCTACCTTGGTATACTGTATTTTTGTTGAAAAGAGTTAGTTTTATTAAAACAAATCAAGGACTTTTGAATTAACGATAACTAAAACTTGCGTACTTCAAATTTACGATGACACAAATTAATGTTAATTAAATTTTAACAAAATTTTAAAATTCACGTTAATTTAGTGCATCGTTAATTTCCTATAAGGCAACTCTGGACTCCATTGCTGAGAGGCAGTACCCTAACAGCACACACCACGCATGCTTACTAACCTGTGAACTTGTCTTGGGTCCTTATTCAACATGGTGTAATACTGGCGCACAAATTCACGCCCCACATTATCAGCGGAAGGCTTGGCCATTTCTGGCATGTCTAAAATAGAACCCAACAATAACACAATTTCAGATATTACCATGCACTGACCCCACTTTCTTCTCTTTTTCCTCCTCTTCATCCTTCTTATCTTCCTCCTCCTTCTTCTCTTCCTCTTTCTTAAAAAATATGAAGATGAGGAGGAGAAGGAGGAGGGAGAAGACAAGGAGAAGGAAGAGAAAAAGAAGGAAGAGGAGAAGCAGGAGGAAAAAGAGAAGGAGGAAGGAGGAGAAAGAGGTGGAAGGAGGAGAAAGAGAATGAGGGAGGAAAGAAAGAGGAGAAGGAGGAGGAGAAAGAGAAGGAGGGAGGGAAAGAGGAGGAGGAGGAGAAAGAGGAGGAGGAGAAAGAGGAGGAGAAAGAGGAGGAGGAGAAAGGGGATAAAGAGAAGGAGGAAGGGGAGAAGGAGGAAGAGGAGGAGGAATAGAAGGAGGAGGGGGAGGAGGAGAAGACAAAGGAAGAGAAGACAAAGAGGGGGAAGAGAAGAAGGAGGAGAAGGAAGATAAGGAGAAGGAGAAGGAAAAGGAGGAGGAGGAGAAGAGGGAAGATAAACTGGGGTCAGTGCATAATAATATCTCATCATTATTACATGTAGCTAGTTGTGTGGTGGTACTGGATAGATAAGAAGATAAGGAGAAGATAAGAAAGATAAAGGAAGATAAGGACAATAATCTTAGAACTACAGTATGGAAATTTAATGACTATGACAATAACTATGACAATATGACACTATTCACACTAACCATGTTCACACGACTACTGTACAGTATATGGTAAATAAGTAATGAGTAATTATAAGTAATGAGTAAATATGTATTGAGTACTTGAGTAAACGAGTAACAAGGTTGACTTGGGAGCACAGAGAGCCCAGGGGTGAAAGCCCTGATTGCCCAGAGCTCTTCAAATGTTAATTTTTTTGACATCGGAAACCTATTTCATAATCCTTTGCATTGGGTTTTCTTAATCTCTTGCCACAAGTGACAACTGGAACCCATAGAGCAAATACCAAATGATTACCTAGGCTAGGTTGAACTGATTGTGGTTAGTTACTCACATTACCTGTGGTAGGGTTTTTTCCCTTTTTTTGCATTTTTTCCCTCACGATTTTGCATTTTTTGCACATTTTACTTCCACTACTATTGATACTTTCAGTGAGTTGTTAGCAATGTGATGGAGTGAGGCTGTGAGGCATGTTGTAAGTTCTTTGCTCCTTTTACTTTTGGAGTTGGACAAAAAGTTGAACAGCTCAATGCCTTTTGATCAAAGTGTTCTTGCACATTGTTGGTAGATATTGAAATAGACTGGCTGACTTTGTAGTTTAACAGTGATCAGATGTGGCTGACAACTGCCTTGATCATAAAATAATATGTTCACTTCACCAGAGTGTGAAGTACCACATTCAGCACTCAATCAATCAGTACAGTATCTTTCACCCAAGCCGACTTCCACACTTTGTCAGTAGCCCAAGTGAATGTACATGTATGACACAGGCATCTTGCTTATACAGTGGTGCTCAAAAGTTTTGTAACACCTTTGTGGACTGAAATGTGTGTAGTCTGTGTGTACACGCAACATACATACATGCACTACACGCAAAGCTTTCGTGTTTAATAACTACATGTACACGCAAAGCTTCGTGTATAATAACTACATGCAAAGCTTTGTGTATAATACTGTAACTACAAAAAACTTTGTGTATGATCAATACATAAGTACACATAGTTTTGTGTGTAGATGAGTGTATGGTAATATTTCACTGAAATATTTGGTAAAAGCATAGGCCTAGTTTCTATATGATCGTGGGTTTTTCCACCCACAATACACACACTTGTAAAGTGCATGTATTGTGGGTGGAAAAACCCCAGGCAGGTGTTACAAAACTTTTGAGCGCCACTGTAATTGTGTTTTTGTGTATTGGCAATTGTGTTAAATTGTGTATGAGAATTGTGTTTTAGAATTGTGTTTTGTGTATGATAATAAATTATGTTTTTGTGTATGATAATAAATTATTGTGTTTTGTGTATTAGCAATTGTGTTTTGTGTAATGAGAATTGTGTTTTGTGTATAGCACTTGTGGGCCACCATGAGTATGTGATGTACAGAAGTGAAAATTGGACCTCAAATGGTAATGTGTCAATTTTGCACCAGGATAAACTGTGGATGTTTTTAAAGCCATTTTCACAAGACATTCAATATCATGCATGTTTCTAAAATGCATTTACATGCATGCCTCATTCATCAACTCTTGGAAGGAGTGACAATATAGTACACACAAACCACTCAGTGATCAGCAAGTAACTCAGTGACACCATTACACCAACTGACAGGTGTAACAGACACTATAGTCTATATGCTGATTGGTAAAAACTAACAATATGAAGCAGGTACGGGTATATACTGTATATAAGCTTCCTGATATGAAGTGCATGCACCACACCCTGCCTTACATGAGAATTGAGATATTTAATATATCAGATATCAACAGTTCAATGACACCAAGGTTCGAATTAGTTGAGAAAAAACGATGTGCAACTTTTTTTCAAAAATATGTGCACTTGGCCACGCCACGCAAACAATAAGCGAGGGACTGGGGAAAGTCTAATGTGGTTCTGATATTAGGTAACCTTAAATGCATTTTAATCGCTTTCGGACCCTTGATCAGAAAAGTAGGCATGCCAGTGCGCTGCGTTGGATGTGTCGTTGTTTTTCTTCTTTCGTTTCTCGGGATAATCATGGCCTCCAAATCCAATTCTGTGCTTTTTTTGACCATACCACCGATCAAATGCAGCTGTTGGGTCATATTCCTTGACTGAAGGACCCTCTTCGCTAATCCTTAAGAGACTAGCTGCGGTTTCATTCTCCCCATTGCAGAGAACATTCACTCCACTACAGCATTCGAGATTGGTGTAATCGGTAGCAGTTCGATAATATGCAGAATGTTTGAAAATTGCAGTTTACAAGTTGGTAAGGAAAATATGGCAGCCCAAACATCCTGGTATGGAATAGCATTGCTATATGTCTCCGAAATTAACAGCTTCAGCAAACTCCATTCTCTAAGCGTCGTTTCTCTAGACACATCACAATATCACATCTTGACCTGATACCTCATACCTGAGATAAAAAGAACTTTATCCATGTCAAAGATTCGCAAACATGCTGTTAGATCAAAGCCGATTCAAAGGGCTTCAAAGTGAAAGCGCTCTTTATAAAATCATAAGATGACAGATTGGCAATGCATTACCTATAAACGTGGATGGATGCTCATTAGTCCCAAGTCTGATTTTCTTTTTTGCACATTGTTTTGAAAAGTGATATGCAATTTTCACTATTTAGGCCAAAACGATGTGCAAATTGCACATTGCACACCGTTAATTCGAACTCTGAATGACACTCCAGAAAACATGGCTTCAGATATCGACAGTTGACACTCCATAAGAAGTGGCTCTAGCTTTTGTACACTGCGCATATGAGTAGATACTATGTCGGCATGCAAGGTTTTCCAATGTTAGTTTTAAAGTAACCAGAGTTCGAATTAACGGTGTGCAATATGCAATTTGCACATCGTATTGGCCTAAATAGTGAAAATTGCATATCACTTTTCAAAACGATGTGCAAAAAGACTTGGGACTATTAATGAGCATCCATCCACGTTTATAGGTAATGCATTGCCAATCTGTCATCTTATGATTTTATAAAAAGCACTTTCACTTTGAATCCCTTTGAATCAGCTTTGATCTAGCAGTGTGTTCGCAAATCTTTGACATGGATAAAGTTCTTTTTATCTCAGGTGTGAGGTGTCAGGTCAAGGTGTGATATTTTTAGCCGCCATGACATGTGTGATTTTTTAGCTGTCACCAGGCCTTATGATAATAATCGGATGTCCCATATTTGGCTTTAGTTCTTTTGTTTTGCTTTTCGAAAAAGCTGTTCAATCGAAATCGCTCTCTTTACTCCATGCTTTACTCTGGCTTCTTATCAAAAGGCTGTACCAGCAAAGTAAACACTGTTAAGAAATGGAAAGAAACACTAAACACTGCCTGGCTCGAGTACTATTATCCCGAGAAACAAAGGAAGAAAAACAACGACACGTCTGACGCAGCGCACCAGCACACCTACTTTTCTGATCAAGAGTCCGAAAGCGATTAAAATGCATTTAAAGTTACTTAATGTCAGAATCACAGACTTGCCCCAGTCTCTCACTTATTGATCGCGTGGTGTGGCCAAGTGCAGATATTTTCGAAAAAAAGTTGCACATTGTTTTTTCTCAACTAATTCGAACCTTGAAAGTAACAATAGAATATTCTTCAGGACCAATCAAATTTCAGAAGGTTTTTTGAATCACATCCCAAGTCGGTCCAAGCAGTAAACTGGACTTCAATAGATCAGTATATTTTCAGTAATACTATGAATATTCTTTTAATATTGCAGCCTACTGTACATAAAAATAACTTGCCAAAACCAAATGTTCTTAACATATTACTGTATTTTGAAAAACTTTATAACAAACATTTAAAACTTTACATTTCACTCTATCCCAAAATTCAAAGCTAAATATTTACTGTTAGACCACAGAAATGGTTCAAATACCATATTTTCTGGGCAATAACCCACGGGTTATCTCTTAATTTTGCTAGGAAACATAATTTTAGTGTGGGTAATAGGGTGGTGCGGGTAATCTGTTGAATTCTTAAGATGACGCCATCACGAAGACCGGATACTAAGGATTCTACTTTCATCTTTCAACTACTGGTACTGTACTTTTTTTAAATTTTGTGGTCCCAAACCAAGGGAGCATGCCAGACTGACCTGTATTTCTTCTTCTTTGTTTGGCATTCCTTCATTTATATTCAGCTGTTTTCAATAATGCAGTATATTCACTGATTCAGAACGCACTCGGGTTAATTTCCTTCGGCCCCCGTAGCATGCGCCTGTGATACGCTAATGATATATGCCGCATTATTCAAAATGGCTGAATATAAATGAAGGAACACTGAACAAAGAAGAAAACAAGTCAGTCTGGTGTGCTCCCTTGCTCAAACCTACATGTATTATTAGCAGCTGCAGGTTATCCGATGGTGTGGGTAATACACTGTTTTATTTTCCAAAAGTGACATTTTTGTTGCTGTGCGGGTTATACGCCATGCGGGTTATCATCCAGAAAATACTGTAATGCTACGCAAGAAATTTTAAAATTTCCAAATAGCTTACACTCATTGGCAACTCACTTTTCACCAAAATGTTCGCAAGTTTGTTCTGAAGTTCACAAGTTTGTTGCAAAGTTTGTAGTAAGTTTTGAACTATGCATTTGATTGGTTGCTTGGTTCCTAGCAGCCACTCAAATGTGTAGTTCAACTTTGAACTTGAACTTTGAACTTCAGAACGAACTTCCAAACATTTTGGTGAAAAGTGAGTTGCAAATGACTGTAATAAAAACTACAAAATACAGAATACAAGAGCTTTTTTGCTGTCTGAAAATCTTTATAAATTAAATTACATAAATTAAATAATATACAATAATCCTAGGTATTTGAACACTTTTAGTTAGAAAATTATAAACATATTCGACCACTTGTATAAATATCAAAATCACCGCTCATTTAATAGTAAACGCCGGTTTCCAGAGGAACAAGTTGTTTAAAATTTATAATAGGAGAAGAAAAAAGGACAAACACAATATAAACTTTGCAGTAAAATAGTATTGATTGTTTGTCCCCAGTCCTATATCCAGTCTGTACATGCAGTTTGATAGTTATTCATGAACTGCTATTTTCTCGGTAGGAATCCTATTAAAAACTTGCGAGTTCAGAACACTTCATAATTATATTAGGCTGGTCACAGGTGTTCTGTAAACTCTAGTTGTAAAGTTTAGTATTTGGAGACAACTCAATTGAATCAAAATTCCGATTTTTTAAACAGCATGGGACTCGGATTAGAAATAAACGCCCTTCGCTAACCTTCTTTGCGTATTTCTCTGGTACACAAAAACAAGGCGATGAGCCGAGTTCGTTTGTCAAGGAATCGGCAATGAGACCGAGACAACAAAGGCCACATATAAATACTCTGGAAAAGACCTATCCTTTGTAACTTTTTATCCTCTCGTTACCTTACAGACTAATCGAGTTACGTTCTTTCTGAATAACAGTCAAATGAGACAAACGTGGGGGCAAGGAAACAACTGAAATCTAGGTCAGGCCCCAGGAACAAGGTTCATAATTTATAAATCTGCAAAGTGCAAAGACAGTAGAAACAGCGCTCCATAGTAACATAAAAGTAGAACGCTGTGTAGGCAGTCAATGTAGTATCAAAATAAGCTAAAACGCGGTGTAGTAGCGAGATTTTTGAGAACGAAATAGTGATGTTTAATACGACAAGAACCAACCCTATGGCTCTTGCTCCAATATTATAAACTGTGCATCAACTTACCTTACAATATTTTGAGACTATTTCGAAGATAAATACATTATTCCGTCTGTTTAGTAGGTCAATATGTATCAATATCACCCAAATGGTTACGAATTTAGACCCAAAGTGTCTTTGAAGTATGGAAAAGTCTTTTTATGCGCCACATGGACTTGGCAAGACATGTATGCGCAAACTCGATTTGAAATCGAGCTGTTCGCGCAGTTTGTTTCATCCACTCATCCCCAGCCTTACGGGTCACCCTCGATTCTAGGAAATTTGGACTACCATATATAATTCCTTTTATTAAACTTTACTAGTATAAATTTAGATTATTTGGAAAAATGCCTTTTTTTTTCTTTGCACTTCCTGCACTGTTGGAGAGTGACTCAAAATTACTGTAAATTGAGGAGGGCAAACTGGCAAAGTAGAAAGCTAATATTTGGCTATATACAGTATGAATATGTTCTTGCTGGTCGTGTAAATAAATCTGTGCGAAAAGCTTTAAAAAAGCTACAAGTGTCGGCGAAATGTATCCGGCGGATAATAATTTTTTTACCGGGATGTCTGTAAATTCGTCGGTTGTGCGAATTCGGGCAGTATCTACACGGACACACCCTGACTCTCGCTTATGTAATTAAGATTTAAGAAAAAGAAGGGCCTGATCGATGCTCCACGTTATTAATGTAGTGTAAACTCTTTATTGACTTCATAATATGTTTGTTGGCATTATGCCCTTATTTATAGCATTTTGAATTATTAGTAAAGACGGTAAGCCGACTCGGGTAGGCTCATTAGTACTTCCGGGGTTAAAGTTTAAATCAATTTGGGACAATCAGCCCTTGCAATTCTGATAAAGAAAGAACAGAGCACACCATTTAAAGGCAGTCATCTCTGTTAAAATTGAGATGAGAAATTAGTTTAATTTCGACATGTTGAGACCATGATTGGAGAAAAGTCAGTAGACCTCAGGTACGAGGTTGTCTATGTCATTTTTCTCATCACAAATATTTGTCAGCAACACAATACATTGAAGTTGGAACCTAAAAAGCTAAATTACACTTTTTACAAGCTTCTTAATTTTTTAGCAGCCATGATTGCCTTTGTCAATGTGAAATGCCGCACATGTCACTCAGGTTCAGGGACGTAGCCAGGGGGGAGCCCCCCTTTTGATATGAAACAACCGACATGTAACTACAAAACTGATGCAATATCAATTGTGTCAGGAAATAAACTGTAAACAGTGTATTCAATCTACTGAGTGTATGCATTTTGAGTATCTATGTGACGTTTGCGTGTTTTGAGTATTTTATATGACGTTTTTTAACCTTTACACTGCAACGTCTGTAAAACCTTCCTCCAAAAGCCAGGAAATGGCATTTCAGCGACTCTCGATTTCAAAATTTCCCAGGGGAGCATGCCACCGGAACCCCCTAAAAATTTATTTTGATTTCGGCTCCCCCCCCCCCCCCCCCCCCCCCACTTTCAAAATCCTGGCTACCGTCCCTGCTCAGGTTCATGTGAGCCAGTTGGGGAAAGAGAGTAAAAAAATTATATAATAGCTCACTCAGAAAATTTCACATCTAAAATTCTAACTTCCTGTTTTTTTCAATATTTTGATCAGTCACTTGCAAAAAATTTTCAGATTATGCTCTAAATGTAGGGTGGTGGATGGTATATACATGTAGCACATCTAATACATACATGAAAGCCACTGAGGGGGGGTATTTACAGTACACAAGCCTGGTCTAAATTCATACTAGCCTGAACTTTCACATTTCAACTTTCATTTACTGTTGTGGCAATAGAAGTGTTCCATAAAATATTGTTGCAATATATTCGTCAAGTCACACACAGATGATCCAACCTTACACTAGGTTTACAGTTGTTATTGTTGTATTCATTATATAAACTTGGAAAATGTTGCTGTAGTTTAACTTATAGTTCCATAAATCATTAACATAAACTTACTTTTGACAGTTCACCTCTCATGTTGTCAACCTTCAATAAGATGAGACTTGTAATGGCAATAGTTTTCTGATTGAAGGTAGACAACATGAGATGAACTGTCAAAAGTAAGTTTATTTTAATGATTTATGGAACTATAAGTTAAAATACAGCAACATTTTCAGTTTATATAACAAATACAACAACTAGTGTAAGTCAAGTTGAACAATTCATTTGATAAGATTTGTTGACAACTTCCTGTTTTGAATTTGATTGGTGTTTGGCAAGTAATCCTGTTTCTCATTGGTTGCTTAAAAACCAGAAACCAATCAAAATCAAAACAAGAAGTTACTGTAGCAATAATTTTCATCAAATGAATTGGCTAACTGGTGGAATATATTGCAACAATATTCTAGGAATACTTCTATTATTGCCACAACAGTAAGGTTAGCCTTCAAGGCAGCTGTAGTTACTGATCAAATATGTATGGCAATTGTTACTCCACAATTCATGTTAATTAGTGGTTGTTGTTCTAAATTTGTGTAGACTACCAACCAATACCTTACAAAAGTCTTATTTATAAAGACACATTGCACTTTGAGGACTACCATTAAAATAGTATAAATTAATACAACCACCACCACTATCTTTCTCAATACTGCAGCAGCTCTCTCGCACACAAGTATGTTGTGATGTGTGTACATCTACCATATATAATTACAGTATGTTAGACATTTCTTTGATAAACTTTGCACAATCCTAAAAAGCAACAATTATAGCCCATAAAGCACATGGTTTAGTTTATGGTTTAGCATAATTTTGTTAGTGACTATATTTCATTATAGAAATTTATTAAAAAAAAATGAAGTTTTACATTATGATCATCCACTAATAATTTATGAAACTTTATAGAAATGCTTTGGAATTTTGTACAAAAAGTGGAAAAAATTAAATAAGTGATGGTAATGTAAATACTTCTTCAATCAATTATGGTGTTGCAGATTAGTGAATTAAACTGTAAAGAGTACAGGAGGGAAATTTTAAGGCCATTTAAAACACACTGAGTGTTATAATGACAGAGTAGTTTAAGTTGTAGCACGCCTATGGTATTCAGGAGTTGCATTGATATAATCTAAATTAAATAATACTTCAGCTTCTTTGCAAAGATAACTTAAAAAGTCTTGAATACAAGATATCACAAACTGCATGTTCTTCTCATCTAAGTTTGAAAATGATAGAGCATTGCCTAGTCTTATAAATAATCGTAGAAGGTGTTCTACTCCATATATGTCACACATTGGTTTATTGGGGGAGTCATTCAATATGTCACTATATTGTGGCCTTTCAAATTTGTAGAGAAGTTGAGTGCCAAGCATAACATTGAAATACTCCTGAATTCCCTCTGTCATTTCCTCTGCAACTCCAAGACGTACACCATTTGGACTTTCAACAACAGATTGAACATAATCCTGTAAAATATGATGTACTGTCTTTTTCCTTGGCAAAGGAACAAGTTGTTTTTGCCTTGTGATTAAATCCCAGTCATCAACAAGCCAGTGTTGTAATTCTTGAGGAATTGCTATTCTTATATCCATACGAGGTAGAAAGTTATCTTCATTTTCACTATTTGTTAGACGAGATCGCTTCCTCCTTGACTGACTGTCAGAAGATCCCTCTCTCTTCTGTGACTTGTCACATCCCTCACCAAACTTCTCAGTCTTTTTTCTAGCCTTCTTGCTTTTCCTGCACAACAATAAATGAGGTAGTTAAAATACTGACAATAAAACGTCGCTAGAGCTAAGAATCAACTTCAAGACTGAAGCCTAATGATCATAAACCAACGATATTTGTAAACTAGAGTTATTCCATCAACTTGGACATATAGATATACAGTATACACTACAATCCCAAAGATCAACAGTTCAAGCTGTCTCTTATAACGAATATTCTACATCAATTACTAGTCAAATATACTTAATAGGAAAAACTTCTAGTCTCATCCAATACAATTAAAGAAGATTGCTTTGGAGATCAGTAAATGGCAATAAAATGCTGACATGTGTGATGTCCACCTCGCTTCAAGAAATTTTAGAATTCGAGTTCGAGAATTTCGACAGAACAATACAAATATACACGAACGTTTATAAACAATCTTACTTACAAATTTTGTTCTCTAAGCTCTTTTTGCTTTTGAAGATTTGCGTCGCAGTACTTCAGAACTCGGCTTTCTGGTACCCATTCGTCCCAATTCTTGTTCCAGCCATTATAATGAATAAAGTATCGTGGCATTTTCTCTTTCATCGCTCCCTTCAAGCACTTCGCCTCGTACATCAATGGCCCATGATAACACAGAACTCGTTCTCCATCTGCAAATTTCAGTTTTTGCGGCATTGTTGGGCCAGATTAGAGACGAAAATCTCTAAAACTCTCAACACATCACACATCACACATGGAAGAACAAGACAACTTCAAACAACGTGGTCGCGTGTCTCGACTCGCGGGAAGGAACCAAAGATACAGGATAATGACGCAACATTTCAAAGCTGCTACGTCATTGGTCGAAATAAGATCCCTCGACATGGAGCAATATTATATATTGGAAAATTCTGTTCATGTAATGAAGACCTTTTAGAACTTTTCTGTATCTTTTTTGGTTTTCGAGATATTTCAGACAGGCCAAAAAGTCTTGCGCGTTATGTATTATGGTCTTATGTTGTGGTATTTTCCAAAATAACCAGTGGGCGATCTTAAAAAAATAATATAATATTTGCGTTTTATTGTTTTGCCTAGATTTTTTCAATTTGTATTTGTGAAATTCTTTTTCTTTTCTTTTTAATATTAATACAAAGTTTGTTGGTAAAATAATTTATTGTCTAAATAGTTGCCATTTTGTAATAATATTTTCATAATAATTAGCATAAATTAGCATAATTTGCAAAATGGTTGTCCGCACTGACCTGTATAACCGGACCGCTTGCTCTTGCCAAAAAAGTGTGGTCATTTGAACATGGCGTCAAATGGCGGATTGAGTCCTTCTGCTCATGGGAGCAGCCACTGACCAGTGCTCACACTGGTCTGTAGGCGTTTTATGCTATGTTATGTTCTTTTCGTAAAAAATTTTTTTCTCTGTTTGAAAATTGATCTAAACTGGCCATGTTTTTTTCAGTTTAATATATTTTTACGCTTCGTTGTTGGCAACTAGTGACACCTGGAGAACACCAGCTTATAGTGACACGGACAATCTGCAGAAAAAAGTACACGAACAATCTGTTAAAGCTAACAAACTCCTCGGTTACATTAGAAGGAACACACTGCACATCAAAAGCACCTCAGTGAGGCGCACACTATATCTTGCTTTAGTCCGGCCTCATTTTGGCTATGCCACACAAATCTGGGCGCCACAGTCAATTGAACTAATAAATAAGTTAGAGAGGATTCAAAGGCGTGCCACCAAGTATATATCCTCAACCTGCCGTTTTTTTGTACTATCGACTATAACACCAAGTTATATTCCTTGTCTCTACTTCCTATTTGTTACTGGCATGAATATTTAGATATGATCTTGTTCTTTAAAATAACACATGGTTTAGTTAATCTTAAGTCCTCTGTTCTTCCTGTTACGCCTACTCACAGAACCACTAGATCATCTAGTGGTAATGTAGTCAAATTTGTTACCCGTAAATGTAAAACTACCACCTACCAGAGATCCTTTTTTATCAGAACTTGTCGAATTTGGAACGCTCTTGCAAATGAACTGAACCTTAGTATGGAAAGTTTAAACTCATTTAAATCTGTTATGCTAAATTATTATTTTGCATCATTGGAACGGTTTAATTAGCATGGACAGTCTCACAAAACATCTATTGAAAACATTCTCTAACATCTACACACTTCAGGAACATGGCAAAGCATATGAAACTGTTACTGAATTGTTTGGTGGATGAATTAGTTACAGCTATAGCCAGAATAAACTATGCACAAAGTACAGGGATGACTGCATTTACAGGCAAAGTATATTCTGAAAATTAAAGTAGTATATGGTGCACCTCTAAGATAGAGTAAAATAGTATATGGTACACTTCTAAGACAGAGTGATGTGGTATATGGTGCACTTCTAAGATGGAGTAAAATAGTATATGGTGCACCTTTAAGATAGAGTAAATTAGTATATGGTACACTTCTAAGACAGAGTGAAGTAGTATATGGTGCACTTCTAAGAAAGAGTAAAGTAGTATATGGTGCACCTCTAAGATATAGGGTAAGTAGTATATGGTGCACTTCTAAGATAGAGTAAAGTAGTATATGATGCACCTCTAAGATATAGGGTAAAGTAGAATATGGTGCACTTCTAAGATAAATTAAAGTAGTATATGGTGCACCTCTAAGATATAGGGTGAAGTAGTATATGGTGCCCCTCTAAGATAGAGTAAAGTAGTACACACAGTAGATCACACTTAAGATGTTAGGTGTTGATTTTATGGAGGGAGGAAAGCCGGAAAACCCAGCGAAAAACCCTCGAAGGCGGAAGCACAGGAGAGATCAACTACAACTTTACTCACATGAGTTTCAAGCCCGACAACGGAGTCATTCCCAAGCGGTCACCCATCCAAGTACTAACCCCGTCTAACTGCTTAACTTTTTGGTGAGAGGCAGCGCGCTAACAGCATCACCCGTGCTCCCCTAGTTCGTTATATTGTTATTACCGTAATACTAAACAGCTATATATTTCTCCTTTTGTTGTTCACGTTTTGAGGATGTATTGGACATACTGGAAAGACTAACACCTTTAGATTTCTGTCTACCAGAAGACCTCGCCATTAGAAGTAGTGATACCCCCCCCCCCCCCCCATATAGACTACAAAGGGATGCCGCCTCATTAAATATTCAACTTATTATTTATTCATTTTATAGCGTTGCGTTACGTCACTAAGTTCTAACCCTAGTCCCGGCACCCCCGTACCCCCACTTTTAGCCAACCCTCCGGGATTTTTACTACGTCATTCATTCTCATGCTCCTTCAGGACACTCTAACCCTAACTTCCCCCCTAGCCCTAGCTTTCATTCAACCCCCCGGTTTTCCCTACGTCATACTGACTTATTATTTATTCATTCTCAGACTCCTTTAGGACCCTTTTAACCCTAACTTTTCCCCCCAACCCCCACTGTCACTCAACCCCCCGGTTTTCACTACGTCATACCGACTTATTATTTATTCATTCTCAGACTCTTTTGGGACGTCGTAACCCTAACTTCCCTAATCTCATTACGTCATTATGTCTCGTGCTCCTATAGGACCTCCTAACCCTAACTTCCCCCCTAACCCTAATCTCACTCAACCCCCCGTTATTCACTACGTCATATTCACTAACCCTAGCTGTCACTCAACCCCCCGGTTTTCACTACGTCATATTCACCTTATTATTTATTCATTCTCAGACTCCTTTAGGACCCTTTTAACCCTAACTTTTCCCCCCAACCCCAACTGTCACTCAACCCCCCGGTTTTCACTACGTCATATTCACCTTATTATTTATTCATTCTCAGACTCCTTTAGGACCCTTTTAACCCTAACTTTTCCCCCCAACCCCAACTGTCACTCAACCCCCCGGTTTTCACTACGTCATACCGACTTATTATTTATTTATTCTCAGACTCCTTTGGGACGTCGTAACCCTAACTTTCCCCCCTAACCCTAGATGTTACTTAACCCCCCGTCATAACCGATAGCTCTCCGACTGATTTCCGAAGTTACGTAAAAGGTACTCGGTTTATATCCTTATAAGTAATAGTAATCACCTTTTCATTTAATTAAACCCTTAACCCTACTTATAGTCAACAGTTGTGGGACACGTATACGTACAGAGCATGCGTACAGTAAACTTTAACAAAATAGACGTTCTTTACAAGGAACTAAAGAGAAATTGATAGAGGCACTTTATATTTTTTTATCTGAAACCTTGTCTCGATCAGTATAGAGAGTTTTGAGCAGCCTAAGTGTCTGAATTGGCAGAGCTCGTATAGACTTAGATTAATAGCATATAATGAATATTATATTAGAACCTAAATATTCAATCACCCTAGAATCATTGCTAGCTAAACCCTTGTTTATAAGTGAAGAAATCGTAAGAAGATAGAATGAGGAGTCAATTCTAAAAGCCATAAGAACGTTTTTAAGTGTCGATATGTAAACGAAATATTATTTGGCTGCGGGACGGCTGAGTATCGACTTGAATTGATAGCATACATGAATATTATATTAGTTTAGAACTTAAACGGCCAAACAGATCTTTACCTATTTACTTGGAGATATGTGCCGAATTGTCGTTTATTTGGCTTTAGTTTATAAAGTAAACGATGCCTTGAATAAAGAAATCGTTCGGCAAGCTGTTCGAAAGACATTGAAACACTTTCTTCAGAGGGGTTTGCCAGAATATAAACTGTCAGGGGTTAAACGGCGGACTCGGCTATTTTATTAACGTCGTCAAGCATCTTGTTAATGTTGCTACGGCTGATATTTGCATATTTATCCTGAGTGCACGTGCAGGAGACAAAAGAAAAACTCATTAGGGGCAATTAAGAGGATTAAGCGCTTAGGCAAGTCTAGGCGAGAAAGTCATTAGCGTGTATTTTGCATAAGACAGAATTCACAACAATCAGTTTAAAATATTTATTTCGGTTTTCGTTCAAACATATACATATCAAAAGTTTTAGTAAGGTCTGCTTCTTAGATTATATTTAGGTGTTTTTATTTTAAAAGTAGCATGATAATCTTTCTTGTCTTCTGGTGATAATTGGGACACATCTTCTTTTGTCATGGGTAAATATTTTGATCTAGTCATCATTAGATGGTGTTCATACTCTTCTCTATCATCCGGAGTCATCTTTGCCAAGTCGCTTTCTTTCCAATCCGAAGAGCTTTCCCAGTTATGAAAGAAATTATGTTTAAGCGTCGGTTGTTCAACGGTAGGAGGCGGTGTTACAAAATAGGTTTTAGGTGTAGCAGGGAAACCCCACGGAAGATCGTCAGTTTCTTGCTTTATCTCCGGTGTCAAATTTGGTGTATTTTTCTGAGTTTGAAGACTAGTCAGAGGTTGAGACTGATTTTGCAGTTGGTTTTGAAACGTCAGAAAACGTCCTAGCTGATTGGAGTAAAGTATGCTCTTTTCTTCAGGTGTTAACTGTGGCGCTTGTACAATATCTTGCATTTTTTGTTCTGTATTGTACATGGCATTAACGATCGGAGGTAATTGATAGGATTGCTTTTGTATGAAACTACCCAGCTGTTGCTGCAGGCTGGAGCTATTTTCGCCAGGTAGAACATTGGTCTTGAGGCGATGATCGTCGTCCGTAGTCGGCTTTAGATCAAGCATTAAATAACCATGAGGGCGACTTGTGGCTTCCTCATAACTCTTCATAAATTCATGGACATGACCTGGGTTCACCTGCCGTGCCAAGACAGAAATTTGTTGCTTATCCCTCGGAGACTTGAATAGTACGATATAGTGTGCGTTGAGGCTGATGTTTCTGGTTTCTTTGCCTTGATGAAATATATTCTGAACAATATAAATCACGGATAGATTCCTGTGATGACTACCTTTAGTAAATAGACTAGCAATACGTTTATCTCCCCCAGATTGAGCCATAAGATCATCGAGGACGATCAGGTTACGTTGTGAGACTTCAAGAAAATTATCAGAGTCAATGTCGGAAGGTATACCTCGTAGAATTCGATGCCTGGTATTGTCTTGATCATTTCTAAATACATGGGCTGCCATTGTCCATAACACCAAATGATACGTTCGGGAGGAGGATTAATCGTAGTTTTGGCGTTTTCCAGAAGCGTTTTCACCCATACTGTTTTACCACTCTGTGTGCATCCAGCGACAATGCAAGTAAATGGATGCTGCATGACTGTTGCTCCATTGATAACTGAGGAAACATGCCCTGTATTACTTTCCTGATGGGAATTTTTAATATGGCGTTGAAGATTGCCTCTTGTCGAAAACATTTTTTCACAAGTGTTACAGATGTACGACATGTTCACTCTTTGACGTTTAGGAGTAAAATGATTGTTTCAAAGCATATTCGGACAATTTATTTCAATTTCCTCCCTATTTCTATTTCCTTTTATCTTCCTCTTATCTTCCCCATATCTTCCTTATCTTCCTCTTATCTTCCACTTATCTTCCTCTTATCTTCCTTATCTTCCTTATCTTCCACTTATCTTCCTCTTATCTTCCTCTTATCTTCCTCTAATCTTCCTCTTATCTTCCTTATCTTCCCCTTATCTTCCTTATCTTCCACTTATCTTCCTCTTATCTTCCTCTTATCTTCCTCTGATCTTCCTCTTATCTTCCCTTTATCTTCCCTTTATCTTCCTTATCTTCCTCTTATCTTCCTCTTATCTTCCACTTATCTTCCTCTTATCTTCCTCTAATCTTCCTCTTATCTTCCTCTTATCTTCCCTTTATCTTCCTTATCTTCCACTTATCTTCCTTATCTTCCTCTTATCTTCCCTTTATCTTCCCCTTATCTTCCTTATCTTCCTCGTATCTTCCTCTTATCTTCCTCTTATCTTCCACTTATCTTCCTCTTATCTTCCTCTAACCTTCCTCTTATCTTTCTTATCTTCCTCTTATCTTCCTTATCTTCCTCTTATCTTCCTCTTATCTTCCTCTTATCTTCCCCTTATCTTCCCCTTATCTTCCTTAGCTTCCTCTTATCTTCCTCTTATCTTCCACTTATCTTCCTCTTATCTTCCTTATCTTCCTTTTATCTTCCTCTTATCTTCCTCTTATCTTCCCTTTATCTTCCCTTTATCTTCCTTATCTTCCTCTTATCTTCCTTTTATCTTCCTTATCTTCTTCTTATCTTCCTTATCTTCCCTTTATCTTCCCTTTATCTTCCTTATCTTCCTCTTATCTTCCCCTTATCTTCCTTATCTTCCTCTTACCGGCCTTATTTCCCCAATTTTCAGTCCCAGACCCCTCAAGGATATCTGTCACAAATTCAAAATATATAGGTATGCTGTGGCGGAATTCAATCATTTGCAACCTTACTTTCATTGAGTGATGTTTAACAACGAACAGAGAGTATTTCTTCAGTTTGAGTGTCTTTCAAAACCGGTACAACAGCGAGCCGTTTTGGAGTCTGCGAGCCCTGAGCAGGTTCGATGTATATGCGAGTGTGCGCATAATTTATGGCAAATGCACTACGAATTACCTCGTCAGGTGATTGAAACACTTATCCCTTACCAGGACGATCTACACATTTTGGTTGACCCCCGACAAAGTTTTAGACGAAAAAAGAAAACACTGGTTCAAAACGGTGAAGGATTTCTAAGCCTGTTACTTGGTCCTGTTTTAGAAGGACTCGCAGAAATGGTATAAAAGAACTAAAAGTTGCTACGATAGTCAGTTTAAGCGTGAACATCATGGAAGAAACAAGTCTCGCTAATTATCGCGTCCAACAAATAATATCACATTTACACTACGAAATCGATGAAGAGAAAGTGTCTTCTCTGCTAAACAGTTTGCTGATATCCCATAATCTTCTCACGTGGAATTCAAGAGGGGAAATAGTATATAACGGAAAAACTATATCAAGAACAAATATCACTGATTTGATAGAATATTGTCTAACAGAATACGATGCCAAGATTCCCGAGCCCCTTGGTTTAGATATTTTTGTTAAAGGACTAGCAAATTTGAAAATTGATAAAAGTCTCATTGAAAATGTTCAAGTTTTGACCATGCTGGCACGTCACGAACATCAAGAGCCGGAATCCTGAAAGCGAAGACGAAGAAACTGACTCCGAAACTGAACAAGAAGAGTCGGACGCGGAGCAACGGAGTGGAGAGGACTCGGAGAGAAATGAAGAACTTACTGGAGAATGTGAACACTGTCAAAGTATTGCACGTGTTGTATATTTACTTCAGTGTCCTAAATGTTCATGGAAAGATTTCTATCAGGATAACAATCATCATTGTAAATTATGTAACTTAGGATCTCCCTTATCTTTTTTACATTCAATTGGTTTCTGTACTGCGTGTCCCAAGGCATATATTACCGATGGAGTTAATGAAAATAATTTTGAACAGAAATAAAAATAGATAATCTTCAAACTCGGAAAAATACACCAAATTTGACACCGGAGATAAAGCAAGAAACTGACGATCTTCCGTGGGGTTTCCCTGCTACACCTAAAACCTATTTTGTAACACCGCCTCCTACCGTTGAACAACCGACGCTTAAACATAATTTCTTTCATAACTGGGAAAGTTTGGGCGACCCGACAGAGAAAGACTTGGCAAAGATGACTCAGGATGAAAGAGAAGAGTATGAACACCATCTAATGATGACTAGATCAAAATATTTACCCATGACAAAAGAAGATGTGTCCCAATTATCATCAGAGGACAAGAAAGATTATCATGCTACTTTTAAAATAAAAACACCTAAATATAATCTAAGAAGCAGACCTTACTAAAACTTTTTATATGTATATGTTTGAACGAAAACCGAAATAAATATTTTAAACTGATTGTTGTGAATTCTGTCTTATGCAAAATACACGCTAATGACTTTCTCGCCTAGACTTGCCTAAGCGCTTAATCCTCTTAATTGCCCCTAATGAGTTTTTCTTTTGTCTCCTGCACGTGCACTGAGGATAAATATTCAAATATCACTGCAGCTATGTGTGCACTGATCCATCCTGACGCCAAATAATATTTCGTTTATATACCGTCACTTAAAATGGCTCCTACGGCTTTTCGAATTGAATCCTCGTCTAAAATCTTAAGTTCTACTTACGATTTCTTCACTTATAAACAAAGGTATAGTTAGGAATGATTCTAGGGTGATTGAATATTTAGGTTCTAAACCTAATATAATATTCATTATATGCTATTAATCTAAGTCTATACGAGCTCTGCCAATTCAGACACTTAGACTGCTCAAAACTCTCTATACTCATCGAGACAAGGTTTCAGATAAAAAATATAAAGTGCCTCTATCAATTTCTCTTTAGTTCCTTGTAAAGAACGTCTATTTTGTTAAAGTTTACTGTACGCATGCTCTGTACGTATACGTGTCCCACAACTGTTGACTGTCAGTAGGGTAAAGTGTTTAAATGAAAAGGTGATTACTGTTACTTATAAGGATATAAGTCGTGTGCCTTTTGATAATGACGTACCCCAGGACTTAGAGAGCTATCGGTCGTGACGTAGGGAATACCGTGGGGTTGAGTATTAGTTAGGGCCAGGGGGAAAGTCAGGGTTAAGAGGGTCCCAACGGAGCCTGAGAATGACGACGTAAGCATAATGAGATTAGGGTTAGGGCTTGCTGACGTAACGCGCCGCTATAAAATAAATACTAATGACGTAGTGAAAACCGGGGGGTTGAGTGAGATTAGGGTTAGGGGGTCCTGAAGGAGCATGAGAATGAATGACGTAGTAAAAATCCCGGAGGGTTGGCTAAAAGCGGGAGTACGGGGGTGCCGGGACTAGGGTTAGAACTTAGTGACGTAACGCGACGCTATAAAATGAATAAATAAAAATTGAATATTTAATGAGGCGGCATCCCTTTGTGGTCTGGAGTGGGGGGTATCACTACTATTAGACATCTTACAAGAGCCAACGAAGCTTTTGGAGAAAGTTATTGATTTAGAAATATAGGACAATTTATCGTCCTTATACGACTTAAAATGCAAGGACACACCAACATTAGCGCCATCTTGAAATTCGCATTGAATACATTGCCAGTATCCTCTATTTATTAGCACTAGCATGAGTATTAATATACAATATTAATAATTAATACTCATTGGTAAACCATATGAGCAGTCTAGGAAAAAATCTATTTTGTACTTTAGAATAGCGTAAAGACGATAACAAAATAATACATTGTAAAATAGCTTAGATGGCAATAAACAACTCGCATCCTCATTATCGCCAAAATAATTTTAAACTAGAAGCGTTTCTGAAGCAAGTACCCAATGTACCTGGGAAGGGAAGGGAAGGGAAGGGAAGGGAAGGGAAGGGAAGGGAAGGGAAGGGAAGGGAAGGGAAGGGAAGGGGAAGGGAAGGGAAGGGAAGGGAAGGGAAGGGAAGGGAAGGGAAGGGAAGGGAAGGGAAGGGAAGGGAAGGGAAGGGAAGGGAAGGGAAGGGAAGGGAAGGGAAGGGAAGGGAAGGGAAGGGAAGGGAAGGGAAGGGAAGGGAAGGGAAGGGAAGGGAAGGGAAGGGAAGGGAAGGGAAGGGAAGGGAAGGGAAGGGAAGGGAAGGGAAGGGAAGGGAAGGGAAGGGAAGGGAAGGGAAGAAGGGAAAAGAAAAGAAAAGAAAAGAAAAGAAAAGAAAAGAAAAGAAAAGAAAGAAAGAAAGAAAGAAAGAAAGAAAGAAAGAAAGAAAGAAAGAAAGAAAGAAAGAAAGAAAGAAAGAAAGAAAAAGGAAAGAAGAAAAAAGGGAAGGAAAGAAGGAAGGAAGAAAAGAAGAAAGGAAGGAGGGGAAGAAGGAAGGAAGGAAGGGAAGAAGGAAGGAAGAAAAGAAGGAAAGAAAGAAAGAAGGAAGGAAAGAAAAGGAAGAAAGAAACTAGGAAGCGAGGAAAGAAACAAGAAAGAAAGGTTTTTTTACCTGCTTAACATGAGTTTGTTTATATGCTTCAATATATATGTATCCTTTCAAACCTTCTACTGCAATGGCAGACTTAATTTGTTACAAAAAGATATTAGCGACAAAATGTTCCCACAAGCCTTATAAAGACTGTGTGAAAGAGCACACTTCCTTCGGACGGAGACATTTAATGACTAATATGTCATCAATATTATCAATAATCATTTCCCCGTAATTTATAATGAATTTCCTGTAATCTATAGTAATTTCCCCGTAATTTATAATCATTTTCACGTACGTAATATTGTGAATATATAAAATCAGATAACAAATTGTGAAGCATCAACCAAGCACTGTAGCTGAGTGCTCTCCACAGTTGCAGGGCCATCCAAAGCAAAGTGCTCTTTGTCTTTCCCAATCTCCGCTCGAGCACTGTATATTGCGTCTTGAACAGCGAAGAGACTGGAACAAGACATACACTGAGGAGGCTCGCCAACCGCTGAACAAAAATAAAATATGTTGTTCTTAAGAATAACTGTAATAGGCGAGTTTCAGGGTGTTGCGTGAGCATCATTTTTCAAAAGAACTGGCAAGCTCCACTCAAAGTAAACATACTGTTTAAAATAAACAATGTATAGATACAGTTTCTGGGTGTTTAACACTGTTACTCTGCTGTTGTTGGCTCGCTAGCAAGTCTGTTTGCCATTGCTTACTTTGTGGGGGGGAGCCCGCCACGTAAATTCGCCTCTTACCTCGATTCCTGAAGAAACAGGAGAAAAGGCAACCTCGTACCCAGGCTTTTCACCCGCCTCGCCGGTGGGCGGGGGAGCGGAGATAAGACCCTGGGTACGAGTTGGAGAAAAGGGAAAAGAGTTCTTAAAAAAACTCTGAAAGTGGCAGTTGATTGATCCTGCCACACCAATGTATTTGAACTAGAGTAAGAACCTGACCCTGTATTCTCATTGGACGAATACTAATAGCGTCCCTTGATTGGCTACTGAAACTATAATAATCACGTGACCTACCTTTTGATCGTAGAATGCCCAATGGATTCGGGGCGTCTTTAAGAAGTGAAATACGGAAATCAATTGGGATATCTTTGGAGGAGGGTGGATGATAGTCCTGTTTGAAATAGAAACACATTCACTTTATAAACTCTTTCCTGTACGAATTGATCCTTCGTCCTTTATTCTGGCTAACGCCAGACGATTTAATCTACCTCTGGGGAAGCCCTCGGACAGGAATGAGTTATAAACTATCTCTCTAAGGTACAAACAATGTGGAATATTCTGATCTCCATACCCAAGTTCCATTGGTAAGTTCCAAGCCAGATGAAGGGTCGTAAATTGCTTTTTCTGTCAACCAGTATCCAAGTCCCATGACAAAGGCACCTTCTACTTGACCAATATCAATCTCAGGATTCATACTAAAAAAAGTAAACTTTTGGTGAATTTTTGGCACGTGCAGTCACCTGAAAGGCTCTGAGGAGTAGGGACCAAATTGGTACACAGCAAAAAATGAATTTCTTATTAAGAATTTTTTTTTTATTTGAAGAAAATTTTTCTTAAAACAAGAAAATCATTTTCTTAGAAAGAAATTCTTAAAATAAGAAAATCATTTTCTCAGTAAGACAAAAAATTCTTAAAATAAGAAACTCATTTTCATCATTTTCCTAGTAAGAAAAAATATTCTTAAAATAAGAAAATCATTTTCTTAGTAAGAAAAAGAAATTATTAAAATGAGAAAAAAATTTCTTGCAAGGATCGAGATTTACTATTATCTTAAAATAACAAAATATTTTATAGGAATGAGAAAACCAGTTTCTTAAAATGAGAAATATTTTCTAGCACATGTTGAACATTTTTCATTTTCTCAAAACAAGAAAATATTTTCTTAAAATGAGAAAACCAGTTTTTTACAATAAGAAATATATTTTCTTATACATAGTTTGGTTAGTTGCAATTAGCAAGTTAGTCCAGATTATTGATCTATAAAAAGAATACTGAATCAAGCAACTCATTGTTCGTCGGGGTCAGAAAATGAAGCTCGTGAAATTTCGATTTGGTCCCTTGCAAATAGCGCCGTCCAAGGGGACGGCATTGTGTAGGTAGACCAATACGAAGATGGGAAATTCGAAACACAATGTATTATTGGTTGTAAAAAAAAACACACATAAAAGAAGAAAAAACGACGAGAGCAAACTCTGTAGGTCCCTTAGTAATGACGGATTCTGGCTTTATTTTCCAAACAATAGTTGCGCGATCTATTCTTCTTTTAGAGATCAGTGGTCCAGATAGGGTAACAAAGCTAAGAAAACAACCAATCACCTTTTCCCACAGTCGAACAAGATATCTGTCCTTAGAACTTCAGTTTCACCAGTGAGAACATCCACTTCAACTTCAGTACAAGTTGCACCATATGTATTATACACAAATGGATCATCATGTGGTGCACAAACCCTACAATTAAAGATCGAGTAACACCATTAGTTGGTTTACGTATTATGGGGTTTTCCATTTACACAGTTAGTCATTCCAGTAAAATGGAACACTAAAAACTAAAACTAAACTAATCTTATTTATACTGGATAGCTCTATGAGTTAATAGCTAACTGTTCTCCCTAGAGGTCCAGTAAGGGCCATCCCTCAATGGTCCAGTGTTTCTACAGGAGGAAACCGGAGTACCCGGAGGAAATCTGTGATGTTTGGTAGAGTCAAACTGGACGCACTCTTCTCACTGCGCTAACCACTGTGCCACCAACACCCCGATGTACACGATGTACATAACTAAAACGTTTGGCACATACATGTACTTGGCAGACAAGTCAACTCCAACGCTAAAGCACTTGTCGAGAATTTCTACCCATGTCGCTTCTGGCATGTCTTTAGCAATTGGAGAAATTCTTTCTCTGAGAATGTTACAGCATTCTATCACAGCCTAGAATACAAATACCAATCATAATGCTCATTAATAATTCATGAAGAAAACACAGAAGAAATAGGTATGCAGTACAGCATCGTCCTAGTTTGCACTTTCCCTTCGATTTACTAAAATGACTTCAGCTCGTCTTGTAAAGTTACCTTAAGGTGATGTAATACGGGAAACATTTTTTCTTCAAACTTCGAACGTAATTTTGTTGTGTTGCAAGTTGAAAAGCGTTGTTGCACGTATTACCACCCAATCATTGTTGCGTGACAATGTGTGAGGTGGATGGTAATATGTGCAACAATGCTTTTCAACTTTCGTTGCAACTTTGAAGAAAAATTGGATTTTTGAGTGCTCTCCAACTTCCCAAGTGCATCCATAACATATTATAAAATAACAGGTTTGCTACGCACGCTCTGATTGGACGAGAGCCATTTTTACTCAGAGTACAGAGACACGTTTGACGTCACTTTCATTTTATATTGTACAACGCATGCTCTGTTTGGTTAAATCTCACGTAATCACTGGCGTATTTATTGGATTACGCCATCATTCGTCAGCTGAGTCTCGGTCACTTTGGTGGCTTCTCCTTGTTTTTTTACCTCGTAAAACGGTTAGTTATTTTATAAAGCAAATAGAAAATCGCTTTTGTGACTCTGTACTGTGATACAAACACGAATGACGCAATTTCAACCGGAAAAAATGTGTGAAAACACTCGGCTTCGCCTCGTGTTTCCACTAGGCATTTTTTCCGGTTGAAATAACGTCATTCGTGTTTGTATCACAGTACAGAGACACGCAAGCGATTTTCTATTTGTTAAATGGAGCACGCCAAACCATGAACCATTTCTTTTATAACAAAGAATCAGACACAAAACAACGGAAAACAATATTTATTTCACTGATTAAAAAAGAGTTTCTCACTACATTTGAAATTGCCGTCGCACGATAGCCAATCAGAAATGCCGTTGTATTACCTTTATAGTCATGATTTATTCAGTTTTAGGCCCCATTCACACTATACCGGATAGGTTTTCGTGCCGGCACAAAAAATATCCAGTATAGTGTAAACAGATTCGATCGGCACGATATTGTGCCGAAGTAAGCCCCGTTCACACTATACCGGATAGCTTTTGTGCCGGCACGAAAACCTGACGATACAACCAATTCCCACGCTCTGTTCTGTTAATTTACTTCCGGAATCATTTCGAACTCTGTTCACACTGGAGCTGGAACGGCACAAAAAGCTATCCGATACAAGATGTACCTCTTTCGAGATCGGAGCGGTGCAGCGGCGTGCCGGCACAGAAATTGTGCCGGAGCAGGCGTTTTGTGTGTGAACAGAAGGCCTATCCAATATGGTTTTCGTTCCAGCACAAAAGCTATCCCGTATAGTGTGAACGGGGCCTTACCTTGCAGCACAATTCACTTGTAACACTAGCAGCGGTAGGCCATCCTGTAGTTTAAAAAATAATTCCCGAATTAATTAATAATTCATAAAGTAAATAAAAATAAATAAATAAGCAGTACGCGAACAGCTTGTGCCAGCCATGTCACCAAATCGTTTAATCAACTTATATTAATTAATTCATGAGTTATTTCAAGAAAATACTAAAGACTTATTAACCGAGTGCGAGGTCTGTACGGGAAAGTATTTGCCTGAGGTTTTCGTACAGACCGAGCGACGAAGGAACGAGGTTTGTGCGATAAAACCGAGGCAAATACTTTCCAGTACAGACCGAGCAAACGAGGTTAATAAGGAATTTATTATATGGCTATTGGTTCATTTTACTTTAAACTTTGAGCGTTGTATTCGTCTTCGGAGTATGCTGTTTACCTTACCTGTTGACTTTTTCGTGTCGCTTCTTTGCCTTCTTATTTACACCAGTTCGGCTTTTATTTGTCGTGTTTTAAGATAAACAGCTTTAAAGAAAACCAGCAGTGATGTTCCAACGCATCTTATTGTTCAGAATATTTGAATAAAGATACCTATTTCTCTTTTATTTGTATTCAAATCAACTCAGAAATGTTCCCGCCAAAACTTACAGGGCCGAGAAAAAAGGGTATTGACCGCTCGGTCAATATCGTAAAATCCCGACACAACAGGAACCAATCAGCGTGCGTCGTTTTGCGTACGGACCGAAAATCAAACCCAGCCATATAATACATGTACTTATTTCAAACTGAATTTTTCACTGCATATGGATCGTTTTCATTCACGTGATCGGTGGCCCCGTTGGGGTGGTGAAAGAATACGAAATTTTTGAATAAGGATTGTACACCAATATGGCCGCCATTTCATTGTTTCTGTGCACCAATATGGCCGCCGTGACGTCAGATGAAAACCAGGGCGCCATCCGACTCTCGAGTCTTGTGTATTTTACTCTGGCTAACATCAGACGATTTTACTCTTGCTAGGGAAGCACTGGTGGCGCACGTGTGCTGTTAGCGCGCTGCCGCACACCAAAAAGTTAAGCCCGGTTAGTACTTGGATGGGTGACCGCTTGGGAATGATCCCGTTGTCGAGCTTGGAACTCATGTGAGTAGAGTTGTAGTTGATCTCTCCTGTGCTTCGAGGGATTCTCACCGGGTTCTCCGGTTTTCCTCCCTCCATAAAATCAACACCTAACATCTTAGCTGTGATCTGGTCTGAACTGTGTCGTATGGCGGCTGCCTGGAGCGCCTTTGATATGCCTCGACACGGCCACGTTGATCTGCGTCCTTCGCGATTCAGCCGCTGGCTGCAAGTAAGGATGATTAGCCCCCAGTCCTTTATCCTCTACTCGTCATATGAGAAACCCACCGACGGGAAAGAGATAGTATATATCTGGAGTCTAGATACAAAGAAGAAAGGGAATTCCTACCATTAGGGTTCATCAGACTAGAAGTTGGTTTCACAGAGATCTGATCAACACTGAGTCCAAAACCAAGGCAACAAGCGGCCACCTGACAAACCTAAATCACACAAAAACATCCATTTTCTGAACATGACCTAATTACAGACAGCGTTTTTACCATGGCGAGAGAGGGGGAAAGTGGCAGAGAAAGACGAATTGGTAGTGACGGGAGATTCGGTGAAGGAACTTGGCCACGCAGCTTGTATGCTATAAATTTCTCAGTTCTGGCATATTATCAAGAATTAAGAAAGAGTAGAGTGCTGCGTTTTAGATAGATCAAAGTGAAAAGGTGGTAACCTGCTGAGAATAGTTTTAATAACGAAATACTGACGTTTCAAGCAGAGCTCTTCATCAGAGTAAAAAGTAGAGTGTTGTGTAGGCAGTGTTTTAGATAGAGCAAAGTAAACTGCTGAGAATAGTTTTGATAACGAAATACTGACGTTTCAAGAGCCCTTCATCAGAGTAAAATGTAGAGTGTTGTGTAGGCAGTGTTTTAGATAGAGCGAAGTGAAAAGATCGTAAACTGCTGAGAATAGTTTTGATAACGAAATACTGACGTTTCAAGCAGAGTCCTTCGTCAGAGTAAAAAGTAGAGTGTTGTGTAGGCTGTGTTTTAGATAGAGCAAAATGAAAAGATGGTAAACTGCCGATGAAGGGCTCCGGCGCAAAACATCAGTATTTCGTTACCAAAACTATTCTCAGCAGTTTACCATCTTTTTACTTTGCTCTATCGTCGAGAAGAGAAATACCTTTGTGTTAATTCCTTGTCCAATTTCAACCCCACCGTGGACAATAGCAACTGTGCCATCTTTTCGATATATAGCCACGTATGCTGGGAATGTAAAATTCCAGTAATGCACACCATACTTCAGAGGCACAACACAGATTCCTTGCTTTCGCCAACGATTTTCCTATGAATGGTAAAATAAAAGAATAAATGAATATATGAAAGACGAATGGATAGAAGAAGGAAGAATGGCAGGAAGAAAGGAAGGAAGAAACGAAAGAAGGAAGGAAGGAAAGAAGGAAAGAAGGAAGGAAGGAAGGAAGGAAGGAAGGAAGGAAGGAAGGAAGGAAGGAAGGAAGGAACACAGTCACAGACATAGACATAGACATAGACATAGACATAGACATAGACATAGACATAGACATAGACATAGACATAGACATAGACATAGACATAGACATAGACATAGACATAGACATAGACATAGACATAGACATAGACATAGACATAGACATAGACATAGACAGACAGACAGACAGACAGACAGACAGACAGACAGACAAACAAACAAACAAACAAACAAACAAACAAACAAACAAACAAACAAACAAACAAACAAACAAACAAACAAACAAACAAACAGGTACACACACAGACCAGACAAAATAGTGAGACTTACTTTATTGAATGTTTCAATAGCTGCTCTTCGTGTTTCATATTCACTTGATGTCATCAACTCTAAAGCATATACAGAAGATATTACAAGACGAGAAGTGTGGTCTAATAATTCTATTCTATTCCATTCCATTCCATACTATTCTAGTCTATTGTATTGTATTGTATTGTATTGTATTGTATTGTATTCCACTCCACTCCACTCCACTCCACTCCACTCCACTCCACTCCACTCCACTCCACTCCACTCCACTCCATTCCATTCCATTCCATTCCATTCCATTCCATTCCATTCTATTCTATTCTATTCTATTCTATTCTATTCTATTCTATTCTATTCTATTGGTATATACAACATGTACGAACATGTGGTAAATACAATAAATAGATTTCAGCAAGAATACAGGAATTTCAAAACCTCCAACCATAGTCCCTAGAATTATATTGTCTGGAGACGCGGCGAACATCAAAGCGGTTAACAATGAGTTACAATTTAGGTTGAGGGTGGCAAATAAGGTGCACAATCTTTTGTTTTACGTTCATTAATATTTATAAAGCAACGATGCTATTGGTTGATTGCTTCATTATACCAAAAATACAATGTGTTCAGTAAGCGTTAAGGTGAAATAAGGTGCACAAATGTGAACAAAAAGCTAGAACAAAGACTTTGGCCGCGTTTCCAGACAATCTATTTCTAGGGACTATGCTCCAACTAAGAATGGTCACGAGTGTGATATGGGATTTAACATCGTGAGTGAAGCCTGGCCACGAGGGGCCGTTATCCCATGGCACACATAGAGATCATATAAATACTAGAGGGGGCATTGGCGGGAAAATTTGGTAACCACATGGGGGCCGCCATTACCTATGACATTTCAGTCAATTGGTTGGCAAATGTACTAGACCCAGTCCTTTGCCAACCAACGCACCTAATGTTTACCTCTAAAAAAATCCAAGATGGCGGCCTTCAACTGGTTACCCATGGTTGGCTGAAATTAAGATAGGAGGCCCCCTCTAGTATTTATGATCTCTATGATGACACACCCAAAATTACATGAGAAGACAATAGTTGATTGAAAGCAAGGTTAAATCAAAGTTATTTGTTTGTCTGTGTTAATCTCATTTGTATGCACAGCATACCATCGACATGTGAAGATATCATTTTGGGTGTGTTGCGGGGGATAAACAGACTAAACCTAGCAAAAACCTAGTATAATTGTTAAATAATACCTTGCCATATCTTGGACATACTGCAGTAAGTAAGCGGCTGTTTAATGAAGCTTGTCTGAAGATAAAATAATAAAATATAATTATATTTCATTCAACTGTTGTGATAATAAACGAGTTTGTATTCAAAAGAGTCGAGTACTCACTAATGCTTATTGATCGGGGTGTGGGCGCGGCTAAGCCCACAGTCAAATAAACATATCAGGTCACATACTTCTGCCATCTTTTATCACTTTTTAGACAGGATTGTGGTCTAGTAGAAATTGTGGGTGTTTATGGTGCAGCCTGGTATGCGCAATAGAAGCCTTTACCTGCCCTTTTTGGTAGAAATTAAGTTGCTTGATTTTCTCCGGAGTCGTGTTCATGGTCTTAGCCACGTGATTCATAAATGTTTCCGTGATAAAGATACTAGGTAGGGTTCCTAGAGAGAAAGAAAAAATCAAAGAAAAAGGAAGTAAGGATGGAAGAAGAAAAAAAAAGAAAGAAAGAAAGAAAGAAAGAAAGAAAGAAAGAAAGAAAGAAAGAAAGAAAGAAAGAAAGAAAGAAAGAAAGAAAGAAAGAAAGAAAGAAAGAAAGAAAGAAAGAAAGAAAGAAAGAAAGAAACACACAATGTTCACTTCCTGTACGCTTTAAGTTATTCTATTATAACAAATACCTGGTGAACGGAGAAATGCACTTGTGGCGGTATTAGTTTTACAAGGTACAGCGACTAGTTTCCAGTTTTCACAACGGTAAGCTAAAAAAGTAAGAGTTTTGTTTCTATAAAATCTTTTTCGAGAGGGTCCCTTACCGAAGAGCAGTACTAAATCGAGCATTTATGGTATTCAAGGGAGCCATGGTTACCGTAACACAAGCTGTGAGCGCTCTGCTTCTCACCACTGAAGTTAAGCCCAGTCGAATGGGGTTAGTCTCGGATGGGTGACTTCATGTGAGTAGAATTGTTGGTTCTCTCCTGTGCCTTGAGTTTTTTTCACTGGGTTCTCTGGTTTTCCTCTCTCCGCAAAATCAACACCATAAACTGATCAGGAATAGGAGTGGCGCCCACGCCTACACGCGTAAAAACGCACAACTTGTTCACGGTTGTCAACACGCGTGAACAATGTTGTGCTGCTCGCCGTGAACAATGTTGTGCTGCTCG